>RJWH01002050.1:0-192615 GCA_004363575.1 Solenodon paradoxus | reverse complement strand
ACCATTGTGCATGGAGAGAGGTTGTCTTCTGATTAATAAATCTTACAAGCATTTGTACCTTTAGGAGACATTCAGTTATCAGGTAAAGAAACCGTTTAACGAAGCAGATGATTTAGAAACAAAGTTTTACTAAATTCTGTAGAGCAGTAGTCACTACTATATCTAGAGTTCAAGAATCTTGAATCTGTTACAGATAACATTTGCAAGAATAGCTTGATACCAGCAGAAAACAAAGCAGGTGAATATAGTTAGGAGCTGTACGCAACTCTCCCCAAACTGGCACTTTTGCTGTATCCTCCCCAGATCGAGCAGGAGAGCATCGCCCCTGGTGTTGACCCTTTCACTAGCTGGGATTCCGAAGCACCAACATCCCCAAGACGAAGCACAAGACTTTTACTGGGCAATGGCAGGACAAGTGAGTTGGCCAAGCTTTAAAACTTGCAAGCGTAGGAAGGAAATGCACGAAAATATTGGGACAAATAGAATATAGGGCAGGTAATGTTTTCACTCAACAATGAGATTGATGATTTGCTTTTACACTGAGATTTTTTTTTTTTTTTTTCATCCCCAGTGTTCCCCTGAGGACTCAGAAAGACTTTTTACTGTTAAGTTCAGGGTCCCTTTAGATGACTTGTTTTCTTATTCAAACATGCTGTATCTTTATTAGGAGAATGCTATTTTCTGGTTGATATATTCTGTATCCTGACAGATATTTGTCATTTAGTATCAAAGACTGAGAGAAATATAGTTAAAATCTGCTCCTCTGATAGCTGGCTTACAGTTCTTTTTGTAACACTCACATAAATTGGATGTATTAGGGCTTAGATTTGTTACACGAGCCTTTGACTAGAATTTTAGTGGCCCTTTTCTCTAACCTGATACTTTTTCATTAAAGTATTTTTTTCTCTAATATTAGTTTAGTTAATATCAATGTTCCCTTCACTGTCACTTGGTATATAATTTTTCATCTTTTTGTGTTAGTTCTTTTGTAGGCAGTATAGCTGGATTTTTGTTCTAGGAGCCTGTCTTGGAAAATATGAGTTATTCACGTTTACTGTGATTCTTGAGAGATCAATAAATTTCTGTCATTTTGTGATTTCTATCATTTTATGTTTCTTTTTTTTTCCTGTCTTTGTTGGATTAAGCCTTTTTTATTCCATTTTTTTCCTCTCCTAGTTCCTAAGTTACATAGTTTTTCTGTTTATCCATAAAAGATAACGTACATACTGGAAAAGCAGAAAATAAAGTTTATCGGCACCCCTCCAACCTTCCCACCAATACCAGACAGGGAACTCTTGAACATGGAGTACCTCTTACATTACATGCTATGATTTACAACTTCTTCCACACTTCTGTTGTTTTCAGGTTTTCACTGTTACACGGTGGTTATAACGTGCATTTCCCTGGCTTCTGTAGAAGGCCTGGTGTCTTTATTTAGGGTGACTGGTTTCTTCTCCTGGCAGTGCCTGTTCATCTCCTGTTTGCATTTCTCAGTTTGTCTTTTACATACTGATCTGTAATTCCTCATATGCTCTGGATTCTAGTCTTTCGTCCGTTACATGGATTGCCAGTCTCTTTCCTCAGTTTGTGACCTCTCTTTTCACTCTCATTTTGGTGTCTTGTTATTTAGAAGTTCTTAATTTTAATGCTGGAGAACTTACCAATTTATGTCTTTGTGTATGTGAATTTTTTGTTTTGGCTTTTGTTGTTTTGTTTTGTTTTCGATGTGTGTCTTAAGAAATCCTCCCTTACACTGAGGTCATAAAGATATTCTCTTGTATTATCTTCTAAAAGTTTTGCCATGTTTTGGGCATGCCCTGGTGACCTACTGGTCTAGTGCACCCTGGGAGCAGTTCCACATACATCCCAAGGTCCCTGGTTCAAGACCTAGGGCCAGGAGGAACAACCAGTGTGAACTAAATAAAAATAAAGCATTCATTCCCCCGCCTGCAGCTTTCCTTTAAAAAAAAAAGTTTTACCATGTTACCTTCAAATTTTGATGTTTAACCCGAGTCAAGCTTGTGCACACCTTGTTTTCATATGCCTCCATTTTGTCACTATTACTATTCTTTAGCGTTAAGGTTTCCTTACATGTTTACCAGTTTCTTTGCTTATCACTTCTTGCATAACCCTCCCTTCCTGTCTTCTGGGTTTCATTTCCTGACAAGTAAATCTTAGTAGATGTCTCCACAAAGATTTATGGTCAACTACTTTTATTCCCCCTCTGAATTTCAGGGCATCCTAATTCTGGAGCTGTAGTTTAACTGAGAATGGAAATTTAGTTAAATGGTCATTATTTTCCAGAAATTTGAGGGACTATTCCACTGCTCTCCATTGTAGCTCTTGTGACTAGGGCTGCAATAAACACGGGGAGCATAATTTATGAACTAGTGTTTTTGATCTTAAGGGAAATGGAATGGTGGGATCATATGGGATTCTATATTCTACTTGTTGAGGAATCTCCACAGTTTTCCACAGGGGTTGCACCAATTTGCACTTCTGCCAACAGTGTAAAACCGTTTCCTTTTTAACATCCTCATCAACATTTGTTGTTTCCAGACTTTTGGATAATAGTCTCTCAGGCATTAGGTTATGTCTCATTGCTATTTTAATTTGCATTTTCCTGATAGCCAGCAAGTAGGACATCTTTTCATGTGCCTGTTGGCCATCTCTGTATCCTCTTCAGAAAAGTTATCTTACAAATTCCTCTTCCCATTTTTTGATTGGATTGCCTGTTCCTCTATTGTTGAGTTTTATGAGTTCTCTGTATTTTAGATACTAAGCCTGTGTCAGAAATATGAAATGAAAATATCTTCTCCCAGTTAGTAGGTTGCCTTTTGGTTTTGTTGATATTTCTTTTAACTGCAAAGAAGCTTTTTAGTTTGATGTAGTCCCAGTTGTTTATTTTCTTTTTGTTTCCTTTGATGCTGGAATTAAGTCCCCAGAATCCTCCCTAAGGCTGATGTAACAGAAACTCTTTCCTTGTTTTCTCTCAAGAATTTTATGGTTTCCAGTCTTATGTCCAAGTCTCCAGTCCATTTGGAGTCAATTGTTTTGAGTGGTATTAGAGAGTAGTCCTGTTTCATTATTTTTCATGTAACTGTCCAGTTTTCCCAACACCATTTATTGAAGGGACTTTCTTTTCTCCATCATATGCTTTTGACTCCTCTGTCATAGATTAACTGACTGTATGGGGGAGGGCCAGTTTCTGGTAATTCAGTTCTATTCCACTGATCTATACATCTGTTATTATTCCAGTACCATACTGTTTTGATCACTATTGCTTTGTAATATAGCTCACTGTTTGGGAGTGTAATCCCTCCAGATTCATTCTTTTTTTCTAATAATTGCTTTGGCAATTTAGGGTCTTGTCTCATTCCATGCAAATTTTACGATTTTTTTGTTCTATTTCCTGAAAATAAGCCTGTAGGATTTTAATGGGGATTGCATCAAATCTATATATTGCTTTGGGTAGGGTGATCATTTTAATGATGTTGATTCTTCTCAGCCATGAGCAGAGGATGTCTTTCCATATTTTTTGTGTGTCCTCCTCTATTTTTTTTTTTTAAAAGGACTTGTAATTTTCATTGTCTAGGTCTTTTGCTTCCTTTGGTAGATGTATGCTCAGGTATTTTATTCTTTTAACTTGTATTTTAAATGGTGTGATTTTCATGATTTCATTTTCTTCTGGTCTGTTTTTTCATATAAAAGTGCAATGGATTGTTGTGCATTGGTTTTATAGCCTGCCACTTTACTGTATTCTTGGATGAGTTCTAGAATTTTTTTGGCAGAGTCTTTAGGGTTTTCAGTGTATAAAATCATGTCATCTGCAAATAATGATAGTTTTACTTCCTCCTTTCCAATTTGGTTTCCTTTTATTTCCTTTTATTGCCTATTTGCTCTGGCCAACACCTGAAGCACAATGTTAAAAAACAGTTTTGAGAGTGGACAGAACTTGCCTTGTTCCTGACCTTAAAGGAAATGCTTTCATTTTTCCACCAGTGACTATGACGTTGGCTGTGGGTTTGTCATAAATGCTTTTATTATGTTGAGGTCTGTCCCTTCTGTTCCCCTTTTATGGAGGGCTTTTTACCATAAGTGGATGTTGGATCTTTTCAAAAGCTTTCTCTGCATCTCTTGATAGGATAATTTGGTTTTTCTCTTTGCTCTTGTTGATATGGTGTATGACATTAATAGATTTATGTGTATTGAACCATTCTTGCATCGCTGGGATAAATTCCACTTGGTCATGATGGATGATCTTTTTAATACATTGTTGGATTTGGTTTTCTAATATTTGTTGAAATGTTTTGCATCTATGTTCATTAGAGATATTGGTCTGTAATTTTCTTACTTGGTGACGTCTCTATCAGCTTTTGGTATCATTATGATGTTAGCCATATAGAAAGTATTTGGGAGTGTTCCCTATTCTTCAATATATTGAAATGTTTGAGAAGAATAATTCTTCTAAGAAGGTTTGGTAAAACTCATTAAAAAAGTTGTCTGGCTTTTATTTTTAGGGAGACTTTTGATTACCTCTTCAATTTCTTTGCTTGTAATTACTCTGTTCAGGTTATCTAGTTCTTCCAGGGTCAATCTTGGTAGACTGTATTTTTCTAAAAAATCTCTCCATGTCCTCAACGTTGTCCATTTTGTTGGCATCGAGCTGCTTATAGTAGTCCCTTATGATGTTTTGAATTTCTGTGATATCCGTTGTAAATTCTTCCCTTTCATTTCTGATTCTAGTCATGAGAGAGTTTTATCTCGTCTTTTTCTTTGTTAGTCTAGCCAATGATCTGTCAGTTTTGTTTATTTTTTTAAAGAACCAACTTTTGGTTTGATTGATCTTTTGGATTGTATATATGTTTTCTATTTCATTCATTTCTGTTCAAATTTTTATTATTTCATTTCTTCTCCTGACTTTTGGCTTTAATTGTTCTTCTTTCTCTAATTATTCTAAGTGCAGAGTTATGTTGTTTACTTGTGATTTTTCTTATTTCTTAAGTTGGGCCTGGGTTGCGATGAACTTTCCTCTTAGTACTACTTTTGCTGAATGCCATACGTTCTGGTAGCCCATAGTTTCATTCTCATTTGTCTCTAAGTATTTTTTAAGTTCCTTTTTGATTTCCTCTTTTACCCAAAACTCATTCAGAAGCATATTGTTTAGTTTCTAATTAATTTTAGGTCTTTCAGCTTTCTTTTTGTGGTGATTTCTAGTTTTCAGTCGTGTGGTCAGAGAAGATCCTTGGAATGATTTCAATCTTTGTAAATTTGTTGAGAAATATTTTGTGTCCCAACATATGCTCTATCTTTGAGAATATTCCATGTGCTCTTGAGAAGAAAGTGAAATCAGTAATCGTTTGGTAAACTGTTCAGTTTGTGTCTATTAGACCTGTCTGTTCCAGGTGGTCATTTAAAGAAGCTGTTTCTCTGTTTATTTTCTTCCTGGTGGTTCTGTCCATTGTAAGTGGGGTGTTGAAGTCTCCCATTATTATTGTATTGCTGTCAATGTCTCTCAGCAGATCTAATGATACTTGCTTAATATTTTTTGATGCTGCTTCATTTATTTTAATGCATGTAATTTTAATGAATTTTATTTTAATGAATGTGATTATACGTAGCTACTTCTTCTTATTTTGTAATTTGTCTTCTGTATGTTGCTCCAGACAATGTCTTTGTTCTTCTGTTTCTCTTCTGCAGTCAGTTGACTGTAGTTATGTTTTGATTGGTTTCTCATTTTGTTTTCTTCTTTGTTTTTTCTTAGGTATGTACTTTGAGGTTACTCTGAAGTTAGCATTAACAATTCTATGTTTATTTCCTATTTTTATTTGCAAGCTATCAGTCTTCCAATCATTCTAACTATCCTCATTTTTGTTCTCTTTCTTTCCACTTTTTATATTTGCTGTCTTACCGTTTTAATGTGGGATTTCTTTCTGCTTTATAGAGTATCCTTCGATATTTTTGAATTCCTTTAACCTTTGCTTATTGGAAAAGCTTTTTATCATTCACTCAGATGTGAATGCAAATCTCTCAGGGTATAGTGTCCTAGGTTGAAAATCCTTTTCTTTCTACAACTTGAATATATCATGAATTCCCTTTTGTCCTGTAGCGTTCACATTGAGAAATCTGCTGACAATCTCATGGTACCCTTTTGTATGTGACATGTTTTTCTCTGGCTGCTTTTTAGATTCTTTTTCTTGTATTTTTGACATTCTGATGACAATATGTCTAGGTGTCATTCTGTTTGGGTTTTTTCTATTAGGAACTCTTTGAGCTTCCTGGGTCTGGAAGCTTGCTTCATTCTTCAGGTTTGGAAAGTTCACATCTCTTATTTTTCAAATATGGTTTCTGCCCTAGTTTATCTTCTTTTGGGACTTCTGTGTTAGAATGTTCTTCCTTTTGATGTTATCTCAGAAGTCTCCAGTGATGTCTTCTTTTCTTTGCATTAAAAAAAAATCTCTTTGCTGGTTTACGTGAGTCCCTTTGCCCTATCTTCCAGATTGCCACTTCTGTTGGATGCTGTATCTGTCCGATTTTTGAGTTCATCTATTGTTCAGCTATCATATTCTTCATTTCTTTGATATCTTGCTTCAATTTTCTTTCTTTTCTTTTCTTTTCTTTCTTATTTTCTGCATTCTCATGAGTATATTAATCACTGTTACTCTAAATTCACCTTCAGTTAATTGCATACCTCTGCTCTTCATGTTTTCCCCTGGGTTGTTGATTGAATCTATCATTTCATATATAGTTTCTGTGCTTTACTCTGTTTGGCATCCTGTTTATATTTCTGTGGGTTTGGTTTCTCTCTGCAGTGATGGCTGTGTAGGGAGATACCTTGCTGCTGGCACACAATTGGCAATCAGGCTGCAGTTCCGTCTCTACCCACAGGGTGGCGCTAGCAGGTAGCAATGAGGTTTAGTCCCTTCAGGGGGACTACCGTCTTCCTTTAGTCCTGGGGGTGGGATATCCCATGGGTGGGATATCAGGTGCTTAGGTTTAAGACTGGTGCAAAATGGTGCTGGGAGGGGTGGGGCTGGGGAATTTTGCTAGCGGTCTTTGGTTATGGCAGTAAGCAGTTTACTTTTACCTCATGGGCTTCAGCTGAGTCCCCGGAGAACTGACTCTCCTTCCATCCCACACCAAGATGGTCTCCCCTGCCTCTGTCCAGCCCTGCTGGGAAGGCTCCTCGCCCCTGCAATGGCTCTTCAGTTCGTTTGAGTCCTCCTGCCATTCCACCACACTCCCTGGGCTCTAATGCCATGTCCCAAATCTGTGATTTAGCTGCAAGCTGGGACATTTTTTGCCTACCCTTTGTCTTCATGAAATCTGCTCCATGTTCGCAGCCGGTGCACCTTCCCTTCCTCAGTATTTGTCTCTGGAGAACTGGTGAACTTCTAGTTGCTCTGTGGGGAGGTCTGAATCCCACCCTAGCAGGTTACCACCTTCTCTGCACTTAAAGGATTGTATTAAGTCTGAAGGGCAGTGGAGGGAGTCGTCTGTGTGATATGGGTGAGGGTGTCCTGAGACACACTGATGAGACACTGGGCCCACCCAGAAAGAATTTGTGGAGATTGCTGTTCGGTCAGGATTACACAAGCTTATTAAAAGCAGAAACAGTGAGTTTAAGCTCCCTGCAGGCCAGGAAAGTTACAACAAGGGAATGCACATGTGTATGTACCACATAGGCTTCCCACATCTCACCTATTTACTTTTACTTAGTTGTTCACGTTGGTTGTTTCCTTGGCTCTGAGTCTTGAACCCAGGACATTGGGATGTATGTAGACTGTGCCCAGGGTTTACTAGAACACCAGGCCACCAGGGTGTCCATTTTCATGTGTTTTTAATAAGTCATTCTGAGTTATCTTCAGGAGATCCTTCGGATGGCATTCCGTGCAGTGCCTCTGCCAGCAACCTGGGTATAGTACCAGTCCCTTCTCCATTTTATGTTCATTTTTTGACTTGGGGCTTCCTGCCCCACCAACAAAAACTAACCCTGCACTGGTCTAGGGATTCTGTTCCCAGGAAGGCGCTCCTGCTGTCACCTGAGCTACTGCATGGTTACCTCCCAGCTTCCCTTTCTCAGGATGTCAGGTCCTCACAGGGACTTGCCTTCCCACCGCCAGCCTCAGGTGTGCTCCCTGCCTATGGCTGGTTCATGGCTTCATCTGCTGACCTTTCAGGGATATTAAACCTAACCCCTAAGGCCTGGGATCTGGAACAAAGGGAGCGGCATACGCAATGAAGCATCACACTCCTCCTCACACTCAGCATTTAAGCAGTGGGGGAAAAAATGCTGGCTGGCCACTTAACTCCATGCCACTGTCAGAAGCATGGTTTGTAGTTTTAATTTGGTAGTTAGCGTGCAGCAATGTGAAGCCCAGATGACTCCTGCTGCACATTTAATTCGAGATAACATTTTAAAAAACTCCCATAGTGAATATACAATGCCTCTATGAATTTACCTCAGAGTGGCACAAGGAAGGTGGTACATCCTGGTGTGTTCCTTGGTATGAAGAATAAGGCCTTTGAGGAACACATGGTACCTGATAATACTTGACTTTTAAAACAAGGGATTGCTATAGAAGAAGTATAGGGTGGTTTCACTTATATGTGCAATATAAAGAAATGAATGAATAGACGTATACCAACAAAATTCACAGATGCAAGACAGTGACTACCAGGGGAGTGGGAGGGGGGAGGGACGGAAAGGGGACAAGGCCGTAAGGGATGCTAGAACTCTGCTGGTGGATGTGGTGTGAAATACAGACTGAGATGCAATTTCAGTATCCTAAAAATGAATTAAGCAATGCAAACAAAATCAATTGTTTTAAAAGAGATTCTTTTCCCTCCAAGTCTCATTTTTTAGCAGATATACCATTTTTCTCATGACTTAATTTTTTTTTCCATTTTAGTTGCCTTATTGTAAAATGAACATTCTTAGATGTCTGCCTCAAGGCAGAAGTCTGGATCTGATCATCCATTGGGTCTCTTTCCAGCTTCAAGATTCTAGGTTGTTCCTGGCAGCAATAGTGCAATGCTGAGAGCTCACACAAAGAAGATGTGAGCTGTGCTTTACAGGTTGTGAGATAACAAAATATGTGCTGTTTCCTGGCACAGAGCTGAGAGCCTGTCATGTCCTAAGTGAGGTCAGTAGCAGCATCTCTTATTTTAATATCCCTGACATGGCTCCTGAAACCCTAGTAATTCCCTTAGTAATAAGAGTACTGAGAGCCTCTTTTGTTCCATTGAGACAACTCCAGGTGAACTCCTGGATGAGGACTAGTTCCTAGAAAGACTAAGCCATGATTGGAAGCCTGGATGGGGTCCTGTGAGTCTCTCTAGCAAGTTAAGTGCACCTAAGAAAGGGATGTCGGAACCTCCTGGTCAGAAGCACAGGTGACCCCACGTGGCGTCTGCCTAGCAGACAAGTCCTGAATTGCAGAACACTGAGAATTTCCAGCGGTTCCATTCCAGAGCATCCTTCAGAAGTATGTGTGTTGGTGCGCCCTGGTGGAGTAGTGGTTTGGTCTGCTGCCTCTGGCCAGCACAGTGCACATACATCCCAAGGACCAGGGTTTCCATTCCAGGTCTGAGGAGAACAACCAAGATGAACAACTAAATAAAAATAAAGTAAGATGCTTCTTCCTTCTCCCTCTTCCTGCCTGCCTGCCTGCCTGCTTGCCTGCCTGCCCGCCTTCACTCCTGCTGCAGCTTTCTTTAAAAAAAGTATGTATGCCACCAATATTTTCTTCTTTTTCCCACTGACTAAAATGAGCAAGGACTACAAGTAAGAAGCATAAAAAAGAGATTTATTCATTGGCCAAGGGAGGTCAGAGAGCTTGTGTTCTGAAGTCCTGTCCTTTGAACAATAGGGATCACACTTTTATAGGAAGCCTGTGGGGATGGAAAGGGGTATTCCCGTGTTTCTCATGGGCTGGCTTTCCTACATGCTTTTGGGACAGTGGAATAGGACCCAGGGGCAAGACTGTTAGGACCACCAGCTTTAGAGAATCATTAATCCCCTTATTAGTAGTGCCTCTATTCTTATTTTCCCACCTTCTTTAGATGTGTCGATGTAGGAATAACAAAACTATTACAGACTGTGCTCACTGGCAATTCCCAGACATAGGATCTAGCAGAGGAACGGGGCCTTCCGGCCTCCTGCCGAGGGGACTATGCGATGCCTGCGGCTCAGACTGGGAAGCTAACCTATCACAACCCCCACCTTAGCCTGGGACACCCTCCTGGTAGCGCCCCTCTGCAGTTTCAAATCTCTACTCCGCCAGACCACAGGGAGTGATGATGAGTGAGTTGTGTTAGGCTGGCCCAGGGACAAAAGCAGCAGCGGCCATGCCCTGGAAAACGGCAGCCAAGCCCAGGAAAAAGGTGGCTGACGTCAGACTGAGGCATTGAAGCCCACACCTGGATTCACAGGCCAATCCCCAATCGCGACATAGGAAGCCCGCGAAATTCCTTTGCTTTAAGAGTGCGCTCCCTTTTTTCAAGCGCGACTTCCCAGCCCCATTCTGCGGACTTGGGAACTTCGCCGGGGTGTGCAGAATCCGATAAAGCCCTGACTATTCGACTTTTTTGTCTAATTGACTTTTTCTCCTCGCCGAGCTCAGAAGAACCTTACAAGTTGTATCTTCCACATTTCCCGGGCATTTCGGGGACAACAAGGTCTCAGAAAAAAAGTGCAGTTCGTGAGACTCCCAAGTCACAGTCACGATGAGTGGCTGACTGTGTAGAAGGTCCCCCCATTCCAGGGCCTTCAACTGCCTGCAGAACACTTTGGAAGCTTCAGTGTGTGACTGCTCAAAGGAAACAGACTTAGACTCTAGCCCTTGGCTGTCTGCACCTCTTGCAGTTCTGCACGGGCCCCTCCTCTCCCTTCTCCCAATCAGTGTGGACTCCTGTCTCCTGCCTACTCTTTCTGTAAAGGCTGACTGCCTCTCTTTCCTTTGTTTTATTCTGCCTTGCAAATAAGCTTCTCTTGTGTGCTGCTTATTGGTGACTTGAATTCTTTCTCAGATGAAGCCAAGGACCCCAGCCATTTCCCACCACAATACTTTCATATACATCACAATTATAATACTAACTCTCCACCCAGGGGTATGTCATTTAGTATTACAACAAAGTTTTTGCTTGCCGCTTGTCCCACTTTATCTCCATTTTTGTCTGCACTCTAGTTTTAACCTGTTTAGTACTATATTTTAACCTTATCTAGTTTTAACCTTATCTAGTATTATCTCAGTCCTTTCTGCAGGTTTGCAGTAAAGCAGATTTATTAGTCTGACTGCCTTGTAGTTACAGCAGCATCTGGGAGTAAGCAGAGCTGGGCGTGCTATTCATTTACCCCACTCAGCTACTGGCACAGGTGACATGCAGGGGTCAAAATTCACCTCCATTCTATAGAAAAGTCACTCATGCTACAAAAGAATGGTATGACCTGCTCTATGTCACACAACTAAAAACCGTTTGACTTTTCTTATTTATTCATTTTTTTATTACAAAAGTAAAGTTTTAATTCTCATTTTTGCTTGATGGTGAAAGCATATTTTGCCAAGCTAAAGAAACTTGGTCATTTCCCTTTAAAACTTTGTCTGTGGTTCATGTCCTTAATAGATTTCTCCTGATCTCCTTGACAGCTGGGTGTAGGGCCTATATAATGCATAGGGTGGGGGGTAATGTGGGGATTCTGTGATTGTCATCCAACCTTTGATCTCCCATTCTGATGGGTCCTAGCAGATCCTGAGGGTCAGCCTCCTGCAGGCTGCATCTGCTACTGTCCTTTCCAGTATAACCTTCAGTTATCTGGGCACCATGATACGTCTTATGTCAGCCCTAAGCTTCCTTATGACTGTTCATTTCAGTGCCTCTCCTGGGACTCACAAACTGTTAGATGTTTTTCCATGTGTTTTTAGAGGTGAAGGAGAGTTGGGGAGTGTATCAGCCCACTTTCTCTTTCTAGTCATTGACTTTTCTTTGCCTTTTCTCTCTTGGCCACATGAACACACACACACATGACTACCATCAATCCAGGAAAAGTGGTCCCCCCAAAATCAAACCCCATTAGAAACTGGATCTGGAACTTTCTACCCTGCATACTATAGACTGTACTGTCTCTCATGAAGTTCTTTCTTAATTCTTTTTGACATGTATTCATGTTGTTATCTCAGTATGTTTTTAGAACCCTGCCATTCATAGGTCTCCCTAAATTCTTCCTAAATCTATTATATCTTCAGCCTGTATTCTTCATTGTAAAAAGTATGCAGATACCAGAGTCCTCAGAAATGGTGAGAATGAGATAAAACTCACTGAGGTTTGTGGGTGCCATACCTGTGTTTTCCGAATACCACTGGAAGTTCACCTCAAACCCCACTACTGCCACCAAACACTTAAAAAATATAATTCATATATTTAGAGAGCTAAATGGTTTTATTAAAGGATTCGTGAATTAGATGGAATCCCATCTAGAAAGTACAAAGACACTGCCTCAACCAAACTTTCTAAGAAGAATTAATACCTATTCTTTCAATCCCTTCCAAAAAATTGAAATGGAGGAGAAACTTCCTGACACATGGTCTGAAGTCATCATAACCTTGATTACAAAACTAGACAAGGAGATCATACACACAAAAAGGAAATTATAGATCAATATCCTTGATGAACACACATGCAGAAACTCAACCAAATACTAGCAACAATACATCAAAATACTCAACAACACCTCAAAAGAACTAGAAGCAAAGGTGAACCTGGGCTTCCAGTTGGCTTCTGAAGTGTTTGTGTTCACAAGTTGGAGCAGTCTTGTGGAACTGAGTCTTTCCTTGTGGGATGTGACACTATCTCAGATAGATAGTATCAGAATGACACTGTCAGAACTGATCAACTGAAGGACACCCAGCTTGGTGTGGGGAAAAACATCGGCATATTTGGGCAACCACAAGTGAAGTGTTTTGTGTGAGTGGTAAAGGGGAGTCACAGGGTAGAAATAATGACAGGGCAGAACTGCGTTTTCCCTACATAGGAAAGAAAAATATGAGTTTTTCCATTACACATATGTTGTCTCATTTATCTTATAACAATCCTAAGATAGACACTTGTTACCATTTTAACCTAGGAGTTCAGCCACTCAGGGAGACTAAATAAACCTCTCTCAGGTCTCACAACTTAAGCAGGAGTCAGGATTTGAACCAGGCTCTACCAATTTCTAGAGCCTATGGTTTTCATGGCATGAAAGATATTAGGCCTTTACTTTCCCAAGAGACCTGGAGGAAAGTATATGAAATTGGTTCCCCGTCCTTTGAGATACAAGCAGCTGTCACTCTTGGTTTCCTTCCCTGGGCAGCTCTGTCAGGGTGGATGTTACATCAGAAGGTCTCAGCATTACACGGGTTCCTGTAAGCTCTTCAGGCCTGGGCAGGTGGGTGGCTTTCCCAAGGTCAAAACTCATTAGTTCAGCCAAAACCAGTGTGGGAGGCCAGCACATCCACGAGGCAGGGCACCTTGATTTGGGTGCTCTCACTATCACTTCTGTATAGTTTTTAGGGCCACCAGCCAGTCTCAGAATCCCTACACAAAGAAACTTCTGTGAGGGGATGGTACTGGTAGCAATGGCTTTATTGTCATCATGAGGATAATTAGCTCTTGTGTCTTATTTCTACTGGGGGCGGGAAGGAGAGAATTTACAAAATCAATATTCACTGGGAATAGCCCCTTTTGTCTCAAATGAAAAGCAGCCTCCACATCGGTTGTCATTAAATTGTTTAGTTCTATGAGTCTGAAGACCTTTAAAAACTTTCCTACTCTGATCCTCAGGTAATGAAGCCACACTCTTCTTTGAATTCAGGTTACACTCAGCCCTAGAGATGCTGGAAAGTTGGCTATGATAAGCTGCCACCCTCCTGTGATTCTGAGTGTGAGCTCTACTACCTCAAGTATGTGTGTCCTAGAGCACTGGACTGGGCTACCCCTTTAGTCACAGACTTCTAGATCACGTATGAGAAAAAGAATGTGTGAGAGGGGATCACCCTGCTTCTAAATAGGTTCTGTTTGGTACATATTTAAGTGGTTCACACTAGCTTGATTCTATCTCTGCAGACCAGTCATTTGAGAACCTGAACCTCCTATCAGCGTCTTGCTTGAGGGAAGTCACCCAACTTCATCACCATGGACAAACACCAGTATTAACTGCCAGCTAAATTTCAAGTGCTGGAACAAGTCCATTACATGTGATGTTGCGGGGACAGTAAATTTCCCCTTACCATCTGGGTTCTTCTTAAACTGGTCAAATAATCAAATTAGTATTAGATTAGGTAGGAGAGGTGGGGAAAAAAACAAATTTGATTACCTATATATGGAAATCTACACATACTTGTGAATTTCAAAGCCAATGAGGCAAAATGGAAGTTTATATCCTGACCTAAGAAGTGGGCTAAAGGGTCTGGAGTTTGAGGGGAGGGGCAGAGAGCTCACATGATGAAGAGGCTCATTCATATGACACAGAGCAGTAATTACATGTTTGCCCTGTCGTAGAAATAGACTTCTCCAATAGTAAGGTTATTACTGGTAATAACCCTCATTCTGTGTAAGACACATTCTTTTTTTTC
This sequence comes from Solenodon paradoxus, assembly GCA_004363575.1. Classification (NCBI taxonomy): domain Eukaryota; kingdom Metazoa; phylum Chordata; class Mammalia; order Eulipotyphla; family Solenodontidae; genus Solenodon; species Solenodon paradoxus. The sequence continues at coordinate 178,003 of RJWH01002050.1, read as the reverse complement.
ATTCTTCCAAATAGCTAAAGGAGTAGTTAGAGTTTCTTGTGAGCCTGCAGGGCCCATATTGACCTCAGCCTGAAATGACTCACGTGTCAAAATGGCCTGTCTTAGGGAGTCCTGCTGTGAGCACCTTGTTCTGAAAAATCGGGGAGACCTATCCGTCAGTGATTTGTAAGAAATAAATATTTGGTCATTCATACATATTTGTTTTTTGTCCACAGTTCCTGGCTCATAGCTCCCATGGTTCCAAGCAATGGGAACATCTTTTGTTATGATATTTGTTTTCCTGTCTTGGTTCCTGAAATTATTTCCGAGTCATAAAGATGAAGTGAATATCTTGGAACAAAGCCCTTTCTACCACAACTGGGTTTATATGAATGAGGTGACTCTTGGAAAGCACCTGAAGATGAGGGCTGGTTGTCAAGAGCACTAAACATAACTAGAGGGTTGGAGGCCCCTTCCTCAACCTCCCCACCACCCCCCATGATTTCCTGGGAGAAGGGCTGGAAGCTGAATCACTAATGATTTAATCAGTTGTGTCTTTGTAGTGAAACTTCTATAAAAACCTAAATGGAAGTAGTTTAGAGAACTTCCGTGATGGAGAACCAGAATGATTCCAGTTGCTACCATGCTGTGACCCAAAATTCTATGCTGACAGAGGCTCCTTTGTTTGGGATTTTGCCCTATGTATCTCTTTATCTGGCTATTTATTTGTATCCTTTGTAAAAAATGGGTAATCTAGTGAGTAAAACAGGTTTCTTGAATTCTGTGAGCCTCTCTAGAAAATTAATCAAACCCAAACAAGTAATCCTGGGAACCTCCAATCTGTAATCAGTTGATCAAAAAACAGGTAACAACGTGGACTTGTGATTGGAGTCTGAAGTGGAGGGCAGTCTTGCAGGGCCTGTGGAATCTGATGCCATCTCTGGGTAGACAGTGGGAGAGCAGAGTTGAGTTATAGGACAGCCAGCTGTTGTCCAGAGGATTGGTGTGTTGTGAGGACCCTTCCCTGGGCCCACAGTGGAACTCGGGTTTCAGAACAATATTACATGTATTAGTTTTTGTATTTGTTTATATTTATGTATATATTTATATTTCGTAATAATTCTACAGAACAGGTATTTTTATCCTCCTTTTCACATGATTAGATTAAGATTCAAAGACATTAAGTAACTTGTCTCTGGCAGACCTAGAATTTAAACTCTTTCATTTTTATTGAGATATAATTGATATAGCATATTAGCTTTAGATATACAACATAATGATTTGATATATATTTGTATATAAATCAGTGCAATATAAACTCTCTTGACCAAGCCAAAGGGCGATGAACTGCATCAGTGACTGCTGACCACAATGAGTGGCCCTGAGGTAGAATCAAGGGTCATCCAGACACACACTGGCTAATGACTGGCAGTCTGGTAAAAAATCAACACTGAGTCCATCAGAAGCTTTCTCAGGAATTTAGAGTTTGAAGATGAACATTAGAAGCTGTAGGGTGAGAGTTGTGATGGAGCCTTATTCAAGAGTGCTCCAGGGCCAACACTGGCGTCACCTGAGAGTGTTTCAGAAATGCAAAATCTCAGACTCCTCCCAGTAATTCCTGACTCAGATCTGCATTTTGCATGACTCCCGGATGACTTTCAAACACTAAAGCCGAAGAAGCATGAGGTGCAGAGCTGCAGCACAGCCAAGAAGTTCTGAGGTAAGTTACAGAATCTATAAATATTCAACACTCCAACAGTGAACTATTAAGAAATTGTACATCACATCACTATCATGTAGTTTGTCTTAGAGAGGCAATGGCAATATTTTTCTTTTTTTTTTTAAGAGGAAGGAAAGCAGACAGGAATGAAGGCAGGCAGACAACAGGCAGGAAAGAGGAGAGAGGAGGAAGACACATTTTTATTTATTGTTCACCGCCCATCCCTGGGCCACAAACTTGGGTTCCTGGGCTGTGTGTGGACGGTTCCCCAGACACGGGCTTCACACCCGAGCCACCGAAGCCATGCCAGTAGGGTAATTTAACACCAGAAGATCTGATAATGGGCTGACACATCCATAGACAGCTGGATAAAAATCACAACTATCTCGAAACATGAAAAACAAAGGTATTTCATAAACTCCAAAACCTGGTGTTCTTTAAAAAATGCTAAGAAAACAGGAAAAGCATATAGAAAACTATAAAAAAGCACCTAACTTGATAGATACTCTCCCAAGACATTTACAGTAGCCGTGATACGTAACCAAGAAAACTTAGTGAACCTGTTTTCATGTTACTGACAGACCAAGGGTGCCTTCTATCACATAGTTTTAGAAGTTTGACCCACATGTGGGGTGAGAGAAAATAGTAAGAGTTATATGGATTAGAAAGAAAAATTCAAAACTGTTTTTCAAAGGATAAAATAATAGTAATTTTCTATAGAGATAATTTTTTGAATTAAAAAACTTGATTTGCAGCAAAGTTGCTGAATACAAGATCAGCTTATAAAAATCAAAATTATTAATCTATGTCAGCAATAAAAAACTAAAAATTACAATTTAAAAAATGAGTTTTTGCAATAATAATGCAAATTTTGTATCATAGCCTCCCCCAAATGTGCATATTTTATGAAGAGCTAATTTTCCTTTTTCTTATAAAATATTAGGTTTACACATGAGTGCTAATAATCTTATAACCACCACTCAACTCCATCAAATGCTCATCTCTTGAACTTCTCTGTGTATTCCTTTTCCAATCATGTTTCCTCCTCCTTCCTAATCAGAAGTGACCACCAGGGCTGAATTTGGTGTCTAACTGTTCCTTGCTTTCTGTGGAATTGCTCCATGTATACACACATTTATACATATAGGTATATATGTTCATATATACATCAACGTTCCCAAAAACAATGTAGAGGATTGTTTTGTATGTTACCAAATTTAAAAAAATACAATTATACATATTTTTAATTTACTTTTTGTGCAGTTTTTAAATGTATCCATTTATCCATACAAATTCATGCAGCTGTGATTCAGTCATTTAAAACTATAGCAGTTGCAATTTATTACCCATTCTGTAATTTAAACTGTGTTGTTTCAACTATTTTGAGTGCAGGCATATGTGAATAAATCCCTCTATAGGGAGATTTACTGGATTATGAAGAACATTCTAAAACCCATTAAAGAACATAAAACTACACCTAGAGAGAGATAACATGTATAAATAGGATAACAAAGTTAATTTTCTCCAAGCTAACTTTCTTTACTCCTTCCCATATTCATTAAAATTTAAATCAATATCAATGTAATTTCATTTGAAAGAGAATCAGGATTTTCTTTTAAAAGTCTGACAAATTGATTCTAAATTTATATAAAAGTATACATAACAAAGATAAACTTGAAGAAAGAAGCAAAGAAGAAAGATTATCCTTACTAGAAATTTAAGTGAACTACAAGGTCACAGCAATTAAAAAAACAAACAAACAAACAGGAAAAGACAAACAGATCAAGGTGACAGAACAGAACACTCAGAAACAGTTTCCGTAGTCAGGGCAAATTGGTATCTTACAATGGCACTGCCACTTACTGGGGAGAACATGGATTATTTAAGGAAATGGAGTTGGAAAAGCTGGCTCACTAGATGGAGAAAAATTAAGTTGTTGGTCTTCTTTATGTCAGATAAACTATAGTTAGTAATGTGAAGAGTAAAATAATGAAACTATTAGAACTATATAAACACATGTATATATGCTTATATATATGTATGTTAAATATTTAATATCTAACAGGTAACATTGAGCACTTACTATGTGCCAGGTACTATACTAAGTTCTTTGTACATATTAATTCATTACCTCACAACTACTTATAGGGTAGCTATGATTGCATTTTATTTATATATATGGTGAAAAGACCTTAAAAACAGAAACCAGCTGTGTTCTGGTGGGGCAGTGGTTTGAACAGCTGCTTTTGGCTGAGAGTGCAGTCCGCATACATCCCAAGGACCCAGGTTCACATTCTACAGCCAAGAAGAACAACCGAGATGAAAAACTAAATAAAAACAAAGTGCCACTTCCTCCTCTCTCTGCCAGTTTGCCTGACTCTGCTCACCTTCATTTCTGCCTGCACCTTCTCTTTCAAAACAAAACATAAACCATAAAGTGAAAAGCTTACTAATTACCAAAATTCAACATTTATGCCTAATGAGTAACACCATTATCAAAGTTAATGATTGAGTGGTATTTCAAGTCTAAGATGAAAAAGAGATTAATATCTAGAATGTGAAAGAAATTTCTGGAAATCAAGAAAAGAGATGGGAAACTGAATAAGGGACAAGAGATTTGATAGAAAGTAACAGAAAACTCGTGCAACATCACAGCAGTCAGAAAAAGACAAAAATAAAACAAAAGTGAGATGTCACTTTACAGTCATCAGATTTTCAGAAATTAGCAAGTTTGATATACTGGCTAATTAGTAAAGGGGACGGGGAGCAGGAATTTCTGTGCTCTTCTGGTGGATATAATCATTCTGGGGAGAAACTTGGAAGTTCTTAAGGAAACCAGGACAAATTCCAGCCACCCACTCCAGGGAGGTACCTAGACAGGATCTGATGCAAGTTCATAATGGAAAAATATGAGGCTATTCATCACAGCACTGCTAGTTGTCATAGTAAATGGATGTTCTTTGCCAGAAGAAAGTATAAGAAAAAGTGGTAGATGTGTATTAAACACTATTCGGCAATTAGAAACCATAAGGTGGGTGTATATGCAGTGACATGATCAGCTCTTCAAACTGTGGTGCTGGGTTAAAAAATAACAACAAAACCCCAGCAACAGAGAACTAGAACTGTACTATTTATATGTCCAAGGAGCCCTCTGTATCCGAGGACACATGAAAAACACTAGTGAGCAATGGCCTGCATGAGTAAGAATTGGAAATAAAGGAGAAATGATAAATAAGAAGGCCCTGCTTAGGTTGCTGATGATTATGTCCCAGCAACTGAGGACTATGACCAAGTCAACTCTGCACTGTAAGTCTGAAAAAGAAAAGAACTGAAATGAGCAGGGAAGTGAAAGGTGAGTGAAGCCAGCAAACCCGCCCACAGACCAAAAAATCGATCCATCACATAGACTCAAGCAAGTGGACCAGAGACAATGCACCTGCCATGATTCCAGTTCCCACTGTGACTGGTTGTCATGCCCATTCTTGGGTTTCGGAGACATCCCTCCTACAGATCCCACTGTGTCCTTATAGTGACACTTCTGCTTCTCTGAGACACTTAAGTGCAGAGCTGCTCCTCACGGATCACGCAGCCTGGCAATTCTGTTCAAGGATTCCTTTTGCCTCTTGCCCAGTAGTGACCAAAACTCAGCACACAAATCCCCCTAAATGAGCAAAGCTTACAAAAGCTTTGAGACCATTTTAGATTGTGCTCAGGACCTTGCAGAGGAGATAAAGGCAAGTTTTACTTCACAAACCCTGCAGTACAGATAACCTGACTCTCCAGCCACCAAATGAAATCTCCTCTGCTTTTCCTCTAGGCTTTTGGCTCCCTTTAAACCTTCCTCATAGGTTTCTAAATTCTTTTTTCTTTCTTATGCAGGGCAATTTAATTTTGGCCCCGAGCCACCAAATGTGCATAACCACACAGGACCACCCTAAAATTGGATCCACTGGAGATTCGGCAATGCCATGTAGGTTGTTCCTTTGTTTTTTCTATTTCATACTCAACCTACCTAAAACACCAGTTCAATGCATTCCAGGAAGTGAAACAAAGCCCCTTGGTCTGTGTCCTTGGAAAAGTCACAGGACTGAGGGGCAGAGGACCAGGACTTGTGGATTCCAGCGGATGATGAGACTGCCTGGGAAACTTCTTAGGCCAGTTCATTGCAGGCTTCCTCAAGCACACAATGAGAAGAAAATGAAGTCCTATGTATTTCACAGGTTTGTTATAAGACTCAAAGATTTTTTTTTTAAAAAACTGGGACTTCTGTAATGTTTGGCAAGTGTTACAATGATTATGTGATAGTTTTTCTTTGTGAAGAGTTGCAAGGGGTATATGGTATAGTCTCATTTGTATAAAAAAACGGTAAATATACCTGTATACAGGACTGGTCGGATATACAAATATTTGATGCCAATGATTGTCTACAGAATGTCACAAGCGTTGGGGTGAGAGAGACTTTTCACCTATGCTTTTTGAAAGTGTTTGACTCTGTTTTTAACCATGGGCATACACTGCTTTTATAATAATTGTCAGGCAGCACACCCTAGCAACCTACTGGGTAAGTCTACTAAGGGGTAGTCCTCATACCTCCCAAAGACCAGGGTTTGAGACCCAGGGCCAGAGGGAACACAATGAACAGCTAAGTAAATGAAAGTGCTCCTTCCCGCCTGCCTACTTGCCTTCATTCCTGCCTGTACTTTTCCTCAAAAAAAAAAAAAAAAAAAAAAAAAAGTTAATTAAATAAAATAGCAGTTGAACTGTCAAACAACTAAATTTGTTCCTGGGTAAGGTTGTCATATGGGAAGACAGAAGAAACCACAACTCCTCTAGCTGCTGCTGCTGCTTCTTCTTCCTCCTCCTTCTTCTTTTTTACCATTTTTTAAAAACCAAAAATCTTGATAGGCCCAGTTAAATTAGGGTAATTATTTGCATCACAGTTTGTGTTATACTCTTTCAGTGACATTCACATAGAGTACAAGCACCTATCATCTTAGACTTTGTCTCAGCAGCTGGGCTCTTAGGATACGGAAGGCGATCTTGTAAATAGATTCACAGTAGAGGGAGCCTGGCAGTGCAGGACTGCAGATTTCTTCCCAGTCTGGGGTGGGCGGGTGGGAATGTGAGAGGTAAATCTGAGAGGAGCGTTAGAATCTGAGAAGTGCTGGCTGCCTGGTGTGGGAAGCGTTGCTACATAGTTCCCTTGCTTTGTAAAGTTGTTTAAATGTGTGGACTGTTTCTGGGTCCAGTAGTAATAACCGTGTTAACAAATATTTGAGAGGTTAGTTAGACTTAAGCACAAGCCTCATTTATTGAGCAAAGGGGTTTGCTTCCACCACCCTCAAGGAAGTCCTGCGAAAAGGAAGGGATCCGTTGTATCTTGTTCACCGAGGCGCCTCTGGTTTTAAGGCTTTCCTTCAGCCACCAGCACAGATGAGACCTGTGGACTGCTGACATTTCGCTGGGTTTCACTGTATCTGGGCTTTCTCTACAAGAAAAAGAAATGACCTGAAGGAAATGACACCTGAAGGGTGTCAGAAACACTAAGTGAACCAACTCCATGTGCACATCACAATAAAAACTCATCTGTATACATGTGTGCAAGCGCGACAAAGGTCTGGGTTTTCCCTTGATTATTCTGAAGCCTTCCCCCAAATTTCTTTGTAATTTCCCCCAAACCCTCAGGCTCCCCAGCTCTGTCGGTGCCCCTGGCGCAGCCCAGCCACTCTCCACGCGGGGGCGCCGGGAGGCTGAGATCAGTGGGAGCACCAGCACCGGGAGGGTGGGGGCGGGACTGAGGGGCAGGGACAAATAGAGTAAAAGCCACGACAAAGCTGTGCTGACCCGAGACGCTGGGCCGTCCCGTGGCGGGGGCCCAGCTCTGGTGGCACCGCCTTCTGGGATTTCTCTGCTCAGCGGGTCGGCATGAGGCGGGAGCCCTTCTTCCAGACGGCAAAGGGGAAAACTGGGAGAGAGAAAGCGGCCCTGAAGGTGAAGACGGTCGCCTGGATGTCCACGTGGAGCAGGCCACCCGCCCCGCGTCGTAGTCCAGGGTGACGGCCACACAGCCTGGCACCCCAACCAGCAGCAGGTCGGCAGAGGGGGACGTGCTGGCCCCGCAGTGCCTCCAGGATAGCATCACGGGCCGCACGCTCCGTTGGCCCTCAGGCCCTGCTCCCCGCTCTCCGCACCGCCTCCCCGCGACCGCCACCGCCTCCACTCAGCCGCCGGGCCCCGCGCTGCACCTGCACCTGCCGCCTGCCCGGGGAGCCCCGCAGCGCCGGGAGCCCCTGGAAGCGCCAGGGACCTTCCGCCGACTGTACCTCACCGACTGCCCGTCCTCCGAGAGGTCCAAGCCGGGGCTGGCGGTCCGGGGGTCCAGCGGGACGGCCCCTGCCCGTAGGAGAGCAAGGGCGTCAGTCGAGCTGGTGGCGACCGAAAACGCTATTTGCAGGATGTGCTGGAGAGGCAGAAAGAGCCCAGCCTTGGGCAGCTTCCCTTCGCCTGGCTTCTCTGAGCCTCACTTTCCCTTTCCTGTTCCGTGAGGACAGAGGATGACAGCTCTCCTCCCTGACTGGCGAGTGGCGCTAGCCGGGTGGCTTTGCGGTTTACGGAGAAGCCTCCACTGTGCCTGGAAACCAATTAGAAACGTGGCTGGTGGCCCAGGGAGGGAAGAGCCAAGAACAACTAAACAAAATAAAGCGCCAAAGCACTTCTTCCTCCCTCTCTGTCTGCTTGCTGACTCACCTTCATTTTTGGTGCAACTTCCCTTTAAAAAGAAAGAAATGCAAGTTCAACTCCAGACCCACTGAATCAAAACCTGCGTTTTAACCAAATCCTCCAGGTGATTTTTCTGCACATTAAATGTGAAAAGCAGAATGAGGTGAACCTTGTGGAAATAGTTTCTCAAGCAAGCACCAATTTTAAAGTCAATGCTGTACCATATTTGTTTGAATCAGTAAAGAGTCTAGCACAATGCTGGGCAAAAATTTTAAAAAACAAGGACTTGATCAATTTTTTTTAAATAAATATGATCTCTACAAATTACTAACATTAATTGAGCACTTACTGTGTGCCAGGTACTAAACTAAGCTTTATGCATGTATTCATTCCATTACCTCACAGCTACTTATGGGCAGGAACTAAATACAACATTTTCCATTTTATAGGTGAAGAACCTGTGAGACAAATATATTTAACAACTGTCTAGTGTTCCACACTAGCAAATTCTAGAACAGAGAACCCAAGCAATCAGACTCCGGGGTTCATACCTATAGTTGCTCTGTTTGCTGTCTGGGAATGAACAGATGAATTCATGAATGGATGAAGGAAGGAATGTCCCCCAGTCCCCCGGTTATTCACCTGAATCTGTTTCCAGTTGACATGCCAGGTTTTCTGAGGGAAACAGAAATAGAAATATTTGTGACTTAGTCTTTTTTTCAGGTCCCCACAAGAGTAATGCATCCTGGAGCGGTGTGGGCACAGGGACAGAAGTCTTGGCTTCTGCTGTGGTCTAATCAAGGAGACGTCGGCCTCACCTTCCTGGACCCTGAGGACTTTCAACTTGTCCTTGGGGAGAGGAAGAGCTGCTCTGCAGAGGCTCCCCTGGGCAGAGTGGGGTCACTAAGGGAAGACTTGGGTGGGGGGAATGACATCTGAGCCAGGCATGGAAGCGGGGGAGGGGCAATGGATGGCAGGCAGGAGAGCGGCTACCGTACCTGAGAAAGTCCTCAGCGTGTCTGGGAGGGCGAGTATTTTCTTGTTCAGATCTCGGATCTTCTTGATCAGGTCAGGAGAAATGGTATTGGGGGTCACAAAATTCGTCTCACACCTGCAGATAAGTTGGTATCACTTTAGGGTCTAATTTAAAAAGTGATGTTTGTGTCAGACAGATTGAGTCAGACTAAAATCAGATGAAAGATGCCTGGAGTCTGTGTAGAGCATTAGATTGAGTGCCACCTCTTTACCTTTGGTAGAAATGTGTCACTTCTAAAGCTAGAGGTATTTCTGTTAGAGCTAAGGAGAACACAGAGTGATCATTCCTCAAGAATTGGATGTAGGGGTTTCCAGAAAATGTTTGCACCTGTGGAGACTGCAAGGTCAAAGGTCACCCCCCCCAGCAGCTCCCCCGCCCCATTAGCCTCTTGAGGATAGAATGGAGCCATTTGAAAACAGTCTTAAGCTTTCATTTCCAGTCTGTGTGCTATTCATGAGAAGGGGCAAGCAGCTGAGGGAAGAAAAGACAAGATAAAAGAAAAACATATATTACAGTGATAAACTGGCCAATTCTGTTTCTAACTCATCCCTTGTCTGTCACTCACTGTGTGACCTTGAGCACGAACTTCCCCCTTTAGATCTCAGTTTCTTCATCAGAGGGAAGACCTCCACAGTTCTTCTAGATCTGAATCTCTAACTCTCTGAAAAGTAAGTTCAGAGACTTCTGACTCATAGACACCTCAGCTCAACCCCCCTGTCCCCCATGTATGGGAGCACAGCAAATGATTGTTCCCTAGTACCTCTGCTCATGCTCACGGCAGAGAGGAGAGGGAATGCATATATATTAACAATGCCTTCCATCCAGCTCCTGGTGGTGACTGTCCTTTTATCTAGCATTTGGAATTCTGAGGGAAACAGGAGAGTTAAATGGGGAAAATGATTAAAAGGACAGACTAGATTTGTCACCTCCCATGCTTATCATATTCTACATAAAATACTTCCCCTTAAGGTTACATTTTAAATGGTGTTAAATACTGACTTGAATGCTAATAATTTCAGGTATTAAATAGATAATCCCAGATCTTCCTAGAAAGATGATTATTATCTCTAATTTGACTTCTAGGGGGAATATATGTCTTCAATGCTGAACAATCCGTTTTAAAATGAACCTTTAGAAGGCAAACTTCCAAGTGTAGGCTGTTTTTGTGTAGTGAATGAGATGGTGTGTCTGAATGCTTTTGCTTTTCTGTGTAACATCTATGGGGTGGGGGTGGGGGTGGGAGTAGTGAGAGCCCCTCTCCGACATCAGCATAAAAGTGGCAAAACTGGGAGTGAGTCCTACCTGCTCTGGCTGACCCTGTCATCCTACAAAAGAAAAACAACATACATTTAGTTCCCATGTGTCCTTCCCATCAGAGATTCTGTGCATCCTCTCTTCCTTAACATACCAACTCAAACCTTCCCTCCTCTGGAGAGTAGGATCTGTTTAATTACCTACTCATCAGACTCTTTTACATCATGCTTTCTTATTAATTTAGGACTCCACAGTCAGTTCAGTGAGTTGGTTTCTAGTTATCAATCTTATCCTGGGAGTGTGTTCTTCTACCTCCAGCAACTAAGAGTTGATGGAGAGCTAGGAATGAGTTATCAGCAAACCTGATGTGAGACAATATAAAACAATGGTAATTAGAATAGTCAACATTTATTAGGTTCTTTCTATGGCCAGAGACCTCGCAAATAATTTTTCATGGATTGTTCCTTATAATCTTTACAACAATCCTATTAAGTGGGTATTATCATTACCTCCATGTTAGAGAGGTTATAAAAATTGCCAAGATCACATGGCTGGGAGAGCTGATACTCAAACCTAAGACCTTGACAAGGACTCCAAAGTCCTTGACAAGACCACAGTGCATGATATGGGTGATTCATCCAGCCTTTCTTGGTCTACAGGTTCATAATCTCTTGGGGTCAAAACAACTTGATAACCATCAGTCCCTCCCATTAGAAATAGCCTCCTGTTTCCTGCCTTTCTCCAGCATCTTCTAGCCCCTAGCATGCTGTTCCCTCCTGTTTGGTCCCTCTTTTATCCCACGAGGTTGTGGGGTGTCTCTTACTTGTAGAAGCTCACTTGCTGGCTGCTGACATTTCTCTTCCAGCTCCTTGCTCTGGGCTTCAAGCCAGGTGACCTCTTCAGAGAGCTGTGAGATATACTCATCTCTCTCCTTCCGGATCTGCTGCTCCACCTCCCTCAGCCTGGCCAGCAGGAAACACCGCTGCTGCCCCAGCTCCTGCTGCAGTCTTTCAAAAACTGCTTCCACCTGCTTCTTCTTGACTTCAATGTTACTCTGAGAAGGATAAGGTATGCACAGTTAGAGAGAAACTCACAGAGCTGAGTTTCAGGAGATCATCCATATGCTTACTATTGATAAATAGAGATAAAGTAACTAGTTCCAAGGCTCATTCTTCCAAATAATACCATGGTAGAAATAGGTAGGTCTCAGAATAAACTTACCAGTAATAAGGGTTTTTCTCTTGTCTTACCTAGAGATTCTAGTAATATTGCCATATTAGGCTCTCAGAGTCATATTGAAATTTTTAAAACTCTTTCTACATCTACATTTTAACCCTATCATTCCTTTCCTAGAGTCAAATGGAGATTATTATAGTCATTTCCTAGAAAACGACAGAAATGAGCAGAAGCTGTGATTAGAAACACAACTTTCTGGGAGAGCCTGTAGCTATGGTTCTTAGCCACTGAAATTGCCATCTACAGGGCATATACTTTGATGGCAGTTGAGAGATGCTGGAAATTTGTATCTACCTGTTCCCAGCTATCTTTTCGGTCACGATATCAGAAATTCCCACCCTGTGGATTTCTTCCTGGATAACTCCGTAGCATGAAGAACAAGGTGGCAGGAGCCAGACAGAAGGACACATTAGCCTACTGTCCTTGGGGTCAGCTTTGAAGTCAGGACTAGAATGCAGACACTAACATAAGCCTTCTGGCACCAAGTTTCCTATCTGAAAGGCAGTACTTTCAAGTAGACAGATGGGATGTGAATAACAGTGGACCAAGGGTCAAAGAACCCAGTTTCTAGTCATTTCATTATAACCTTGCACTGTACCAAGTGTCCTTAGGAGCATAATTTTTCTGCTGTGGAAAAAAATGGATGAGCAGATGGATCTTGGACTGGAAGATGTCAGAACCACTTAAAGCTCTGATGTTCTGGAATTCCACAAGTTTGACCCTAAATGCCATTGTACAAAGGCAGGCAGGTGAATGAGGACAACTTGCCAGTTCTTTCCAGTTAGCAAGAGGTATCAGACAACAAGCTTTCTCAGAGTCTGTTAAGAAAACCCCCAAAGGAGAAGGGCTCCCAAATCTGCACTCCTAGCAAATTCCAAAATCAGGATGTAGGAGAGGACAGGAAGCTTCCACCACAGTCAGCTGCCCTGTGCTCTCAGACTTTGGGTGTGAGCTGGGGCGGAGCAGTGGCAGGGTGGGGGCTGGAACTTTCCATATGATCAGAGGTCAGCTTTAGAGACATGGGCTGAGCTTCTTCCCTTCCGCTTAGTGTGGACAAGGAGAGCATCTGTGCACAGGTATAGTTTCATGCCCGTCTACTGAAGGGACAAGCACCAACAGCCCAGTGATGAGCACCTTTTGAAGGCTACTGGTCTCACACCATCTCTGATCAAGGAAGCTGGGCTCTGGGGCTATAGCTGACACCAGGGCAGGGCAGGGCAGGGCAGGGCAGGAAACAAGCCTGGAGCATCTCGTGGCACCAACAGGTAAGAATGCTGAAAACTGCACATTCATGCACACATGTGCACACTGATGGGGCTGTGTCATAGGAACATGGGGGCCTGGAGCTAGGTTACTCTGGACAATACGTCAGTAAAGTAGTGAAAAATAAACAAAGAAATAAAAGAAATAAAACCCCCAAAGGAGAAGGAGGCCAATGACAGGGACTTTACCAGAAGAACACAGAGCTTCTGATTCTCCCGATTCTTTATATCTTCAATTTTATTTCTCTCCATGCTCAGAGCTTCCAACCGACTCCTGAGACGATCCTGTAGGGAGACCATACAGAAAAAGGTAATTCATAATTAAATTCACAGAGACTCATCATCTATCATGACCCAGGCACACCATTGAGTGCAAAGAGGTGCAAAGGATGCCATCCTTGTCCCTAAAGAGATCACCATCTTGGGAAGGAGTCAGTTACAAATGTTTAAAATGCAGAGCAAAAACAGCAACAGTTGAGGTGCTCATATAATAAGGTATTGAGGACAGGAGACTTCCACTTGAATGGACAGTAGAAGGTTTTAGAAGGCAGGAATAGGAAGATTAGTCAAGATAGCAACTGGGTAGTAGCCAAGTCTGACCTCCTTCTCACAGAGTGACTAGGAAGCACCTATTTTGCAGAAACAAATGCCAAAAAAGCAGGTTCAGAACTACACAGATAGCAGAGCATCACTACAATAAAGGGTAGGCAAAAACATCAGGGTTCAGAGCAACATCACACATTTAGGATTCTAAGCCTCAGGGAAAAAAAAGCTTGTGCTAGAGAGTAGACCTCAGGAAGAACTGGCCCTGGAGAGTGGTTTCGGCAACGGACGGCCTATCCAGCAGTACTGGGGTCACAAAGTTGGGGGAGAGTCTTGGTGCAGGGCAGAAGGAGAACCAGCCCCTGGTTGGGCTTACAGAAGCCCTGAGGGGATTTTCACAGGATGCCACCATAACTGAAAGACAGCTAATGGAATTCCTCACCCCCAACCCCTCCTACCGTATTGCGCCAGAGTAACAGGAACAACCCACTGGAAATTCCACCAAAAACATTAAGGGGGCCTGAAAAAGCTTCTCTGGAAGAGAAGAGACTTGCAGAAAGAAGGAACCTTCTATGGCTACTCACTAGTATCATCCTTTGAGTGGAGGTGGAATGGTAGCCTGATTGTGGGCCAATGACAGAGAGGTTGTTACTGGACAGACCTGGAAGGTTCTCCAACCCCTTAGGCTGAACTCAGGAGCCCCAACACAGGACCCACTTGAGAACTTCAACAAATTTAACCTGTGGTGATGCCAAACAACTTATGAAGCCCACAGTGTTCAAGCCAAGATACAGGCTTATTCTGTGCAAATTGATACCCTACACAAGGCTATCACTTCAGGGAAACCTCACACACAGAAATTAAAAAAGAATGCCAAACAGAGCAAAGACACAGAAATATACACAAAATGATGGATCTAATTAAAACACCAGGGGAAAATCTGAATGTAGCAGACATTTGAAAACTACCTGAGAATGAACTTAGGGGAACAGTGAAAAACATATTCATGGAAATCTAGAAAGCAATAGAGGAAGAAAAAGAGAATAACAAAAAAAGAGAGAAGAAAGTATGCAAGGTGTCAAAGAAATAAAGAACACAATAGCTGAACTAAAGAAATCAATCAAGGGACTCAAGAGTAGGATGAATGAAGCATCCAATAGAATCAGTGAACTAGAAGAGAGGGCAGAGGAATGAACACAAGCAAATAAGCAAAGCCAAAAAAGTATGAAAAGAGATAAAGACAGCAATGGAGACCTGTGGGATAATACCAAAAGAACAGCATTCATATAATAGCGGTCCCAGAGAAGGAGAAGAAAAGAGGGTAGAAACTATATTTGAAGAAATAATAGCCAAAAATTTCTCTAATCTGAAGAATGAAGCAAGCCTCCAGACCTAGGAAGCTCAAAGAGTTCCCAGTAAAAGAAACCCAAGCAGACCTATACCTACACATATTGTGACCAAACTGTCAAAAATACAAAATAAAGAAAGAATCTTAAAAGCATCCAGAGAAAAATGAATCACATACAAAGAAGTCTTCATAAGACTGTCAGCAAATTTCTCAACTGAAACTCTACAGGTCAGAAGGAGATGGCATATTCAAAGAGCCGAAAGAAAAGGATTTTCAATCTAGGATACTATACCCAATTAGTTAACATTTTCTGAAGCAATAATAAAAAGCATTTCAGGTAGACAAAAGTTAAAGGAATCCATCACCACAAAACCAGCTTTACAAAGGATACTAAAAGATACCCGATAAAGTATGAAGACACCCGACCTATAAATAGTAAGGCAGCAAAATATAAAACGTGGGGAGGAGGATAGGAGAATAAAAATGTGGATGGTTAGAATGAGTGCAAGACTAATCTTTAAAACAAAAATAGGAAACAAAACACAGGATTGGTAGTGCTAACCTTATAGTAACCTCAAAACACATCTCCACAGAAAGTACAAAGAAGAAAACAAAAAGAGAAATCAATCAAAACAAAACTTCACTCAACCGACTTAAGAAGAGAATGAGAACAAAGGCACTGTCTGTAACAACACCCAGAAGACAAATTACAAAATGGCAATTAACAGTTATATATCAATAATCACCCTAAACATTGATGGACTGAATTTACCTATCAAATGACAAAAGTGACTGAATGGATCAAAAGCATAACTGAAACTTCCACTGTATTCAGGAAAAACTCACCTTGTTTCAAAACAGAGGCTCAAAGCCAATGGTTAGATGACGGTCCTACAGTAAAAGGGCAACCCCCCAAAAGCAGGAACAGCTGCACTCATATCAGATTAAGCAGACCTCCAACTAAAAAGCATAAAAAAAGACAGAGATGGACATTACATAAGACATAATGCTTATTAACATATGTGCACCAAAGGAAAGAGCATCAAAATATAGTGAGTATATAGTTTGTTCTAATAATTCAGAACGAACAAGAGACATCGACAGCAACACAATCACAGCAGGAGACTTCAAAAAAATCACTTACAACGATGGACAGATCAACCAGGTAGAAAATGAATGGGGAATGAGAAGCTTTAAATGGCCACTGGAACAATTAGGTCTAATAGGCATGTACTGAACACTTTGTCTAAAAACTATACATTTCACTTTATTCTCAAGAGTGCATGGAAATGTCAAAGGATAGATCACAAGTTGGGACACAAAATATGTCTCAAGAAATTAACAAAGATTGAAATCACGCCAAGCATCTTCTCTGACAACAATGTCTTAAAACTAAAAATCAATCAAAAAGAAAGCAGGAAGACCCCAAATTAATTGGTGACTGAACATTATGCTTCATGAAAAGATGTTCCTATTTGCTGGTTATCAAGAAAATGTAAATCAAAACAATCAGATATCACCTTACACCTGAGAGACTGGCTATTATCCAAAAGACTGGAAACAACAAATGCTGGTGAGGATGTGGAGAAAAAAGAGAACATGTTTACACTGTTGGTGGGAGTACAAAGTGGTGCAACCCTTGGAAAACAGTATGGAGATTCCTCAAAAAGTTGTAATGGAAATCTGGGTATTTATCCGAAAGACACAAAATCACTAATTCACAGAGATTTCTGCACCCCTACATTTACTGCAGCCCTATTCACAATAGCTAAGAACCAGAAACTACCCTAGTGCCCAGAGTCAGATGAATTGATAAAGAAAATGTGATATATACATGCATAGTGGAACACTACACAGGTCTTAGAAGAGATGAAACCCTGTCATTTGAGTCAACATGGAGGGATCTAAAGGAGATTATGCTAAGGGAAATAAGTCAAAAGAAGAAAGATAGATACCAGATGATCTCATCATAGGTAGAATGTGAATAGACAAAACAAAGCAACAGATGAAAGAAAGTCAACCCTTGGATGCTGGCAATAGCACTGAGTTTACCAACAGGGACTAGAACTGGGTGGGGTGCAGGGGGCACACGTAACGGTGGGTCCCACTGGACAGCGGTGAAGAACACTGGTGGTGTGGGGGAGGGCAGGGTGTGTGGATAGATCTGAGGATGGGGAAGCTGCACATATGGGGAACCTATACATATGAGCTTATTTAAATTTGTAAAACAAAATTACTGCAATAAAATATTAAAAATGTTTTTTTTTAAGGTATGAATAGAAAACATTTACATGAGCCTTGAAAGATAAAATTTCAGTTGGGTAAGAGGTGGAGGAGTGTAATTAATGCCCTGAAGTGTACATTTAAAAAATGTTAAAATGGTTTGAGAGAGAGAGAGAGAGGAGAGATATGCATTCTGGAAGGAAGGAACAACATTGAAAAATACTAGAGACAGGGAACACAAAGACAATGCAGAAAATAACAGCAGCAAAGACTTGGTTCTGAATGGACACATGGTGCCTTGGAGAGGGTGGCTGAGGCACCCAACTGGATCGGAAGGCAGGATCTTGACTGCAAAGGGGCCTTGAATGCCTTGCAAAGGTTGTTGAGCTTTCTTTGCACGCTAGGGATCCGTGGAAGGATTGTGAGCAGGGGATCAACATGATCAGCTTTGTGTTTTGGGAATATGTACCTTGCAACATACAGGAGAGTGGCTAGAAAGGCGAGAATTGGGACCGAGAACACATTAGAGACTTTGCAACGCCTGGGTAACAGAAGGTTAGAGACTGGAGTGACTTAGTAGTGGCCACGGGTGTAATATAGTCAAAGGCTTGAGAGATGCTGTGGAGGAAGCCACTTTGAGAACTGGTGACTGGACGGCAAGAGAGGGATCTGAGAGGCTGACAGGAATGGCCAAAGTACCCAGGCCAGGTGGGCTATGCTTCACCCTCTTCCTCAAAAAGAAGAGCGGTGCTTGCTGGCTTCCTTTGCGCCTCTCTCTTCCCTCTGGGCTCCCGGGGTCAGATCCTTGGCAAATTCCACACCCAATCTGGATCCTGGGAGGTCAAGTACGGAAGCCCATAACCTGCAGGAGCATCTGCCTCTGCTTTCCTTCCACCCGGAGCCAGCTCATGGCTACATTTCTCAGTGTCCATCACTATGGGAGCCCCCTGGAGTGGGAGCTGGAGCTGGAGCTGGAGTTCCCCCCAATACTGTGAACTGCCACATCCAAGTAGAACCATGTCCTCCTCAGTCTGGGAGCGTCCCCTGTATCCCTATAGCCTCGCGGTCCCCTGGCGTGGAAGCCGTTCTCCTTAGTCCATACCCCCATCCCTTTCCTTTCCCCACGACGTCACATACGACGTCACGCCTGCCCCACGCCCCGAGCCGAAGCAGCCTCTTACCCGGTAGGGCTGGACGGCCTCCTTGAGGATGCGCACGGTGTGCGCCTGGTGGGATGGCCCCTCGCGGCAGAACACACACAGGAGCTCCGCATCCTTCTTGCAGAAGAAGTAGATCTTCTCGCCATGCTCCTCGCAGTAAGTCTCTCCCAGAGGACCCAGGGGCACGGGGACCAGGGCCGGCTCTCTCGGTTCCTTCTCCTTGCAGAGGGGACAGAGCAGGGCCCTGCTGGAAGGCTGGGCCCCCATCTGGGAGGGCGGGGGAAGGCACAATGGACAGAAAATGTGTCCACAGGTGGCGATCACCGCATCCTCCAGGGGCCCCTTACAGGAAGGACAGGAGGCGCCCCTGTGGGAAGGGGTTGTGGGCATCACGGTGCCTTCCCCAGCCTGTCTCCTCAGGCCTTTGCCTCTGGCCACGCGAATTTCCTTTCCATGAAATTGAGTCACTTTTACATGAATCGCAAGAGAAAGGACTGGGAGGCCAACTGGAGGGAGGCAGGGAAGTCACAGGGCTCCACCTCTGCGCTCTCCTAGGAGCTCTGGCCTCCGCCCGTCAGCTGAGTAGGTCCAAACTCCAGGGCGCCTCCAATTACCCAGCATTTCCCAGAAGCGGGCTGGTCAGCTAGCTCTCCACTCCTGGCTACTTTCAGTTGTGGGGAGTAGAGCAGGCCATGAGGTCACAGGGGATGGGGTTTCCGGGAATTTCTCCCTTGACCATAATGGGGTGGGGAGAACTGAGGAGGAGATGCTGCTTCCCTTGCGCTGGAACAGGTGGAAGCTATAAATTCCTGGCCTGAGGTGTGTTCTCACTGCAAAGTCCAGCAGGAGTGGGAAATGAGTGACTTCCAGAGTCAGTGCCATAGGCCCCTCCTTGGGCCTCCTTCCCTTGCCTCCCATCTTCTGTCCAGCTAGTCTCTGGTAAACTCTGAATTCCCAACACCCCCAGCACCAGTGACCCCACTGGAGTTTGGGTAACACTTCAATTTTTTTTTTTGCCACCTCTGACCTGGGAGGACCAACCCAGGTCCACAGCTCTCCTAGCTTGAGCCTCCTGGGCCATGGAGGGGGTTAGTGTACTTCCATTTTATTAACTGCAGGCTGAGGATGCAAGAAACCATAATATAAATGATTCATGTTGATAAACAACATTTTAAAAATCCAATTAGTCAAAGAGATGAACAGATTAAACCATATAAATGTGGCTCAGTATTTGCATATTATCACATCTGATAACAACCCTGGGGGCAAGTTCAATTTACAGAGGACAAGTGTACACTGATGGGTGAAGTGACTTTCCCTGAGTCACCAAACTGAAAAGTCGAAAGGCTGGGGTCAATCCAAATCTGTCGGCATCCAGTCCTGATTTTTTCCTAAACTCTAAGCCAAGAAAGTGATCAAATGCCCACATGTGTTCCTCATCCATTTCCCACATGCTAAAGCCAGGGCACCTTCCACCCTCCCCCTGGGCTGTGAGCCCAGTGCCATTGTGCTCTCTTTTCACGTCACTCTTGTTTATTGCTTTCTCTTTCCATCCTCCAGGCCCCCAGCGAGGGCAGCCCCTGGACCTGAGCTGCCAACTCAGGAGCCGCCAGCCACACCTGTGTCCTGAGCATCAAGACGTGGCCAGTCCCAACTGAGATGTGCTGTTTGTGTAAAATAGAACCAAGATGTCAAAGACTTGGCACCAATGAAAAAGACTAAAGTCTTTCTTTTCTTATTTTTACACTGACTAGGTTGAAATTATACAATTTGGGGCTAAGTAAAATATTAAAATTAATTTCACTTTTTCAAATGTAGCCACTAGGAAATTTAAAATTGCATGTGTGACTTGTGTGGTATTTCTCTTGGGCAGCATGGCTCTGAGACACCCAGATCTGGGTACAGAGGAACACCCACCTTCCTACCTCTGTGCCTTGGGCAACCTAGCTGGCTGAGCCCAGCTAAAATCCTAGCAGCATCCACATTAGAGAAGACAGGAGGCATGAATAAGATGATACGTTTAAGTGCTTACATCAGTGTGAGTTATGTAGTTATTAAAATAAATGCTGGCTGCTGCTATTTCTCTTTCCCCTCCCCAATGCAGGGTCTATTCCATCCTCTTAGAAATGATACTCAGCCCGGTGGAACTGGCAGAGCTGTCTCTGCTGCATTTCCCTGGACCTTATCTGGGTCCCCAGACTCCCCTGGGCTGGCTGATACCTTCAATCTCCCTGGACACAGCTGGGAGACGGTGGTATCACCACTCTGTGACCTCATCTCCCTCCGGTCCCAGAAGAACGGTTTCTTTTAACTGTGTACAGTTACAATACCACTACTTTCCTTCTGCTCAGAGTGTCTCTGGATGAACAGGAAGGCGTGCTGAGCCTCAGGTCACCGGCAATAGGTCCAGAGAGTAATTGAGGTCAACTCTGTAAGACGGTGACACCTTCTTCCTCCCTGTCCTCTGCCTCTTCTCCCTCTTTGCTGTTGGAGGGTAGGTGTCTGTTCCTTTGCGAGGAGGATTGCAGAACCCTGGCTGCCAGAGGCATAGTGGGTGTTTTGTCCTCACACGGGAGTGTGTATGTGTGTGACTCTGAGGGTGTTATTGTGTGTAGAAGATGTACTTGAGTGCAGCTGGGTGCTTGTGTATGTGTGTGTGTGTGGTGTGCCCTCCCTGTTCTCCCAGCCCTCGCCCCTCAGCCTAGAAGAGAGTGTGACCTTGAGGAGGTCACAGGCACCATGGCCTCGGCTGCCTCTGTGACCAACCTTGCAGATGAGGTCAACTGTCCCATCTGCCAAGGTACCCTGAGAGAGCCAGTCACCATCGACTGTGGCCATAATTTCTGCCGTGGCTGCCTCACCCGCTACCTGGAGATCCCTGGCCCAGGCTCCGAGGAGCCCCACACCTGCCCACTCTGCAAGGAACCTTTCCGTCCAGGGAGCTTCCGGCCCAACTGGCAGCTGGCCAGCGTGGTGGAGAACATCGAGCGCCTCAGGCTGCTGTCCAGCCTGGACTCAGAAGACGAAGAGGTCTGCCGTGAGCATGGGGAGAAGGTCTACTTCTTCTGCGAGGATGATGAGATGCAGCTGTGTGTTGTGTGCCGTGAGGCCCGGGGGCACCTGGCCCATACCGTGCGCTTCCTGGAGGATGCAGCTGGCCCGTACAGGGTAGGAAACGGGAAATTGGGTTCCAGGGTGGGTCTGGTCTTGTACTGGGCTAAGAGAATCAGCATGGAGTTGTGGATTTGGGGGATCACTCTGAAGTCAAATTCCATCTCCTTTCTTATATTATCACCCAGACAGTAGATGCAGGCGTGGAAGATCACGTGTTGATGTTTTAAGCATATTCTGTTAACTTATTCCCAATACATAGTGGGAATACTGGTTGAATGAATGAGTGATCACAATGTGAGTGTATGTCTGTGCCGTGGATCATCAGGGATGTCTGAGTTTGAATTTGAGGGAAAATGGTACAAATGGTATGTGTTTGTATTCATGTTTATTAGTGTGTACAGTGTGTGAGCGTGATCTGATTATTTGAGTGTATAAATGTAACACTTTGAGTGCTCATGTTTATGAAACAAATTATTCTTTACATGTGGAGTTTGGGTAAGAATATGTAGCATTTATTTTTATTTATCATTAAATGAGTGTGTGCTTGTTTATATATTGTGTTTTAGTACAAGGAGGTATCTGTGAATGTTTGTGTCAATTATTAATTGACATTTTATGGTAAGAGTTCTATATGTATTTCTGAATATACCTATATGGACATTTATACCTGTGTGTCTACCTGTTTCTAACTCTGTTCTAGAGCATGCATTTTTTTGAAAGCAATTCATTGATTATTTTTGTATTATCCAAGTTTCTTCTCTCCACATAGGATCATACACAGAAATTGGTTCCAGTCACAAGAGAGGGTTATTTGGGTGTTTTCCCTTTGGGATGTGAGAAAGTTGAAATAATTTCCAAACAGGCTATGTCAAGCATAGGACAGATCCCATATACCATTTGCCAAAGGCAAAATAAATTAGTGTTTGACTGGAGAAGGGAGTTTCAGGTGGGAACACTGAGGCACAATTGGATAAAGGGGAAAAGCCCTGATCCAAATTTTTGGAGAAATGAATGCAGGAGGAACAAGACCCAAAGAGAGTAAACTGTCAAAGACGATTCAGACCAGGTGTTTTCCCTTTGGCTGTTCTATCCCTGGAAGCCGAGAATTGGATGAGACCCCTTCATAAACCATTGTTCCCATTTTAAATATCTTAAGCTCTGTCTCTCCAGGAACAAATTCAGAAGTGCCTTGAATGTCTAAGAAAAGAGAGAGAAGAGATTCAAGGAATCCAAGCAAGAGAAAATCAAAGAATACAGGTCCTCCTGGTAGGTCATCATCCCTTCCCAGCCCCTGCTCCTTCCTCCGAGTCTAGGGCTTCCTGAAACCCTAATGTGTACAGGACTTTGAACTTACGCTGAGTTTAGATCCTGACTCCAACATTAACTCCAAGTAGTTTTGTGATGTCAAGCAACTTTCTCCCTTTAGTCTACTTATCTGTAAAAGGGAGATTCCCTTATGACTGAGGCAGCTAAAGTGCAGACCATGTGATGCCCAAGGACCTAGGTTCAAGATCAGGAGCCAGGGGGTAAAAAAGAAAGAAGTCATCACTACCTCACTGAATTGCTGTAAAGAATAAATGAGATTTACATGCAGTTTAGTCCTATGCACACAGTGTGCACTTTGTAAAAGGTAGGATGCATGGTGTCCCTTCTAATTCCTTTACATCTTCTCTGAGTCCCACCCTTTTAGAAGCTCCAGCAGATGGTACAGTGACAATATGGGCCATCTAGCTCCCAGAAACAGCCTAGTAGATAGAAAGGAAACCAGGCCTTAGTTATAGATCTGTCTGGGGCACTGGGATAAGACTAGGTGTGCTGATTTTACCACTAAATCTTTTAAGATGTGGATCTAGACCAGGAGGGAGAAGGAAAAAGAAGAGAAAGAAAGAGGAGGAGGAGGAATAATTTGCCCCTGGCCTCTCTTCCTGTCCCTTCAGACTCAGGTGGCCACCAAGAGACAAAAAGTGATTTCCGAGTTTGCACATCTGAGCCAGTTTCTGGAGGAACAGCAGAGCATCCTCTTAGCTCAGTTGGAGAGTCTGGATGGGGACATCTTGAAGCAAAGGGATGAGTTTGATGTCCTGGTCAGTGCAGAGATCTGCCGGTTTAGCACCTTGATTGCAGAATTGGAGGAGAAGAACCAGAGATCAGCAAGGGAGCTCCTAACGGTGAGTCTGCCTCCGCCCCGCCCACAGGAGTTCACCTGTGCACCCTTACCTGTCTGAGCTCAAACAGCTCTGCTTTCAAGTGGCAAATGGGTCGCAGGGCCAGAAGTCCTGAACTCTCGTCTCTGCTTCCTAAGAGTTCCCGGAATGGTTTGCTCCCTGGTCTCTCCTTTTCACCATCCATCAATAGAGCAGATACTTTTCTTACCTTGCTCACAGGGAATTCGTTAGGATTCAATAGTAAAATGCAAGTGGGAGTAGCACTTTGAAAAGCATCAAGCACTCTACAAAAAAAAAAAAAAAAAAAAAGTCAGGTGCTGTTTCCAAGGCAAAGTATTTATTCTCTGTGCCCCTACAAATGTAAGGAGTTCTTCCTGGCCTATCTCCTTCCTCACACTGGAGGGAAATTTGGAGTCCCGTCAAGGCATCAGGAATGCAGCATGCTTTAGAGAGACACGCTTGGGACTGAGAAACTAAGTCATTGGGAAGGTCTTGCTCCTGCCATGATAGGAAATAAATGAAATTGGGCACCGTGATCCCGAAGCCTTGGAGCCCTAAAACTCTGTGACTCTGTTACTTTGGTGTCCTTCCTTTATGTGGGGCTAGGAATGTGGTATTCTCTCTTTTCTATTATAAGAGAAGTGGGCAGGGGAAGGTGGAAACTGAATCCTTGCACTCTGTTTTTCTCCTAGGATATCAGAAGCACCCTAATAAGGTAAGCAATATCTTTTTTCTCTTCTCTTTTTCCACATACATGCACCACCTGCTGAGTTACTGCCTTTAAATATACAACATTCTTCTAGTTAGGATAAAAACACACAGATAAAGTTTTACCTACTCAAAGGCATTCCCAGGTACACATGAAGGTATACAGAAGATTGTCTGCCTATGGAAGCTGTCACCTCTCTGGCTAGTTAGGCAAAGGTGACTGGCTGAGTCTGGAGGCATTTGTAAGGAGGATAAATCTTCTGCCCCCCACGCCCCTTCTGTGCCCACAGATGTGAAACCAGAAAGTGCCGGAAACCAGAGGCTGTGTCCCCTGAGCTGAGCCAGAGGATTCAGGGCTTCTCCCAGCAGGTCCTTCCACTGCAGAGGGAGATGAAGATGTTTCTGGGTAAGACCACCTCAGACCTCTTCGGAGCACCAGTGACCGTGAAGCCTGAGCTTAGGAATGGCCTCCGTGTGCCGCTGTCCAAATACTATGTGGCATGTGGCAGGGCTGGTACCCTTTTTGTGTCTTGGCTTCCTCATGGACAGAGATTTATATAATGATGATGTGACAATGAAGAAAGATAACAAAGGTGAAAATTTTTGGAAAAATTTTTAACTATTCTGGAGAGTAAAGGAATTCTAATGAATTAGAATTAAGCAATATAAAAGAATGACTTACAAAACCTGTCATTCTCAAATCATTTTTTTAAAGGAAAGGTACAGGCAGGAATGAAGGCAAGTGGACAGACAGGAAGAGAGAGGCAGAAAAAGCACTTTATTTTATTTAGTTGTTCGCATCACTTGACCCCCACCCGGCCTCTGGCCACAGATCTTGAACCTGGGACCTTGGTATGTGTGCGGGACTGCTCCCAGGGTGCACTACACTGCTAGGCCACCGGGGCGCACTCCCATTCTCAGTAATTAAAAAAATCCACAGTAATCCATGACAAGTTTTGGGTGATGAAAACTGCTTCGGGTTGTTGGGTCCCCTCCCCTCCCTGTCCTGAACCATGGCCTTGAACTCTGCATGGTCGTACCTGAGTCAGCTTAGCTGCCTGAGCCAGAGTATGCCAGTGAACACTGCTCATTAAAAGCCAGCAACAGTATTTCCCTTTGCGCTGTGGAAGCTGCCTTCCCTCCATCCTTTCTCCCTCCACGTCCCTCCATCGATCTAGTTCTGAGTTGAATGGCCTCTGTGAGGACTGTGCTCTCCTTTTCCGGAACAGGGAGGGTTCTGGGAGAGGGTGTGGAGGGTTTGCAATGAGAGCAGAAATGTGGTTCTCTGCCAACGCCTCCCGCACCCCACAAGCCATCATGAATGATGTCACCTATTTCTAAGTGACTCACCCATAGAAATGTCACCCAAAAAGAGATTCTCTCACATGCCCAGCAGTGAAGGAACTTCACTAAATCAAAGACTGACTTTTGACAATTTCCCAAATATTTCCCAGAAGAATGAAAAATAAATTAACCCACTTGTCCATTCATTAAATGAATGTTTCTTGAGCATTTCTTTGTCCCTGGGCTTGTGTGAGGCCCAGAAGACAGAAAGGTAAGCTAGGCAGACATGGCCCCCCACCAGCCCATCTCAAAGTGGGACTCACAACCAGCAGCTGCTTGTCAGACATGCAAACTCTCAGCCCTAGTCCCTGGCCACCCGAGTCAGAAACTGGCGTGTTTTAGCCAGGGCTCCGGGTACCTGATGCACAGCTCTGGAGCCACTGTTTTAGAGGACTCCACTTCGGCTCTGCTCTTTGTCCCTTCCCTCCTCTGGGCCTCAGTTTCCTCATCATTAAATTTCTTATGGTTTGGTGAGACTAATGAAATCTCATCCTGCTTTATTTCCTCTTTACAGAAAAACTCTGCTTTGAGTTGGACTATGAGCCAGGTAAGCAACCTCTATTAAGATGGAAGGAGTGAGGAATTAAAAACTGAAAGATAATTTTGCAGCATTGTACCACTGGGCGGTGCAGTCATGTCTCTCTGTCCCTCTGTCTCTCTGTCTCTCGTCTCTCTGTCTCTCTCTCTCTCTGTCTCTCTCTCTCTCTCTCACACACACACACACACACACACACACACACATCACTATCTTTGCTGTGCTTGTAGAACCATGAAGAAAAGATAGGCATGTATGCTTGTATGCATGCCATGTACCTGGCATGAAACTCACATTCTCATCTGCGGGATACAGAGATCAAGCCAGAATAAGACAAGGTCTCTCAAGCTTCCTAAATGAAGGGAACTCTGATCTGGATTTAGAATTCCATTCTTTGAACCATCAGGAACCCCTGCTCCCTCTCTGCTACTGTTTCATTGCTGATAGGAGGGCAGCCTATGGGAAAGAAATGGCCAGAGCGACCCCGTTCACGATCCTTATTCTCCGTCTATCAGCCAGAGAGCCTGGGAGCTGGTAGACTTGTTGGAAGTGGCTCTGTAAATATGGACATACCTGAGTTTATGACTCTGCTCAGTTTACGGAGACTAAAAATAACAGAAGGCAGGGGTCTGCAGAAGTTTTGATGGCAAACTATCAGCCCCTGATAGTTTCAGAATTTCTGAGGCAGAATGAACGACCTTCAGGTGAGTCAGAGTGCTATCCGGAGTCATGATGCCTGGAGGAATCAAGAAGTGTGGACTGAGGAGATGTTTGCACCCTCCAAGAAAGGACAGGAGGAGGCAGATGTGATGTGTCACTGGCGGGAGGAGGTCAGTGCAGCACACATGGGCAGAGCCACTTTCCACGAGTGCCAGGAGGTACGAGTACCCCAGCGACAGCTCCTCTGAGGCAGGCATCGATGCACAGGGATCATGTGCGAATCTTGTTAAAGTGCAGACTCCATCTCTGGTGCCCTGGGGAAGGCTGAGAGTCTGTATTTCTAGCAAGTTCCCAGAAATACTGCACTATGGTCTGAGCAGGCGCCACACAGGATGTTGGTGATAATAACACTGACATGTGGGTGTCGAGGGGGCTTCTCTGGCCTGTCTAGAGAGTGCCTACGTCTGCTGACAGCTGTCCCTTTTGGTTTTCCCCACAGCTCGCATCTCTCTCGACCCCCAGACCTCCCACCCGAAGCTCCTCTTGTCTGAGGACCACCAGCGGGCTCAGTTCTCCTACAAATGGCAGAACTCGCCAGACACCCCCCAGCGTTTTGACCGGGCCACCTGTGTGCTGGCCCGTTGCGGCTTCACAGAGGGGAGACACTCATGGGTGGTGAACGTGGACCTGGCGCATGGGGGCAGCTGCACTGTGGGGGTGCTGAGTGAGACTGTGCGGCGGAAGGGGGAGCTGCGGCTGCGGCCAGAGGAGGGGGTGTGGGCTGTGCGGCTGTCCTGGGGCTTCATCTCGGCCTTGGGCTCCTTCCCCACACGGCTGGCCCTAGAGGAGCAGCCCCAGCAGGTGCGGGTGTCTCTTGACTATGAAGTGGGCTGGGTGACCTTTGTCAATGCGGTCACCCAAGAGCCCATCTACACCTTTACTGCCTGCTTCACCCACAAGGTCTTCCCCTTCTTTGGGCTCTGGGGCCGAGGGTCCAGTTTCTCCTTGAGCTCCTGAGGAGGTGCAGTTACACTTTACAAGTACAGACTCAAGGAGAGGACCAAATAGACTTGACCTCTGACTGGGCCACTTGGAAGATTTGGAACAGAAATGACTGCTTTACATGATGTGATAGAGTCCGGACTTCGGAAAGAGACAAGATGGAATGAGCTTCAATCTGCTGATCAAGCCCTTTTCTCAATCCCCAGTGGATGGTCAAGGTGTCTGGGGACTTGGACCGTGGCCAGCCCTGCTCACCACTATCCCCCACAGGCACAGAAGTAACCAGGTAGAAAGATTTGAAGTCAGAAGATCTGAGTTTGAGACCCAGCCTTGTAACCAGGCATTGTGAACCAAGCATTGTGGAAGCCACTTTGATATGGAAACTTTAAGAAAACAAAAACAAAAAATAAACCCACTGCCAGGGGTCATGGGAAGAGACGGCCCTGATGAGGAAAAGTGAGCATGACCATCGTGGTGCCATGACAGGGTCAGACCTGCTGTCAGAGGAAGGGGCGGTCTGAAAGAGGAGTGTGGAGAATGAGGATAGGAGGGGAAGATGCGTTTAGGAAGAGCAGTGGCAGAGAATTGGATGGCTGAACTATAACCCATCAGACACTGTCATCTCCATTGTCCTCAGGATCAGAGGTACTGCCAGCCTGACCCCTGACACCACTCAGCACCTTGCTCCTCCTGGAAGATTGGGGACCTTCGTGGATGCCGAGATGGGAAGGCCTGGCTGTTAGTCATAATCCAAGGATATCACTCAGCTCTGGGAGTTGTGGGGATCCCTCTTTCTGATCTGCTGATCACCATCTGAGGTTGAGAAATGAGCCAGTGGAAAGGATGAGTCTCAAATAGCTGAGTAGTGGCAGCAGCAATAGCATCACCTGCACCCTTGTGCTCTGCAAAAGAACCCAGGTGGAGGCAGGGGAATGAGTTGAATGACTTGTGACCTTTAGCCTGAAGAGCTGAGACTGCTCTTGCGCTGGGCAAGAAGTGAAATCTAAGGAAGGGGATGAAGGAAGGGAGAGAATCGGGGATTTGAAGAAGATGTGTGTTTTGCGGGTAGAGAGCTCTAGGAAAGACAGGAAGCCAGGTGGTGCTGGGAGAGGCGTGGCCAGGTGTGGTCTAGAGAACTGAGTTCTCCCATACCAGCAGTCTCCCTGCCCGGCGCTGATTCTCAAACAGAAATGAGCAATAACACATGACTGTCGAGAATTTGGAAAATGATTTCAGTCTTCAGAAGTTAGAATAAATGCTTTGTACAGTAAAATACAGTCATTGTCCCCAGTATCCAAGCAGGGATTGGTTCCAGGAACAAACTCCTCCTCCTGCAACCAAAATCCATGGATGCTCAAGTTCCTTATATAAAATGGTGTTATATTTGCAGCTCACCTACAAAATCTTCCCTATGCCTTCTGTCATCTCTACATTACTTATAATACTAGCTACAGTATAAATGATATGTAAATAATTGTACTGTATTGTTTAGTGAGTCATGGTAAAGAAAAAAATCCAGACATGTTCAGTACAGACGCAACCCTCAAGGCTTACCTACATATTACATATTTTCCGTCCAAGTTTGATTGAATCTGAAGATAACAGAATCTGTAGACATGGAGGCCCAAGTGTATCGAGTTAACACATTTTGTTTTCTAGCTATTGTTGGTGTTGGACAAAAGCCTCACTGAAAATCTCTTTAACATTATTTCTGTTTATTCTGCTCAGACATAAACTAAAATGTCCTATAATTTCCCCTCTAGAGCCCAGGGGGAAGGAAACCATACAGGCTCAACCTTCAAGGGAGAGGGCACAGTCGACTGAGACTCACACTTGGGAGTCACCAGAGTTCTTTGTCCATCCTCTGGAAAGCAGGTAGACAGGTGTGGCGCTCAGGAGGACTGGAGGAGGGACTGAATTGCTTTCCCTGGGAGCATTCAGTATTTCATATGAAGTGTTGTATATATAAAATAAATAGACACACAAATGATAAAACATACCCACAACCCCAAAACATGGGATTCTACCAAAAAGTAGACTGTATTTTCCTTTTAAATTTTACTGCCTTTAGCTGGGTCTTTTTAAATGTTTCAAATGAGTGTGTATCAGCCTCTTGGGTACGTGATTCTAGGGTAAAACATCCCAACCTGCTGGAGAGCTTTTCATGTATTATGTCACTTGATCTTGAAAACTCTGTGATCTAGTTCCTATTAGTATCCCCAGTTTAGAGTGAAGCCATCTGGGGCCGCGTGAGTTTTGATTATTTGCTCAGCCGTGGTCATGCAGTCAGGATTTCAATCCACGTCTGAGCCAAGAACTCTTAATCACTACCTGCACTGCCTTGTTCATAAGCAGGTGCCCAGGTGGGGCCTGCTGAATGTTTTAAGCTGGTCACATCCCTGTGACTTGGATTCAGAGATACAATAAAACTCCCAATGAATGAAAATACTCTTGCTAGCGTCCCAGCACCTGCTCCTCTCCTAGGGTCAAACTCATAGTTTGACTCTTTAGAAGTGTGGAATCAGCCCAAGGAAATGGATCAATCCTAAAACATGATGCCTTTGAGATAGGGCAGCGCCATGAGACTCCATGGTCTGCTTGTCACAGTCTGAACTTGGGGTTGCCCTCTGCAGGGGCCTGTCAGAACCTAGAGCCCTAAGCTCCCAATCATCCTCTCCAAGACCCCAAAAGAGTGGGGTGCACTTGTGGCATCCACAAGTTTATACCTTTTTTCTCTCTCACATTTTACATGGTAGCAGCTCTTTCTACTACAAAGCACAGAGACTAACTCAAGTTCATTCAAACAGGGAGAATAGAAATGTAAATGAGGAAAAGAGGGTGTTTCCTCATTAGACAGGCTTTGTGGGGAGCCATGGCGCTGGCAGTGATAGAGGTGGAAGGACATAACTAGGAAGGAAGGAAGAACTGGAGGTGTTAACAATTGCTAGTAACAGCAATACTCTCCCCCAGCACAGTGCTTAAGTGGCTAAGGTGCTGGCTATAAAAGTCTGAGGTGGGAAAAAAAAATTGATAAAAATGTTAATATCGAAAACATATAGAGCTCACTTTGGCTAGTGGCTATAATATTTATATATTAATGTATTTAATCCTCACAACAACCCTAAGAGGTAGGTAAATCACTAATAGCCCCATTTTATACAGCATAGAACTGAGATGTGGAAACTGGGTAACTGGCCCCAACCCAGCGGGTAGTGAATACTTAGAATAATACGTACTAGACATTAGAAAGTGATAGCATATTTGAATGCAGATGGTTTGGTCCCACGTTTGGGCTCATGACCATTTTTAGGGTCTGTATGTCCATGAACAGGAATGCAAGGGACTTGAGGTCCAAGAAATCTTAGAAACTGGGCAATCCTGTGGCAATTCAGCAACACTGGCTGCTGTTTAGGACTCTGCTGCAGCAATTCCCGCCCATGAACGGTCATCAATCAATTTTGAGTTTCCAAGAGAACCTGATGTTTAGTTAATCATCATTATCCCTCTTTGACAAGATCTTGAATGGCCAACCATTTGCTGGTTAGATGCCACCCAAACTCAGTCCTCTGCAGGCATGTCAGGTGGAGGCAGAGGGCGTAGGCACCTGCGGGATAAGTGACTCTCTGTAGAAGAGAGACCTTGAGCTGTCAGTATCCTTCTACCCCTGGTAAAGTGCTTCCAGATAAGTTCTCATGTGACGTTCATCTCAATTACAACACAGGAGTTGCTGGCTGTCACCTCCAGGGTACTCTTTCCTTGGCTCATGTGGGGTATTATGTTTCTGAGACCAACAGTTTAGTGTCTAGTAACTATGCCCTTTTTCTGAACATCCACACCTGCTTTCCTTCCTCTCAACCCAATCCCCCATCTCTTGCCCCAATAGTTATCTGGCACCAAATTCGGACTGTTTTTTCTTAAATACCACCTATAGCTTTTTTTTACTTGACCCAAAAACCTTTGGTGACTGCCTGTGTCTTGGTGTCACTCTGCACAGCAGTCTTTCCCTATTCTGAATATTCCAGACCAAATATTCCAGACTAACTGGGTCAGTCTCCTCGTACTGTTCCAAATGTACTGCGGATTTTTCCTCCCTCTATGCTTTTATTCATGGACCTGTGCTGATCCGATGTTCTGCCCTTCTCTCCTGCCTGTGCACCCCACCTCCACCCTGAAGCAGATGCTGACTGTCTTAGCTTTACTTGCGTCTCTCCTCTGAACCCCACAGCACTTGGCGACCATGACACTTGATTTAACCCAGCACATGCTCTCTGCTCCTCCATATGTTTGTCTTGATTCCACAGTTAGCCTATAAGCTTCTGGATGGAAAAGTTGAAAGAGAAATGGAATTAACTCATCTGAATGTTTACACATTAGATAGTAATAGGCACCTGGCATATACATTGACATCTAACTCTTACAACCTCCCTGGGCCATGGGTACTATTATCTTCATTGTAAAGGGGGCAGCTCTGAGGCTCAGAGAGGTGAGGTAACTCGCAGAGAGTTGTAGAAGCCTCGGGATTGAGATTTGAACTCAAATATAATTGAGGTCTCAGTTTTCACTCTTTGCATCACAATACAGCATCTCCTGGTGACCATTGGACTCTGTATTGCTCAGTGCCTAGATAGTACTGACTAATTTAGCAAGGACTAAATAAATGCTAGTTACAGACTCTCATCATTAAACATGGAGGACCAAGAAGGGAGTTTCTACTTTCTATTCATTCAGTCTTCCTTCTACTTAATACATTTCATTGAAATTGTTCTAGACATTGCAGACACAAAGACAGTACTGTCCTAACTCATTCCCCAAAATGAGATATGCGTAAATAACTGAGACACAAATGTATTGTTTATCCATTGTTCTGTAAAAAAAAAACAAACCCAAATTTAGTATCTTAAAACAACTCACATTTATTTATTTTTAGGAGAAGTACAGGAGGGAATGAAGGTGAGCAGGCAGGTAAGAGGAGATAGGACAAGGAAGCACTTTATTTTATTTAGTTGTTCATCTTGGTTGTTCCCTCCAGTTCTGGGGATACATGTGGACTATGCTCTCCTTCAGAAGTGGCTGCCTTATCTACTACCCCACCAGGGTGCACCACAACTCATATTTAATATATCAGATTCTGTGGGTTAAAAATTGGGGCCTTGCTTAACTGGGGTCCTCTCCTTAGGGTCACAAGGCTCTAATCGTGGGATCAGCTGGGCTAGGTTTTCATCTGATGGTTCAACTGGGTGAAAATTCACTTCTAAGTTCACTTAGGATTTTGGTATGATTCATTTTTTACAGCTGCAAGACCGAGGGCCCTGGTTTCTTGCGGGCTTAAGGCTGGAGGCTGCTCTCTGCTCCTAGAGGCTACAGCTAGTTCTTGCTCTGGGACCACTTACTTCATTAATCCAGCAAGGAATGTTCAGAATGAGTCTGCTAGCAAAAGGGTGTCCTATGAAATCAAACAGTCACATCCCATTCCGTTTGCCATATAACATAACCCACGTAGGGAAGCTATATCCCATTACTTTTCCATATAATAAAACCTAGTCATGGAAGTGACATCCCATCCTCTTTACCATATTCTGTTGATTAGAACAGGTCACAGCTCCTGCTTATAGTCAAGGAGAGGGGATCACACAGGGCATGAACATGGCGACAGAAGGCTCATGAAGGGTTACCCTGGAGTCTGTCCACTGCAAAAATAAGGAATCCATGCCAAGTGAGAGGTACAGACAAAGATGCTGTACAAGTTCAGCAAGAGTATTCCTTTCAACCGTCCTGCCTGGTCCTAGGTGCAGAGGCGACCTCACCACTGGTACCTGGTACTCCTATTTCAATATGAGGTTGTGAGAGATGGTTGCTGCGATCAGTTCACAGGTCACTTGGAGATCTTGGGCCCTGACCTCTGTGGTGGGAGCCACAAGCACAGCCTGGTTTGGGAAGGTGTCAGAGAGCCAGGCATCCGGTACTGACTGCAGGGATGAGATGAGGGGGTCATTTTCAGGAGATGGCGCTTCCGAAGGACATGCAGTAGAACTAACGGGATGCTTCACAGGTTGGAAGAAGGAGCGTGAGGAAGCTAAGGTGAGTCTGAGATGAGGTGGCCCAAGGATGAATCAGTCAGCGTTTCTGAGGATGGCTGAAGAGGCTATTCATTGATTCTTTTCTCCAACTTGGACAAAAAATCCTTTAACTGTGCTTCACTCCTAGAAACAAAGCAATCCTTCAGTATATTCTGTTGACTCTTCTTCTGGCCATGTAATGTGAGGATACCCATGTTATTGGAGCAGTGGTGCTCTTTGACCTTAGTGAAGCTTGTATATATATATGTCTCTGTGGGTATGTGGTATCAGCACATGTGGGAAGTGATGTGGGATGGCTCATACCTGTCCAATAATTCAATGGCGTCCTAGGAGCAAGAGAAAGAGTGTGAATCACTGTCAATTCTTAGATGCCCATCACTTCCAAATGCCCTCCCTCATCCCACTATTAGATGCCACTCTGGAGTGTCATTCTGAGAACTGGAGAGGATGACACTCCACTCCACTGCAGCAGCACTGTATGGACAAGTCACCATCAGAAGTCACAGAAAAGCCTCTCCCTCTAATGCCTCCCAGAACAGCGCTACAGGTAGGCTCCCTACTATTGGGGGGAGAATCCCAGTCTTTGAGCGGTCCTTCAGGCATGTACCTGCAGTGTGTTGGCGTTCAGTTCCTTGGCCATCCCCTCCAGATGGGTGACCAGCAGTCTGAGTTGATCTGTCTCCCTGGAGATGTCACCGAACCTGAACGCCTCTCTTATCATGTCCAGCTGCTGCTGAGGGAGGGCACCCACCTGCGTCCTGTTTTGGTGTTGCCTCTGCAGCTCAGCCTCCAGCCCGTGGGTACCACAGTCTACCTGCAACTATAGAAAGAGACTGAAAATCCAGTGTCAGAGGGCTCCCTCCTGGCCCTTCAGTCTCAGAATGTTCTAGGTGAGAATGCTGATTCCTCAATCCTCCCCTTTCATGGCAATGCCTCTGCCACATAGGCCAAAGGTAATGAAGAATCAGCAGTGTTCCTTGTGAACACAGGAATACCTCCTCTCCCCACCTCACACTCAGATGAACTTCCACTGATACCATGCCCACATGGGGGGCCTGTGCATGTGCATATGTGCACACACACACACACACACACTCACACACACATGCCTGGCTCTATACTCCCACTACCTTCTTTAGGTCCCACACCAGCTGAGGAAGGACAGAAAGTTAGACTGTCAGACACAGAGGCGGTGACCTAGAGATTGTTTGGATTTTCAATTGTCGAGCAGTTTGTCTTCTCTGATCCTCGCCAGGAGCCAGGTGACGCAGTATTGGCTGTCAATGAACATGGAAACCACAGGAAGACCCAAGACTCCACTTGCCCCAGGTCACTCAGACAACACACACAGGTCAAGCACCCAGGTTCCTGCCTCTAAGACCTCACCCCTCCCATCCAGGTTGCTCTGGAGAGACAGATGACCAGAACAGAGTAAGACCCCGAGGACCTTCAGAGGAAGCCCTTCCCACCTGCCAACCCCACCTGCACATCCTGCAGTCTCTCCTGCTGAGCCCTGGAACGCGGCGTTTCCTCAGTGATCTTTCTGAGCTTCCTGCTCTTGCGGCTGAGTCGTTCCTGAAGGGGGCACACCTACGTGTCAGACAACGGGTGACGGTGGCACTTACTGAAGGAACTCAACAGAACCCACTGGGGGTTGTGGTACCAGGATGAGACTAAAGTACAATTCTGCCCAAAAAGTAGATGAAGATGTGATATACACCCCATACCACTCCGCTATTGCAAAAGATGATATCCTGCCATTTGCAGCAACATGGCTGGACCCTGAGAGAATTATATTTAGTAAAATGTCAGGGGGAGAAAGATAGACATTGCATGTGTCCACTCTATGTGATACTATAGAGAAATCAAACAAATGAACCAAATAAAACAAAAATTAACTTTTTGTTTATAGGTTCAGATTAGTGGTTACCAGAATGGAAAGGGGTGCAAATTAAGTAAAAAGGGTCAATTTTATGGTGACAGATAAACTTTAACTAATGTATTATGTACAGATATTGGGTAATGAGGATGCACACTTCAACTCATATAATGTTATGAAACAATGTTCCTTCAATAACATTAAAAAAAATTTTAATTGAAAAAAATATAGAAGCCCCTGAATAGATGCTTCCAGAAAGCTAAGAGTTTATTTAATATATAAAGATTGGGGGGAAAGCAATGGGTAATTTTCTAATAAGCTTCAGGGTGTTTTTCTCCTAACATCTATAGATTGTATGCTGATCACTGGCATTTTTTTTACTACTTTGAATCAATAAGTGAAGCCAGTCTAGGGAGACTGATGTACAGAAGAGATGTAAGACCTCTGGTATCTAGTACCACTCCCCTGTCCTGGCTGTGATGGACATGAGCCCTCCCTTAAAGCAAATCCAGCCCGTAGGGATTGGGGGCAGTGAGTAGGGCCAAGCAATGATGGAGCCAAATGGACAACGGTGAAGAACTTTTGGTCTTTAGTTGGTAGACAGTGTGTGTTGTTACGTATCTGAAGAATGGGGAAACTGCACACATGGATGTATATTTTTTTGAAAAGCAAAGTTACCTCAGTAAATATTATTTTAAAAATAGCAAAATCCATAACCCACGTAGGTATTTAAATCTTAAAAAGTGTCTGGATGGCTCCCTGTGTGTTTTCAAGGAGGGAAGTAAAAGCTGGTACTGATATCAGCTTACACCTTTAGGAATCAAAGTGGGAGAGAGGGAGGTAGTCAAAGAAAGAGTCCAGAAACATTCTTCTTGTAATCTTTTGCAAGAATAACCAGAAAAAGTATTTGCCCTACAGATAAAAAGGCATTCAAAGCCACAATAATAAAACAGCACAGTACAGAACAAGAACAAACAGAAAATGAGAGAAGAGAGAGCTCAGGGAGAGACACCCATGTTAAAGAAATTTTTTAAATAAAAATTATTACATAAAACAGTGAAAGAAGGAACAGTGTCAGTAGAAGACAGTATTGATTAAAAAAAAAACCAGCTTGTGGTGCACCCTAGTGGAGTAACAGTTAGATAAGTCACCTCTGAAGAAGTACACTCCACGCACTTCCCAAGGACCTGGGTTCATGTCCTTCCTGGGAGTAAGGGGGCAGGACAACCAATATGAACAAGTAAATAAAGATAAAATAAAATGCTTCTTCCTCCTCTCTCTTCCTACCCACCTGCCTACTCACCTTCATTCCTGCCTGCATCTTCTTTTTAAAAAGAAAAAAAAAATGATTTGTAATAATAGAGAAAACTAAAGCTGATTCCTGCCTCACACTATGGGCTAGATACATAAGGACCTAACTGTAAGAGGTAAAAATATCAAATGAATAGAATATAATGTTAGAGAATGAAATCATGATCTGTGAATAGGAAAGATTTCTTAAAATAAACCTTCAAAAGTACAAACCATGAAGGAATAATTTAATTTTTTTACATCACAATGCAATGTTTGTTTTACAACATTACCATGGACAAAAGTGACAGAGAAATGACAGATTAGGAGGTGATAACTGCAGTATCTATGCCCAACAGGAGAATTAGATGTAGAATTGTAAAAGGATAGTGCACAAATCCATAAGAAGACGGCACTATCGCTGAAACAGGGAATTGGAAACACTTTCATTTACTGGGTTACTCTTAACTCACAAGCCAGCCCTAAGGCCCCAAATAGGAAAGTTCAGAACAATGTGTCATGGCTGCAGAACGCTCCACTGGTCACAGACCCCCCTAGGCAATCAATCTTGAGGTAACTGCATGTTCCTGTTTGTGCACATACCCCGACACACCAGAGGCCCTAGGATAATGGCGAACAGCTCCTGGCGCCTGCATGGCTGGCTTAGCTGATTGTGCAAACGAAAACCTTTGATAATGGAAAGATATTAAATATATCACTATATAGAAACCTGTAGAAACAATGATTACGCCTGCCAAAGATTATTGACTGCCTTTGTTCCCTGCACCTCTCTGTGTGTCTATATAAACCCTGAGCTGCGTACTCAGGGGGCCATCAGATTTGGGTCCATTTTTGCCCCTATGGCCATTGGCTAGCACAAATCTCCTTTTAAACTCTTTGGGTTTGGACCGTCTCTTTGATCTCGTTGGTTACTTTGTAACATCACAAGCGGATTCAGTCACCTTCAAGTCCCCAGGTCCCTCTGTCCCTCAGCATCTACTTTGTTTCTCATTGCTCTTTGGAAACATCCCAGTCCAAAAATGAAATTGAAGGTAGCTTCCTCTAAAGCTACCTCTTTGAGGTACATCTCCCACTCTTCCTACCCTCACCCAAGTCCTTCCTTAACCTTCCTGAGGTTATTTCCCTTTTCTATCTCCAAACTATGCTGTTTACTGTCCATTCTGGAGGCTTCAGGTCTTGTCATAAATTTCAAACAAGATCTTCGTGCTAATAGTCAATTTCATGTTTCCAGCTGAGAGAGAAATATGTCCAACTGCTCTGCTGGCAGCTCCGAAACACTGCTAAATCAGACTTCATCCCCTTCCCCGTTCTCTTCTGTAATTCAGTACTCTTGACCTCTATGCTTCTGTTATTAGTCCCACCATTATGCCTGTCTTCCAGCTTGAAATCTCTTATTTCCTTTTTCACTTGAAAGACTCTAGTCTTTAAAACTGCTTCTCATTACCCTTATCTCAGGATCCAAGACTCCATCACCTAATCCCAATTTACATCTCCAGTGTTCCTTCTCCCGCTGCCCTCCTACACTCAGCAAATAGAATTGCTTGTCACTTCCTGGACATCCCTATGCAATCACACCTGTTCCTCACTTCTCTTTTACTTCCCTTTGCTATTTATGTCTCCCTGTCAAAATCGGGCCTGTTCTGAAAGCTGAGTTCAAAAGCCCAGAGTCTTATCTTCTGACATAGTTTAAAAATTAATAAAGAGTTTAAGGTCAACTACAGGTTGTGCAAATGAAAAAGAAAGCAAAGATAACAACAATAAAGATAAATGCATGAAATAATCAAAGGTAATGCAGCCCTATCATTTACAGAATTCAAAATGAGTAAGGTAAATTCCTCAGTTTAATATATATAATATATATAAATATTCATCCATTTTTGCAATGAAGTAATATTTAGTAAGTGCATAGCATGTATATAAGGAACCATTAGGATTCAAAACCTAATATATGCCCTAGTGGCTCAGGTGTTAAGCAGAGGTTGGGGCACAGTTCATGTAAAGCCTGAGGATCCTGGTTCATGAGCTGGGGCCACAGGGGAACAACCAACATGAACAAATACATAACAAATGCTTCTTCTTCCTCTTTCTTCCTTCCTGCCTGCCTTCATTCCCAATGACTTCTTTCCTCCTAAAAAAAATTAAAAAGGAAAATTCTACAAACTTTTATCTTCTTAAAATATTCCTTGAGGGAAAAATGATAAGATGAAATATAAGGAATAGTGCAAAACCTGTTTTGACTTAATGAATATATTTTTAAAGCTTGTGATGTTATCAAGTATCAGATAAAATGTGACTTCACATTAAAAGATGGACTCGAAAGGGATTGTCATGATGAAACATAAGAACTAGCAACACAGAAACTCATTCTCAAATGGCTTACTAACAACATGCATAAAAGAAAAAAAAAATTAACAGATTAAAAGGCAACTTTCCCTGACAGTGACCAAAAAATTACTAACTTTCAAAAGGTATGCTCTCATGGAAACAAAAATGTTCCAAACTATGGTTAAGAATGATATTACTATCCATTATTTTTAAAAGGAAAGATGATACTGATGACTAAACCTGACAGCATCCACTGACTGTGCAGCCAGAAAGTGTCAGCAAATTAACTTAAACCATACAGGAGCTCAGTAAAGAATCTATAAGGACAAATTGCCAAGAATTGAAGCTTATAAAATATATAGCTATCCTCTATATGAGGTTTAAATAAAGATAATTTAACATCTGACTCAGAAACATAACAAAAAATGCTTAGTGATATCGCCTACTATTATTGATTTAGTACACTAAGCCTCTTGAGTCACAATTATTGGTGTAATCAACAAATTTAATGCCATGCCAATTAAAACCCCAAGGAATGGTCTATAAAACTTAGGAATGTTGCATAAGAAATCATGCCTCAGAGGCAAGTTGCACCCTTGTGGCTCAAGAAGCTGAGACATTGGTGTGCAAACCACATACAGCGTGAAGACGTGGGTTCAAGAGCTGGAGCCAGGATGAAAAAGCAAAATGAGCAACTAAATAAAGCTCTCCCTCCTTGTGTCCCTCCCTTCCTTCCTTCCAATGTTTCGTCCTCCTCTTTCTTTCTTAAAAAAAAATAGATTTTAAAAAAGGGTGCGCCCTGGTAGAGTAAGGTTTGGGTTCAGTCCACATACATCCCAAGGTCCTGGGTTTGCGTCCCAGAACAGGTGGGAACTACCAAGACGAACAACTAAATAAAACAAAGTGCTTCTTTGTTGTCTTTTCCAGATTTCCTGCCTACTTATCTTCATTCCTGCCTGCACTTTTCCTTTAAAAAAAAAAGAAAAAGAAAAAGAAAAAGAGAATTCCTCTGAAAAGACAGAACATCAGGTTACAAAAACTTAATTGTATGACAAAGATGCTGCTAGATTTAAAAATAAAACCAAAACAAAAAGTATCAAAACTGTATAATAATAGTTTTTAACAGAAAAACTAAATATAGACAAGAAAAAAATCTACAGGTTACACCATTCCATTTCTGGGTATTTACCCAAAAGATACAAAAACACTAACTCACAGAGATGTATGTACCTCCATGTTTATTGCAGCCCTATTCACAATAGCTAAGAATTGGAAACTACCTAAGTGCCCAATGTCAGATTGCTGGGCTGGTCCAGAAGGACAAAATGGCGGCCATACCCGGGAAAAAGGAAGCTGACGAAACCACACCTGGAATCACAGGACCAATCCCCAATCGCGACGTATGAAGCCCGCGAAATTCTTTTGCTTAAAGATCGCGCTGCGCTTTGTTCGGGCGCGACTTCCCCGGCCCTCGTTCTGCGGACCGGAGAACCTCGCCCGGGTGCGCAAACCCCAATAAAGCCCTGGCTATTCGACATTTTGTCTAATTGACTTTCTTTCCTCGCGGAGCTCAGAAAAAACCTTTCAAGATGATGGATAAAGAAGATGTAGTACATATACACAATGGAACACTACACATCCCTACAAAGAGATGAAGTCCTGTCATTTGAATCAACATGGATGGATCTAGAGGGGATGATGCTAAGTGAAATAAGTCAAAAGAGAAAGATATCAGATGACCTCACTCATAGGTAGAATGTAAATAAACAAAACAAAGGAATAGACAAAACAAAAATAACCCTTGGTCATTGCAATAAAACCAATGATACCAATAGGGAATGGGGGTGGGGATCAAGTGGTGGCTGAGCCCACTGGATAGTGGTGAAGAGCACTTGGTGATTTGGTGGAGGGCAGGGTGTGTTAACATATATGTGAGGAATGGGGACGCTAACTGCACATACAGGGAACCTACACATATGATTTATTTTAATTTGTAAAACAAAGTTACCGTGATAAAATACTAAAAGTTATAAAAAAAAATCAATGGGTTTGAATAGAAAAACAGTCAATTATTACAAAAAATTAATTTGTGTCAAACTAGAAACAACTTACAGATGTGAAAGGACTCACTACTGCACAAATATTTGGGGGATAACTAGATATCCCAATAAAAAAATATTAACATGGATTTATCCTTCACACAACATAGTATATTAAATTCCAAATAAACCAGTTAATCTTTAAAATGAACAGAACCACATAATCTTATTGTATGAATTTCTGAGTAAGTTCATGGAGATTCTATTTTCTAAAAGAATAAAACTGATTTAAAAGTTCTAGAATTTCTGCCCCCAAATTGCAATTAAAAAAGAAAGAAGGAAATAAGAAAAATGGATGTTAAACATAAGCTGAATTATTATTCAAAAGATAAACTTCTTTAATGCAATCATAAGAATGTGTGCTCTGATTCTAGGGGGAAATATAAACAGTGAGTCTTCATGCGGTTAAAAGTCTCACCACCAGTATTCATTATCAAGCAAAGTAAAACAACTTCAGTCACTATTACACACTTAGGAAAACAGCAAAAATACATTATAATGATTGACACTAACATAGGCTAGTCAGTGAGAAAACAAGTATACAAAGAAAACTTTGTAGTATAGGGACTAAACGAATTGCTCTAAGTCTCCCAGAATCCATCTCTGGTAGATGCCCTGCTCTGGTGGGGAGAGTTTTCTGGAGCCTAGGCCAATGGAGGACAACCCCAGAGGTGAAAATCTCCTATCTTTTCCCATACTCTTGGCCTTCTCTTTATCAAAGAAGTCATTACATTCCCTAAACCTCCACCCTTCCCTAATCCAGAAGTGGGCATTGTTCCCTTATCCCCTAGGAGAACGTAAAAAGGGAAGTTATTGATGTTTACTTTCAGAGCGGAGATGAGTCATCCCTCCTTGCTAGGTGAAGAACCCCTTCCTCTGTCAGTGACACCCCAGATACTTTTTTCCATGCTTCAGCACAGGAGAGAAGTCTTGG
This sequence comes from Solenodon paradoxus, assembly GCA_004363575.1. NCBI lineage: Eukaryota > Metazoa > Chordata > Mammalia > Eulipotyphla > Solenodontidae > Solenodon > Solenodon paradoxus. The sequence goes on along the minus strand of RJWH01002050.1, from coordinate 135,369 downwards.
ATTTGCTCAACTACCTCAAAAATTGTGGCCATGTAAAATTTCCAGCCATGTGTTATTAAATTCGAGTTTTCTCTTACTATGTCTAATGCTAATTTGTTCATTCAGCCTGTGAAGAACCTTAGAGGGATGAATAAACTTTTCATTGACCGCCCCCCGCCCCCTGCCCCCACAGTGGCATTACAATATTTTCAGCCTTTCTGGACAGCAGTCAGATTACATAATTGCTTTTAAAAGGACACAATTTGCAATATGTAATTTATAAAACAAAGAAATAGAGATGGTGAGAAATATTAAGAAAATGCGTTCATTAACTACTCTGTCACATCTACACACGGCTCACATTACAATCACGCCTGCAGAAACACCCACAACTCTGCTGCCTTTCCGATTATGTTTTAGCTTCTGGGATAAACTGCCTTCATCTTTTCTTTGTTTGTCCTCCAGCAGCCTCATGAAACACACTCAGCCCTTAGTCTCACAATGCAAATGGATTCTCCACACTGCCTGCCAGTCCTACTGGGCTGCTTTTACAGCTTCACTGTGTCAAACTGCACCATGCTTTCTCCTCTCCTTTGAAACTAACTTCCCCATGTTACCCACCTGCTGATGTTGTTTCCTCACATACTGTTGAGGAAAAAACAGAACAATTAAGCCAGCTCCCAAATTGCAAAATGACCTACACTTGCAGATACCTTCCTTTGTTCTCCACTGTAATGGGTTAAGTGTGCCTCCCCCAGCCCAGGATTCCATTCTCCACCCCTTCGGAGTGGATTGCTCAGCGTTATTAAGTGCTCTCTACCACTGTTTTTAACATGTTCTTCTCTTTTAGTGTCTAGAACATCATTCCCCTTGTTTTTCTCCTGCCTTGTTGATGGCTCATTCTAAGTCTCTTGCTAGGTCTTCCATGACGTTCCATCTCAATGATGACCTTTCTCAAGATTTTGACCTGACACTTCTTTTCTCTCTATACTCTCTCCTGAGGTTAATGCATTCATTCCCTAGGATTTAAATATCCTCTTTACCTGGTGGATTCTTGTTCTAGGTTCAACGACTCTCTTTGGAGACCTGGCTCATCAGCAGGTGGAAGGTCCCTTCTCCCTCTGCTGCGACACACTGTACCTACAGGGAATGAGGTTAGGCCTAAAGGAACTTTGCCTGGTTGACTGTACACATTATTCCAGACTTCATATTCAATTGCTTATCTAAGATCCTACTTTGATGTGTCTCAACTTGGACTCAACATGTCCTGAATGAAATAATATTTTGTTCAAACATATTTCCCCCAGTCCTTATCTTTTCCTCATCCATCTGGTTTCTCAGGCCAGAAATTCCTCTTTGATTTCCTTCTTTCCCTTTTCTCATTTCTGATCTATCAGTATATTCGGTCAATTCAAACTCTAATTATGCATTCTTCAAATGTGAAAAAGACTTCTAGACTTGGGCCTCTGCCATTCTGTGTAGTCTTTACATTGGTCGGATTCTCTTCTTCTTGGTTCCTGTTTCAAAGTCACTTCCTGATGAAAGGTCCTCTCAGCCACACAGACATGAGTCACTATTTACTTCCATCTCAGGACCTTGTTGTTTTTGTTGTTATTGTTCCTATTCACACACGCACACACGCGTGCACGCGCACACATGCACATGCACACACACAAACACACACACAAACACACACACGCACACACACACAACAAAGAAAACAATCAACAAACATCTTTACTAAATTCAAACTCTGGCAGCAGGGATGCCTTTCTTGTTCGTCACTGTATTCCTGACCTGCATTGTAGCTCCTAACACAGAGCATAAACTTATTTAAATCTCCTTTAATAAATAGTATTGGTATTTGTTTCAGATTTCCTGTCACAATTCAAACAGACATGAGGACAAGTTTTATGAATCATCATTTTACTTCCTACAATGGTTAGCGCAGCATCCTAGAGAAAGTTCAGAACTGAATAAGTCACTGAGTGAATGGATTTCTCTGTCTCCTACCTGGCTCATCAGCAGGTGGAAGGTCCCTTCTCCCTCTGCTGCGACACACTGTACCTACAGGGAATGAGGTTAGGCCCAAAGGAACTTTGCCTGGTTGACTGTACACATTATTCTCATAGACTGGAATCTTCACGTCTTCATCCTATATCATAACATGTTCTCAAAAAGTTAAGGATACAAAGAAGAAATGATCAGGTAGAAAGATACCATGATAAAAAAAAAAAATGTCAATTTTCCACTCAACCAAACTGTAACTGGATTTAGATGGGGAAGGCTGGTAATACAATGCTAAAGCTAACTGACAAAAGGAATATATGTGAATATGCAAAAAATTCTGAAAAATAAGAACATTGGGAGCGTTCTAAGACCTACCTGACAATAACATATATTGCAAAGGTGGAGTGTGCATAATGGTTTGAAACATAGAAAAAAGGGAACAAAATAAAGTTAAGAAAACATCCACGCATATATGCATACAAATGATGAAGTTGGTATTGAAATTGGTGGGGAAGCTACGGATTATTCAATAAAGAGTGACAGAAAAAGTCGATCTAGCTGGGATGTTAGCTGACTCTTACTATTTCCCCAAAATTTACTTGGATATTTTGAGTCCTCCAAAGTATATGTTGAAGGATATTTATGACAACATTCCATATAATCTTAAAATAAAACAAAAACCTCTAAATAACCCAATGTCTGCCAATCAATGACACGTTCACAGACGTGAACACCATGCTGCTGTTCAAAAGAATCTATAAGATCCGTGTGCTGATGGGAATTGTTTATATGCACTGAGACGACAAAAATAAGTTGCAGAATAAAATTGGCTCACACACATACAGTTTTCTGAAAGGATGATACAATGGTTACCTGGCGGGAAGCAGGAAGAAAGATCCTCAGTTCTGACTTAATATCTTACAATGTCTGAATGTATTAGTAAGGGCATGTAATTTTTTTTTAAGAAAGGTGCGAGCATGAATGAAAGCAAGGAGGCAGGCAGGCAGGAAGAGAGGAGGAAGAAGCATCTTTATTTTATTTTTTTTATTTAGTTGTTCACATTGGTTGCTTTCCCCCGAGTCTGGGACTCAAACCCCAGGGTCGGAAGAGATTGACTTAACTGCTGCTCCACCAGAGTGCATCGTAACTTTTATTTTAGGGAAGGAAGAGGAGGAAGAAACATTTTTATTTATTTCTTTGTTTGCTTTTGAGTTTCCCACCCAGCACTGGGTCACAAACCCAGGCCCTTGGCTTTTACACGGTTCACAGCCCAGTGATCTCAGCTGCCTGAGCCACCAGCACATACCCCAAGAGCAGGTAACTTTGAAGATAAAAATAAATAAATAAATGAAATATGATATTTAGAAACACAATAGAAAGGAAGGAGGAAAGAAAAGCCAAGTGTCAATATATTTGCAGGATAATTATAATATGTAAAACATATGGCATTTCTGAAATGAATGTTTCCAGACATATTTCTAGTACAATCAATCAGGGGACCACATCGTCTCTCCAGGATCTAGTCAAACATTTTCATCTGGCAGATGAGCAAAGTGAGAGTAACTTATGCTTCTTTAGGATCTGACACCACCGGGGCAGTATCCCTTCCCAGACATGTACAAATGCATTGAAACTTCAACATCAGTAATAAAATATATGCAGAAAAGCAAGAACAAGGTCTAAACCGGATGAAGCAGAAGAAACAGAGGAAAGCACCGATTACATCAGGTATAAAGGACAAGATGTCGGAGGAGTAATTCAGGGTGGAGCAGAGGGTGGCAGGGGCGTGGTTACGATGACCTGGCCTTACCTTATAGTGACTGATGGCATTTTCAATGGTCAATTCGATGTGGGGCGCATGTTCCGGGGCCTTCTTGCAATCCTCGCACAGAAAGACCCTTGTCTCCTCACAGAAGTAGCGCGCCCTCTTCTGGTGGCTGTGGCAGCTGTAACCTGCCCCCAGCACCCCCGCAGAACAAGGCTTCCGGCAGAGGGGGCAGCAGAGGACTCCGGAGGCCGAGGCCTTCTCCATGTGCTGCGCCAGGCACGCGCGACAGAAGAGGTGTCCACAGTCAGTGCTCACTGCCGCCCTCGGGCCCTCCTGGCAGATGGGGCACAAGCTGTCCTCTTCCTGGCTGTCCTCTCGCAGAGGGACCATGGTCTCCACCCACACTGCCAGCCTCCTGTCTACAGGCACCTTCCCCAGCGGAGCCGCGCCAGGCCTGCCAAACAGACAGTTCAGCTGGGAGAGGCGGTGGCCAGAGTGGCCTCAGCCCTCCAGCCTCAGGCAGCTGAGCTCTCTCCTTCGAGGGAGTCGCGACACCAGCCACACACACCTCAGAAACACATCGTCAGCTTTGACATGTACCCTGGCTTCCCGTTCTTACTAAACTTGGAAGAGCTCTTTATTTTTCATACACCTGGAGGAAGCAGGTGATTAAAAAGACAATTCTATTTTCTTCCTCGGATCATTCTGTTAATATTTTTACAGTTCAAAAGTTAAAAGGTCAGGATCATAGTCAGAAGACAGAGCATCACAAATTTAAAAGTTGATTGAATTGGTACACTTTAAATCAGTAAAGTTTATGGTAAGTGAATAAATAAATACATTAATTAGTTTTAAAATCGAAAGGCTTCTCTGAGTTTGCCTTTAGTTGAATCTGAAGTGTCCTCTCCTACACTGAGACAGCAGAAGGCTCATTGTCACACTCTAGGAATGTGCCTACTACTATTAGTTATTACTATTAGCCCTCTGCCTCAGTCTCTGTCAGTTGTTCATTCTCCCAACGAGCATCCTTTCCAGGGTTATACAGATTCCAGAATGAAAGAGAAAACAGGACATCAGGTAGGACCAGATAGTTGGATAATGTTCAGAGACAACTTCTTCCTTCATTTCAAACTCTCTCCAAAGATGACCAAACAAGAAAGTACTCCCAGCTCCATTTCCTTTAAACGCTGTACACTCACTCTCATTTCCTTACATCCCCAAACCTTTTGCCTAGTCCTCTTCCAAAAAGCTTACCTGCTTACTCCTACCTGTTTCCCTTTCTATAACTTCTGGTTATTTTCTCAGGTTCCAGATATGAAGAGATGGCCAGCAGGTGAATGCGTCTTGTAAACTGTGCCAATACTATGTGCTCTTGTCAGTAAACGTAAGGAGAGGAAGAAGAGGCTCAGACTCTCTTGGAAACACTAAATGACCAGGGAAAATATGACTGGGAGATGGGCCAAGTTGTTGGAAGTTGAAGTGGACTTTGGTTGTTGCAAAGTACCTGTTTGCACATGGGGAGGAGGAAAGTCTTGGAGCCTTCGATGTAAATATGACGTGAACTAAGCATTGACTCACTGCATTGAACCTGCCAGAATTCCAGTTTAGGCTACCTCAGAATAGAATCATAGAATCTGCACACCCCACTGTCTTCCAACTCTCCTTCAGTCCCACGGACCTCATCGCTGACCCTGGGGTCGGGGTGGGGGCAACCACAGGAGAACCACTAGTAAAGGCTTTAAAGGGTCTCAGATTTTCGTTCGAACTTCACTCCATAGTTGCCTCCCTCAGTCCCACCTTCCCGTCGTCTGTTGTGGTGTTGCTACTAAAGACACTTTCTCTAAAGTCATGGTTCCTTGGATTTCTTCTCCAAGAAGACAGCTCTCTCAAATCCCAGGGTAATGGGTAGGGGATATCTTTCTGAGCGTGGTCTCTCCAGAACCACATAAAATACCTGTTTGTGGAGCTCTGGCTGTCTATGATCTCTACCTTTCTTCCTTATACCTCCCCTCCCTTAATTCACTGAGGACTTGTGCACAGGATCACAGGCCTTTCCCTACCCCATGTCCAGCCATCATCCCAGCCAATTGCAAAACTGCATAGCCCACTACCCAACACCAGGGTCCTGCAGCTCCTTGACTTGCTGCTAGTCAATTACCTTCACGTCTGCCACCCGCCCAGTAACCAGTCTCTGGACTCAAGCAGAATTCGTATTTTACCACCTGAAATCATAAATCCAGTCATTGGACCTGTTCTATAACTCTTCCCTAAGCTACGCACTGCCACATCGGTGCTTCAGTCTCTGATTCTTTACCCCTGCACGTTCTCCCTCTCTGTCATATCCCGTGAGATAAAAAGAGAAACAAAAATGAAAAGAGATTAAATAACCCACCCAAGCCACAGAGGGATTAACTGAGCCGCGATTCTGATCTAAATCTTTCATCTTAACCGGCGGGTTTCATCACCACAAAATGTAATCTCTTAGACAAATTTCAGTAAAGGATTGATGAGCAGATGGGTGAGTGGACAAAAGTATCAATAATTGAATTCTGAGTAGCAGATGCAGAAAGAGCACTTTGTACCACCTTAGAGAGTACTGATCTTATGGTAAATTCTACTGTAGTTATTTAGGTACTTCCTGATTTTCTTACTAGCTATGGAGCTAGTGGAAGGCAAGAATCCACTATATTTAAATTAATTAAGAATCATTCAAGGTGGGCATATCCTTGTGGCCCAGGATGCTAAGATGACTGGGTTGTGAACCGTTAAAGTCCAAGGATCTAGGTTTTCTAATTAGGGCAGGGGTAGGAGGGGAACAAAATAAAAATGAATAAAGAAATTAAAATGCTTCTTCCTCCACTCCCTCCCCCTCTCTCTTCCTTTCTTCTTCTCTTAAAAAATTAATAGATAAATAAAGGAATAATTCAAGCTTAGACATTTGTATAAGGAAAGACCAGATAAATTCCACCACATTTTTAAAAATCTTCACGGGAAAAAAATGCAAAAAAAAAGTCAAAAGATAAATGACCAAATGAAAATGCAAAATAAATAAATAAACAAATAAACGCATATATATGATTACCATCAAAATCAAAGGGATAGTTTCCCTAATGCTTGGGAAGCTCTTATAAAAAAGGAATGATTACCGATAGAAAATTGGGCAGAGGAAATGAACAGACACTTCATAGAAAAAAAAGACAAAATATTTCTGAAACATATCTCCATATTACATGAAAAGATGAAAATAGCAATGAAATTTGATGTCTGAATGACTGGAGAATAGGAGCAGCAGAAAAACTTTTTTCCTGTATTCCCATTGTAAACTTTTAAACTTGGAACCAAGTAAGTTTATCATCGAAACAATTACTTAACTTTTAAGAGTGTTTAAAAAGAGGAAGAACCAATGACTAGAATGAAAGGAAGTCTGGATTGTCAAAATTCTAATTTGAGAGATTCAGAACCACAGTCTCAGTTTTATTCCCAGGAAAATGGATCAAATATTCACTTGAGAAAGTATAAAAAAGGATACGCTTTATAAGTTATAAACCAATGCACAGTTGTTAGGGTTTATTATTTCCCTGCCTCATCCCTATTCAGCTTGGCTCCTTGCATACGGCAGGTGCTCAATTATTTCTGAATCAAGGATCACACCTAATCTCACTTACTTTAAAAATTAGAGCCAAGAATTAAGTGCTTTGCATCATTTCCCTCCCATCATTTCTTTCCTGCCTCTGGTCTGAGAGCTCCCTGCAGAGAAGACATCTTATCTCTTCTTTACAGCTGCTCTAAATTCTTCACAACAGTTTCAACTTAGCTCCTGCCCCAGTTTCCTGCGTGCAACTTTCCTAAACACGTAGTCTTCATCCTTCCAAGGCCTTCTCTTATAGCGGGACAGGTTGTACACTGCACAAGATCAGTTCAGAATGAGATACAGCCCATAGGCTGCTCGCCACATCACAGACCCCGGCACGGAGCAGCACTGAACTGGAAGAAGGGAAGGGTCCATTTAAATTTAACAAAGATGTCACAGGGGCTTTTGGTTCTACACACAGTTCCTCCCTTTCCTAAACAACCACCTCATTGATTATTTAGCTTCTGCTTCCCTGATTTTCCCTGATTTTGCTCATGCTTAGCTCCATGAAGGATGGAACTATCTACCCGTCTTTGCAGAGCCTCAGACGCTTCATTCAGGGCTGGACACCTTAAGCCACTCTTCCAAATATCTCCAACTAAATTCTAAATTTGAACTCTAGTGAGCTTTTTTGAGCCCGCATCCAAACTGATCACTAAAATGTAGATGCCACAGTCTCTTCCTTGAAATTCTTCTCCACTAACTTCTGCGTTCCCCTTCATCTGTCTGACCGCCCATAAAAGGAGATGCACTCCTTTCTAGCACGATGAAGCGCTTCACCTAGGGACCTCAGTGGCAAGCAGGCACAATTTGTCAGGTCCTGTAACTTCCCTGAACCCCAGTGCCATCTAGATCCTTATCTCTGGTCATGAATTCTTTGTTGCTTCTTTCCTTCCCCCTCTCTCTCTCCTCTCTCTCTTTCTGTCTCTCTCTGTCTCTCTGTCTCTGTCTCTGTCTCTGTCTCTCTGTCTCTGTCTCTCTCTGTCTCTCTGTCTCTGTTTCTGTCTCTCTGTCTCTGTCTCTCTCTGTCTCTCTGTCTCTCTCTCTCTCTTAAATAGAGAAAGGCAACAGTCAAGGAGAGGAGGAAGGAGCAGTTTTTATTTGTCTCAATTTTTCGCCCCACACCCATCTTCTGCGCCTGATCTTGACCTTCTGAGTTTAATTTTCTGTGTAACTTTGGGCGTCTCTTCACCACCTCAAATTCAAGGTACCTTCTAAACTATTCTTACCTGGATTATCTGCCACCTAACCCAGAACAGCAATGGAGAGAGAGGGTCCTTCGGCAGTGTGCTAGCAGTGTCTTTTAGTAAGTGTAGGTGGCGCTGTCTCAACGGCTTCTGAGTCCGCCGCCTCTGGCCGCAGGCATAGCTCATGTAACTCGGAAGGAACTAGTATCAGGCCTGGGGCTGGGAGAACAACCAAGATAAACGACTTTAAATAAAATTCTTCTTCCTACTCTCTCTTGCTGCCTACTCACCTTCATTCCTGCCTGCACCTTTCCTTTAAAAATGAAGACTATGATAATAATGATAATGACAGCTTTAAAACCGGTATTGTAATTCCTCAGAGCAAGAAACGTCTGGTGTGGAAATTTACCTCTGAAATGTGTGGATTTGGGTCAGGGGAGGTAGGAAGGGGAAGAGGGCATAAAACTATGTAATGTAAGGGGAAGAGGGCATAGCCCAGAAGAGAGAGCCTGCAGAGCATCAGACAGCACTAAGACCAAGGAGTAAGTTTGCCAGAGTGAGAAAATGTCCCATGGCAGCTACTTAGCTGAGAATTTTAAGAAATAGAGTATCTTATATTGAACCTTAAGTTATCTGCTCTGCAAATTATGTACTATTATGACACCCATCCTCCACCGCAGAACTCAATAGCATCTATCTCTGGATGTCTAGGAAACAATCTCTCATGTACAACTATTTGTATGAAAGACACTACAGAAATCACAGAATGGGCACTGTGCTCTATGTCTGGGTGACATGGTGCTCAGAAAAACGAGGCTGGAGGGAGTAGGGGCTCAAAATCTGAGACTCCAGAGTCATGGAGAACTTAATGGAAATGCAATGAGTTGCTAGTACATGCAACAAGTTCTGGGTTCTACCCAACTGCTTGGAATGAAACAGCCTGAAAGGTATCCACCTGGTTGATAAAGAATCATGCACCACACATCCTACAGCAGATGGACTTCATGGGCACTTGGTTGTCAAGACTGTGGAAGGGGCTGAGTCCACTCTCAGGGGAATGTGTGAGAGAGCCTGATTTACTGTTCTTCCTCAACACACCTGTTTCAGCAAAGGCATAGGGTTACACAAGAAGCATCTTCCTGTGGTAGGGGAATTCATGAACTCCCCATTTCAAATGCACTACAGCATGGGAAAGAACCAAAAGGAGCCAGCCAGTGTGGAGAGTGACATTAGGTGAGGCAGAGAGCAGGGGTCAGCCAGAGGTGGGGCCCCAACAAAGAGAAGACTTCAGAATACAATCTTGCTGCAATAGCTGGTTATCAGAGGAGAAACTATCATGAAGGTCCTCGCTTGTGCTGGCTCTTTCCAAGGTTCCATGATGGGCCCTAACAATGTGCACACATGGTCACACTCTTTTGTAAAATTTGCAAAAGGAATATATTATAACCAGAGTTCAGATTGCAGTCTCTTTCGACTCAACGTCCTTCTGTCACATTTTCCTTTGTATCAAGCCATTTGGGGGAGAGTCTAGGTAAAGAGAAATTGAGTTGACCTTACATTGTTTGGGTTTACTAAGATACAGGGTTCATAGGTTATTGTTAGGAGTCCGTGGAGAAATGGCTCCCAGGAACATCTCTTCCCCACATGAGATAACTCACCTAACATCAGAGACTAAAGTGCAGGTTCAGAGGATACGTCATGATAAGAATGAGTCCTGGGGCATGAGGCACCAGAAGTCTGTGGACAGTGGGGTCAATAAATCTTTCCAACTCCCAGTTATAGAAAATTGCAAGTGTAGGATTTAGTCTCATCGCTGTCTAGTGGAAACTGAAGCTCTCTTCAAGAATGTATTTAATAATGCAACATATACAACATCTACATCATAAAACATCTTACATGTTTCTACAGGAAATCAATGTGTTTCTCTATGAAGTTATTTTGACATCAAAAAGTGAACCAGAATCAATAATTAAGATTGATACTAAATAGCATACACTTTTAGATTTGATAAATCATGAGCCTACACATATTGAAACTTATTTTGTTAATTTGGCCTGTAATACTGGCATCTACAAAATAATCTAGAACTCAGATTACACTTTTATAACAAAGAATTAACAATAAACAGGCCGATGACCTTTAGCGATTTAAAGTTATTCAGTCACAGTTGAAATGCCCTCAAATCTTAAGAGACCACATAAAAAACTCGACAGACGTTTTCCAAAAGTTTGCGTACTATTATTCCCAATAATTATTGTGAAACTAAAACTAAACTTTCAAACTTTCCATTAAAAATATTAACTATGCTAGAGGAAATATCAAATTATTCATTCTCACTGGAAAAATATGTAATACAAAACTGTCAGATGAGATGGGTACAAAAACTATAAAGCTAAAACATAGGGAAAATCGAGTAGTGGTCAGGTAGGCAATTTAAAATATTTTTTTCTTAATTTTTTATATCGATAGTATCCGTTTCTTTTTAAAACTGATAATTTCATCATTCTAAGTACATTTTAACTTTGGTTTGGTTCCTAATTTTATATTTCTGCTGTCGTATCCTTTTTCTCGAAGAGGTCCCGTCAGTGGGTAAGTTGCAGGCCGGCGGTGCGACGCTTCGGGTCTCAGGAGCGGCAGTGCTCCAGCGGGACGCCCGAAGGAAAGACCGACGCGAAGAGGCCGCTCCCGAAGCGCCGGCTCGGCGACACCAAATGAGCAGCAGCGTCCCGCCCTGCCGCCCACGCCCGGAGGCGCCGCGCTCCCGGGCCCCGACGGGACGTCGGTGGAGCCGCCGCGGCGCCGGTTCTGGCTGTTTTCCACTCCCCGCTCCTTCACGCGCGACTCCGGGATCCAGAAAGCAGGCTGCACATTTTGGTTCGCGAAACCCACCATCACGCAGGGGGCGCGCCGGGGTGTCCAGCCCCTCCTCCCAAATTTTCTAGTGGTTTTCACGCAATATGTGCTTTGGGGTTGAGAATTAAAAAACGAAACAAAATACAAAATCGACCTCAACTGAAAGAGGAACGACATAGGATCACCCCTACATCGGTCGCTTTTTAAAAAAACCCCGGCAGTCAGCCCGCCCCAAGCCCCCTAATGTCCGTAACCGCCGCGCCCACCGCTCCGAGTCGCCGCGTCGGCTCTCCGGGTCCAGCCCGGAGGGCGGAGACCTCCTGGCGGCCTCTCCGCGCACTGACGGGGTCACCACGGCGGAGCCCGCAGCCAGTGCGGACCTGGCCTCGTCCCAACGCGGATCGGTCGTCTCGAGTCACCGCACCACCTCATTCCGGACCTTTCTAACGGTTCGGACTTAAGGACGTTGGTGCCCCTGGGTCCTGAGCGCCTCGCACCTCTGGCCTGGTAACCAGGTTTCTCCCCCGAGTGCGGGAAGACGGGCCCAGCGCCCTCTGAGAGGGGCCCAGAAACAAGCGCTGTAAGTGACTAGAAAGATGAACACTTGCTTTCCTACGACAGAGGCAGCCTTCCCGAAACTTTACCCCCGACCCTAGTGGGACCCTAGTCCTTCAAGCCACTCCTATACCAACCCATTTAGCAAAAGCTCCCGAAACATTTCACCCAAACCAGTGGAATGAAAAAGCTTTGTTTAGAAGTGAGACCTGCGAAAATCTAGCCGGCTTACAGGTTTTTAACGCATCATTAGCACCTCGAGTATTTTGTTTGGCTCCTCTTCTGCCTCCAGAATTGGCTGCAGCTCCGGATCGCCTGGTCACATTCTGGCCTGCAAACTGAGACCTATCAGGGCCCTTTTCCATAGGACAACTACTTACCCGGGGTTTGCCCTAAAGCTAGAATTCTCACAAATGTATTGAGTGCCTGCATTTTGAAAGCACCATCATGAAGATGCACAAACAGGATTTTTATGTTTCTGAGCCACGTAAGGCGGCCTGCTCTGACTCCTGCTCGTCTGGAATATTAGGTGCGTAGGATGTCAACTTCTATTCCAGCTCTAACCGCCGGGGATGGGGGCAAGAAAAGTCTGTAGATTTTACTACCAAAGGAAAAAATATTTTCTGAAAACCAAGGTTCATAGACGAGCAAACCGCTGGGAAAAAAATGAGGCCTGGGTCAGAAGGATTTCTGCATCATCCATGGTCTGAATAATTCGGATGCAACCCAAGTGAAGACAGCTTCAAAATATGGATAAATAATTTTTAGAGTATAAAAAAATTCAGAGAACTAGTGAAGTGGTGAACCAAAATTTTGGAAAGAAAAGGTAAGCCTGGAATGTGAGATTGCTTCTGTCTGGGGATATTTGCTAATCCTGCAGGTAACTGACATTATAAGCTACATTTTAACAGCTTTTAAAAGATGAAGGGACCAGAAATGGAAACCCCTCACACACAAAAAAAATACTGAACTTATTTGAAGTGTCAGAAACAAAAATGCTTTTGGGAAGAACCTATTAACCTAGGGTTTAAATTATTTCTACAAATACTCTTTCAAACATATCTGCCACACAAGTGAAAAAAATCCAGGCACCAGAGAGACAAGAGACCACTAGTATGAAAAGCAGAAACGACAGATTGAGACCTATGGGAACGTCAGACTGGGATTACTGGACAGACTGCACAGCTATGTACATGCTGTGTTCAGGGAACATAACAAAACCATGCATTACAGAACTATAAATCATAAATAGCATAACAGAGTTAGAAAAAAAAAGGAATTTTCAACTAAGAGTGATGAGCACTAAAGTTACAAGGTCATGGAAACTCAAGCATGGTAACCTTGCTTGTCCATCTGTGAGCCCAGGAAGAAGGAAAATCAGAGATTTGGGAAGAATAACCTAATTCCGTTCAACTACTGCTGCTATAAAGTGATATAATGGAGTAAAATGTAATTTTATATGATTTTAAAAGGTTATTTGCTTGGTTCAAAAATTAGTATATAAAAGATGTACAACAAAAAGATTAGCACCCCATTTGCCAACATCCCACCCCCGCCGCCCTCACAAGCAAACATGCTTGCTGTATAACCTTTAAATGCAAGAAGGTGTGTCCTGGTGGCCTAGCAGATACTGTCACTGGATGTAGCCCACAAGCATCCCAGGGACCCAGGTTTGAGACCCAAAGTCAGAGACAACATCCAAGATTAACAACTTAATATTTCCTCCTCACTCCTTTAAAAAAAAAGTTTAATTAGAAGTAAATACACATACAAATATTCCTTTTGTTAAGTGAATATTTTTTTTACTTTTTTATTGTAACTTACTCAACACATTAAAAATGACCTCGTATATGCATACATACATATATGCATGCATGTGTGTCTGTTACCCATTCCTCAGATACACGCCAACACACTCTGCCCTCCACCAAATCAGCTGCTCTTCACCATTGTCCAGTGGACTCTGCCACCATTTGCCCCAAAGTCCCACTCCCTGTTGGTAACCTCGGCTCTATTGCAGGTGTCCAAGGTTGGTTTTGTTTCACCTGTTCCTTTTTTTTTTCTATTCATGTTCCACCTGTGAGTGAGTTCATCTGGCATCTTCTTTTGACATAGTTCACTTAGCATAATTCCCCTCTAGATCCATCTATGCTGATTCTAGTGACAGGATTTCATTTCTTCTAAGGACGGTGTAGTATTCCATTGTGTATATGGCCCACATCTTTATCCGTTCATCGGATATTGGAAACTTAGGTAGTTTCCAGTTCTTAGCTATTGTGAATAGGGCTGCAATAAACATGGGGGTGTGTAAATCTCTGCCGATGAATGTTTTTGTATCTTTTGGGTAGATGCCCAGAAATGGATTTGTGGGAATCATATGCGATTTCCATCTTTACATTTTTGAGGAATCTCCACACTGTTTGCCTAGGAGTTGCGCCAATGTGCACTCCCACCAACAGTGTAAAAGTGCTCCTTCTCTCTGCATCCTTGCCAGCATTTCTTGTTTCCAGACTTTTGAATAATAGCTAGTTTCTCACATGTAAGTGCTATCTCATTGCTGTTTTAATTTGCATCTCCCTGATAGCCAATGAGTAGGAACATGTTTTCATGTACCTGTTGGCCATCTGTATATTCTCTTCAGAGAAATGTCGCTCCACTGCTCTTCTCATTTTTTATTGGATTGTCTTTTTCTGTTACTGAGTTTTATGTGTTCTTTGTGTATTTTAGATATTAAGCCCTAGTTAGAAATATGACATGAAAATATCTTATCCTAGTTAGAAGGTTGCCTTTTCGGTTTGGTGATGTTTTCTTTCACTGTGATGAATCTTTTTAGTTTGCTGTAGTGCCAGTCGTTTATTTTCCTTTTTGTTTTCCTTGATGCTGGATTTGAGTCCCCAAAAACCTCTCTATGGCTGATGTCATGGAAAGTCTTTACTATATTGTCTCTCAATAATTTTATGGTTTCTGGTCTTATGTCCAAGTCTCTAATACATTTTGAGTTGATTTTTCTGAATGGTGTTAGAGAGTGTTCTAGCTTCATTGTTTTGCATGTGACTGTCCACTTTTCCCAACACCATTTATTGAAGAGCATTTCCTTTCTCTATCGTCTGCTTTTGGTTCCTTTGTCATAGATTAACTGACTATATGAGAGTGCAGCCGTTGTTGGTGATTCAGTTCTATATTACTGATCTGTTTTTGTTATTATTCTAGTACCATGACGTTTTGATCACTATTACTTTGTAATATAGCTCAGTATCGGGAATGTAATGCCTCCAGATTCTTCCTTCTTTCTCATGATTGCTTTGGCTATTCAGGATCTTTTGTTGTTCCATACAAATTTTAAGGTTTTGTCTTCTATTTCCTGGAAATAACTGTGTATTTTTATGGGGATTGCATTAATCTGTATATTGTTTTGGGTAAGATGACCATTTTAATGATATCTATTCTTCCCAGGCATGAGCATGGAATATATTCTCATCTCTTTGTGTCCTCCTCTATTTCTTTCAAGGACTTATAGTTTTTTCTTTTTTCCAATGGGTGAACTAGCTACTGCTAGACATTTTATTTTTGTCATTTTATAACTATTTTTGTCATTTTATAACTATTTGACAACCAGTGCTTATTTCTTATCCACAATGACTGTGTATTTTTGAAAGTGGTAACAGGTACATATGTAACCAATATCTAGAGTCTGGTGATTCTTCATCTACATTCCATTTTCTGGACAAGTGCCCATGAATGTGGGATATTTGGGATATTTCTTATTCCCTTGACTCAGGCAGCTTTGTTGAGTCTAGTACACACATCTGGAGTGGCCATCTCTTTCATGGAAAATTTCTAGATATTTTTGAGCACCTAAGTGGTGTTCTTCTTGAAGTCTACTCCATGGAGAGCCTGTGACTGTTGATGGTATATTCTCTGCTCACAACCTCATTGATGGCAAAACATCCCTACTTGCTACCCTTCTTTGCAGGAGTCATTCCTCAGAGACCAGGTTCTTATAGTTCTCCAGCACCACATCTCTGTAGAGCTTTCTCCGAGGAGCATCCAGTAAAGTCCATGCATCTGGGGTGTACTTCATAGCCACATCTTTAAAGTTCATAACATTCTTCTTTGACCAGCTCTGGGTCTCCTCGGGTGTTTTTCTTGCAGTACTGAGGCTCAAATAGTTGAAAGAAACTGTTGGACCTATAGTTTTCATTGTACAGTTCTTTTACTTGTACTTTTTTTTTTTACTTTTACTTCTGTTATAAAGTATATGCCCAGGTATTCTTTTAAATTCTATTTTAAATGCTGTCATTTTCATGATTTTGCTTTCTTCTAGTGTGTTATTGCATAAAAAATGCAACAGATTTTTGTGCGTTGATATTGTAGCCTGTCATTTTACTGTATTTGTTGATGAGTTCCAGAAGTTTTGTGACAGTTTTTAAGGTTTTCAATATATAATCATGTCATTTTCTAATAAAAGTTTTACTTTTTCCTTTCTAATTTGGATTTCTTTTATTTCCTTTTCTTACCTGATTGCTCTGGCTAAGACCTCCATTATGATGTTAAATAGCAGTAGTGGGCGTGGATAGTCTTACATTGTTCCTGACCTTAGAGGAAAACTTTCAGTTTTCGCCATTGACTATGATGTTGACTGTAGGTTTATCATTTGTGGCCTTTATTATATGGAATTATGTAGCTTCTAGGCCAGTTTTACTGAGAGCTTTGTCATAAATTGGTGCTGAATCTTGTCAAGCTTCCTCTGCATCTATTGATATGTGGTTTTTCTTCTTACTCTTGTTGATATGGTGTATTACATTAACACATTTACATATGTTGAACCATTCTCGCATCACTGAGATAAATCCCACTTGGTCATGATGGATGATCTTTTTAATGAATTGTTGGATTCAGTTTGCTAATTTTTTTGGTGCTAATTTTTTAATGTATGTTCATTAGAGATATTGGTCTATAATTTTGTTTCTTTATTAACTCTCAGTTTTGGTATGAGTGTGGTGTTAGTCTCATAAAAAGCATTTGAGAGTGTTCCCTATTCTTCAATATTTTTAAAGAGTTTGAGAATAGTTGTTAATTGCTCTATGAAGTTTTCATAAAACTCATTAGAAAAGCCATCTCTGGTCCTGGGCCTTTATTTTTAGGGAGAATTTTTATTACCTCTTCCATTCTTTGCTTGTGATTGTTCTGTTCAGGTTTTCCACTTCTTCCAGGTTCAGTCTTAGTAGATAGCAGTTTTCTAAAAATCTGTCTGTCTCCTCAAGGCTGTCCACTTTGTTGGCATAGAGCTGTTCATAGCAGTCCCTTATGTTGTTTTGAATCTCTGTTATCTGTTTTAACTTCTACCCTTTCAATTCTGATTCTAGTCATGAGAGTTTTCTTTCATTTTTCTTTGTGAACCTAGCTAATGGTTTATTTTTCAAAGAACCAACTTTTGACTTCATTGTTCTTCTGGATTGTCTTTTTGTTTTCTATTTCATTTATTTCTGCACAAATTTTGATTATTTCCTTTCTTCTGCTGATTTTTGCCTTCTTTCAATTGTTATTCTTTTTCTACCTGTCTTAAATGTAGAGTTAGGCTTATTTATAATTTTCTTGGTTCTTGAGGTGGGCCTAGATTGTGATGAACTCTCCTCTTAGTACTGCTTTTGCTGCATCCCATTGATTCTGGTAGCTTGTGTCTTCATTCTCATTTTTCTCTAAGTATTTTTAAAGTTCTTCTTTGATTTCCTCTTTCACCTGAGCCATTCAGAAGCATATTGGGTCTCTCAGCTTGCTTTTTGTGGTTGATTTCTAGTTTTATGGTATTGTGCTCAGAGAAGATGCTTGGTATGATTTCAATCTTTGTAAATTTGTTGACATAAGTTTTGTATCTCAGCATACGATCTATCCTTGAAAATATTTCATGTGCACTTGAGAAGACAGTGATGTTTGTCATCATTGGGTGAAGTGTTCAGTATATGTCTATTAGACTTATTGGAAGGTTCTCTAAAGCAGTGGTTTCCTGCAATTTTTTGCTTGGTTGATCTGTCCATTGTTTTAAGTGAGGTGTTGAAGTCTCCCACTATTATTCTGTTGCTGTTGATGGATCTCATCAGATGTAACAATACTTGCTTAAAATATTTTGGTGCTCCTTTACTTGGTTCATATCTGTTAATAACTACGTCTTCTTGCTGGATTGGCCCTTTAATCATTATATATTGTCTAATCTCTGTTTTTTGTTATGCTCTTTAGATAGATGTTTATTTATCCAATATGAGTTGTTCTTGCTCTTTTGTGGCTGCCATTCAACTTTAGACTTGTTTCCCAACAATGGACTTTGAGCCTTTGTTTATCTTTTGAAAAAAGGTGGGTTTCCTAAATGTACTAGAAGATTGGATTATGTTTTTAATCCATTCAGCCACTGTGCTGCTAGACTGGTGAGTTCAGTCCATCAGTGTTTAAGATGATCACTGCTATGTAGCTACTACTTGTCATTTTATAATTAGTCTTCTGCTTGTTGCTCCAAACAATGCCTTTGTTCTTCTCTTTCTCTTTTTATGTTGGTTGGGTGTAGTTATGTTTAGATTGGTTTCCCTTTTTGTTTTCTTCTTTGCTTTTTCCTTGGAGATATGTTTTGAGGTTACCCTGAAGTTAGCATGAACAATTCCAGGTTTACTTCCTATTTTTGTTTGAAAGCAAATTAGTCTTTCACTCATACTATCAATATTTTTGTCCTCTTATTTTCCCATTTTTTATATTTTCTGTCTTAATGTTTTTATGTGGAGATTCTTTATACTCTATAGATCATCCTTTATATTTTTTGAAAAGCTGCTTTTGTGGTGATGAATACCTTTAACTTTTGCTTATCAGAATATCTTTTTGTCATTCATTTGATCTGAATGAAAATCTCACAGCATATAGTATCCTAGGTTGAAAATCTTTTTCTTTCTGCATTTTGAGTATATCATATCATTCCCTTCTGGTCCGTAGAGTTTCCATTGAGAAATCTGCTGACAATCTCATGGGGACTCCTTTGTATGTGACACATTTTTCTCTGGTTGCTTTTAAGATTCTTTATCTAGTATGTTAGATGTTTTGATGACAATGCATCTAGGTGTAAGTCTTTTGGGTTTCTTTTATTAGGAACTCCTTGAGCTTCCTGGGTTTAGAGGCTTGCTTCAGTCTTCAGTTTGGGAAGTTCTCATCCATTATTTCTTCCAGTACAATTTCTGCCCCAGCCCATTTGTCTCTCTTCTCCTTCTGTGAACCCTAGGTTGTGAATTTGTTTCATGTGATGTTAACCCAAAGGTCTCAAATGCTGTCTTCATTTCTTTGCATTTTAAAAATCTCTTTGCTGGTTTGCTTGTGTGATTTCCTCTATCCTGTCTTCCAGATCACCAATTCTGTTGGAATCCATATGTCTGCTGAATTCAGATTTTCTCCTGGGTTTTTGATTGGATACATCATTTCCTATATATTTCCCTGTGCCTTAGCTTTGTTAGGCATTCTGTTTAACTTTGTTAGCTCAGTTTTTCGACGCAATGGCTGTGCATGCAGTTCCATCTCTATACACAGGGTGGCACTAGCGGCTAGCATTGAGGTTCAGTCCCTTCAGGGAGACAACCTTCTTTCTTTAATCCAGGGCGTGGGATGTCTGCTGGTTGGGTCCTGAGACTCTGGCACAAAATGATGATGGGAAGAGGCTGGGGGTAGGGGTTTTCCCAAGCTGCCTTCTGGTTATGATGGCGACCAGTATAATCTCACCCTTTGGGCTCCCAATTCTGTCCCCTGGGCACTGACTCTTCTACCCGGAGCCAAGATCGTCTACACCGACTCTGCATTCCAGCCCCACTGGGCCTGCTCTTTGCTGCTTCTGCAGTGACTCTCCAGGGTGCTTGCATCCTCCTGAGCAGTTCCGCCCACTCTGCCATGACTCTTATTCCAAGTCCCTGCATTTGGCTGGAGATGGTGAGTTTAACCGCTAGTCCAGCAGTGCATGCCTCCTGTAACTTTTTAGTACAAGTATTTTCAAAATATTGTATCAATCATCTTCAGTTTAACTGGGTACCCCACAGTCCTTATCTTGACATCTGAAAACCTTTTAGAAATCCTGTTTATATTTGGCTTTTCTTATATATCTTTATATTTATCAGTTGATTATTTTTAAATCATTTGCCTTGATGCTTTCCAAAAAGGTAATGACAATATCCAATCCTACCAGCAATGCATGAAGGATCCCATTTTCCCACATCCTTATCAACTTTAGACATTAAAAAATTTGCGAATCTAATGTGTATAAAGTTTTATCTCATTATTCATTTTTCCTTAGTTATATTTTTTTTTTTCTGAGTTGTAGGGAGGCTGGACTTTGTTTTACTTTCACAAGAGTAACTTTGAATATCTGTTTCTCTCCCTTGTACATGTTTGATATCTTTTATTTTTAACTAAGTGTTTTATTCTTAAAACGATATGGGAAAGAATAGAAAATAATACAACTAACATCCTTGTAACCATAAACTAGAATTAAGAAAAGTAAACATTTTGTCATATTTGCTTTAGCTTTTTTTTAATAAAATTAAATTACAGGTAAGTTTGAGGATCCCTCTCACCTTTGGTTCTCTTAGTCTCATGCCTCTCCCTCCAGAAGCAAACAAGCAAATAAAATCATGAATTTGGTGTGGAACTTTCCAGGCCATGTGTTTATGCTTTTTGTTACATATGTGTGGAACCACAGCTCTATGGAGTTTTGCCTTGTGTGCTTTTATGTGTATATAAATGAACTCATATTCATTCTTGTGTTGAGACCTAGACATATGAACACATGTATAGTAGTAGTTTTCAATGAATTTTTGTCCCCCAGGGACATGTGTAATATGTGGAGACACTTCTATTTGTCACATTGCGGGGAGCACTATTGAACTCGAGTGGCTAGAGGGGTGTTAGTAAATATCCCGCAATGCACAGGACAATCCCCACCACAAAGAATTATCCAACCTAAAACGTCAATAGAGCTGTGGTTGACAAGCCCTGAAATAGGATTTATTAGGTATTTTGCTTTTATAAGCAATACTATATTTAACATATTTATACATGTGTCTGAATGCACATATACAAGATTTTCTCTAGAAGGGCACAATTATATAGACTAAGAAGGCTGTGTAGTCTATTTGGGTTCAAGTCCCCATTCCACCATTTACCTACTGAATCAGCTTGGGCAAATTAGTTAGCCTCCTGTGACCACAAGTTGCCTTGCTTTCAAAATAGGGATAAGGCGTGCCCTGGTGGAGTAGCAATTTGATCGGCTGCCCTTGGCTGGCACAGTCCATGTACATTCCCAAGACATCGGTTCATGTGCCAGGACCAGGGGGAGCAACCAAATGAACAACTAAAACAAAGTGTCTCTTATTCCTCTTTCTTCTTTTTCCTGTCTCTCCCTTTTCTTAAAAAAGAAAATTGGGAGTGCACCTGGGGTAGTAGACATTGGGTACAGTCCACAGGCATCACAAGGTCCCAGGTTCATGTCCCAGGACTGTGGATAGAGGTGAGCAACCAACATGCATAATTGAAAATGAAAAATAAAGTGCTGCTTCCTCCTCTCTTCCTGCCTGCCTGCCTGCTTCATTCTTGCCTTCATTCCTGCCTGCACCTTTCCTTTAAAAAAAGGGAGGGGAGGTGTAATCATACTTCTCTATATAAATGAGCTAATATATGCAAAATGCTTGGAATCATGCCTGGTACATAGCAAACTTATTTTAATTTACATTGTCAAGATCACTGTTTTCATGTTTATGGGTCAGTTGGTTTTATTGCTTTGTCAATGCCCTGTTCAATTGCTGCCCATTTTAATGTGTTATTTAATTTGTGAAATATAAGGTATTCTATAAAGTAAAAAATGTACAAAATGCAAAAAAGTATCCAATGAAAAATCTCTACCACCCCAATTCCCTAGTCTGCCAGTCCACATTCTTAGAGGCATTCAGTGTTGCCCTTACCTTCCAGAGAGTTTACTTGCATGTTCAAGAAAATAAGTATAATTTTTTAACCCAAAAGTCACATGGCACATGCATTATTTTGCATCACTTTTTCCTCTCATAAACAACATGGCTGGCTTGGATGGCATGGATACTTTCTATATGTATATACAGAACTTCCTCATTCTTTTCTTTATTTCTGTTCAGTTGTAGAGTTGGACTATAATTAAAGATTTCTTTATTGATGGACACAAGTTGTTTCCAACCTTTTGCTAACATAAACATTATCACAAAGTGCAAAAAAAAATTATGGTTGTGTATATCCTGTAGGTAATTTTATTAGGATCACATTAAATACATAGATTAATTTACAGATTACCTGATTATTTTAAGAGGAAAGGTACAGACTGGAATGAATGTGAGTAGGCAGGCAGGCAGGAAGAGAGAGGAGGAAGAAGCACCTTTATGTATGCATATCTGTGCAATTAATTCCTAGAGGTGAAATTTCTAAGTTAAAGGGGATGAGCACTTGAAACATATTAGAGTACTGACCTCCAAAGTAATTGTACCAATTTATGTTGATCCAGCAATGTGAGAACCTATTTCCCCTGAACATTGATCATCAGACTCCTAGATTCTAACCAAGTAGAAATATTATTTCAATGAGAATTTATTTCATTATGAGTGAAACTAAATTTTATATGTTGAAAAGTCATTTGTATTTCCTTCCCTGTGAACTGTCTGTTCATATCCTTTGCCTATTTTCCTATGAAAATGCTGATCATATTCATATAGCAGCTTTTTTACATCTTGAAGAAATTGGTTGTTGACCTTGGATTAACCTATGATCTAGACTGCTAATATTTCCCCCAGTTTTTATTTGTCTTTTGAATTTGCTTTAGCAATCACCACTGCAAGGGTAGGCAACAGGATTCAGAGCTGTATCAACGGTCTTGGGATTCCCAGCCTTGAGATAAAAAGCACAGGAGGGGTTGAAGCCTCCTAAAGAACCAGGCCTCCCAGAAGTCACCCTGAAAGCAGCAGAAAACCTGCCCAGCAGATCCAGGACACGGAGCTGCGGGAGATGGGAATCTCAGCTCTCAGTTCTTCAAATAAAGTTTCTGCCCTCTTTTCTCTCTCTTCTCCCTCTTGGCCACCTATGATGCAAATGTTGTTCCTTTTGATGTTATCTCACAGGTCACAAATGCCATCTTCATTTCTTTTCATTATTTTTTATTTTTGTAGGTTTGATTGAGTGCCTTCCTCAGCTTTAGATTCTAGATCACTGACTTTATTCATCCTGTTCTTGATTCCCTCTCTTGCATTCTTAAATTCAGCATTGTATTCTTCATTTCTTTGCTATCTTGCTACATTTCTTCTCTCTTTTTTGTTTTTCTCTTTCTTTTCCTTTACTTTTTCTCTATTTTCATGAGTATCACTGCTTCCTTCAATTCATCCTCAGGTAGTTTGTGCATGTCTGTTGTATTCAGATATTCCCCTGGGGTTTTAATTGGATCCATCATTTCATGTATATTTGTGTCTCCATTTTGTTTGATATTCTATTTTTTTTCTGTTGGTTAGATTTCCCTGCAGTGATGGCTTTGTGTAGGGTATTGACTTGCACTGGAGAAGCCTGGATCTTTGTTTGAACACTGGAAATTCTTGAGTTGTGTGGCATCACCACTGGTGGATTTGTTGATCTTCTTTGGTGGACCCTGCTTTGTGACCTGAGAGTTCAGCTCTGAGGTTTGAGTTTGTGTAGGGGGCGCAGAGCCTTCACGCAGGGCCACAGCTCTGAACGATAGTGACGGCCTTGATGCTGGCCTACAATCAGCAATTGTGTTGCAGTTTTGCCTCCATCCATAGAGTGGTGCTGTGGATAGCACTAAAGTTGCTTCCTTCTGGAACTCTCGTCTTCCTTTATTGGGAGTGGGATTTCTGGTGCATGGGTCCTATAATTTTGGAGCAATATTGTGGGAGGGGGTAGGTTTGGGGATTCTCCTAGCTGCCTTAGAGTTACAGTGACACTTAGTATAATATTCCTTCCCTGTCTCCCATTAATACCACTGGGGCACTCATTCTCCTTCTGTCCTGTGCCAAGACCCTGTCCCCTGGTTCTGTGTCCCAGTCCCATTGGGTGAGCTAGCTATTGCCCTCAGAGTGACTCTTGGGTGGCTTGATTCTTCCTCCATTTCACCTCCTCCACTGCTTTTTTAACCCGAGGCTATAAGTCCCAAATCTGCAATGCAGCTCTGAACCCTGATGACTTCATCTACTCGTGGTGATGATTGCTGCCACTGTGTCTGCAGCCCCTGGGCCAGCCCTTCCACACATGCTTGTCTGAAGAATAGGTGGTTTCTAGCTGTTCTGTGGACAGGAGATCTGATACGTCCTACCATGTCACCATCTTGACCATCTTCTCCATCTTATTACATTTTGTGGCTGGTTATTTTTCTCCCTGAAACTTTTATTTGATTTTTTACTGTAGATCTCCATGACCAACTCTCATTAATTCTAATAATCTGTCCTTTAATTCTACTGAGTTGTCTATAAGGAAAAAGTATAATACTTGGAAATAGTAATGAATAAATCTTTTAGAATCCAATCCTTATACTCTTAGTTCTTTTCCTCACTTTGTTAAGACCTTTGAGACAAAGTTAAATAATAGTATTACAGGGACTATTATTGTCTTGTTCCTGAATTTAAATTCTAAACTTTCACCATTAAATATGATCTTTGTATGTATGTTTTCAGTAGAAACTGTTTTATATCATTAAAGGTTTTATATCTGCGTATCTTTTAATTTCTAAGAGAAGTTCATTAAAATCTCTTATTATTATGATTCGTCTGTTACATTATATTTTGCCCAGTTATTCTTTTATGTATTTTAGTCCATTTTTAGAGGAGTGCCTGAAGTGTTTGATAGCTATATCTTCTTTAAGACTTGTTCTTTTTAACACTTGAATGTCCTTTTTATTTTTTCTTAAGCTTTTTATCTTGAATTTTGTCTGATATCCATATTGATATGCCAGGTAAGAGTCATTGTTTGCCTGTGTCTTTTCTTTTCTTTTTAGTGGAAAGATGTGGTCAATAATAAAGGCAAGCGGACAGGCAAGTAGGAAGTGAAAGGAGGAAAAATCACTTTATTTTTTGTTGTTCATCTTGGCTGTGCCCCCGGACCCCAGAACATGAACCAAGGTCTGTGGGATGTATATGGAACTCTGGCCTGGCCAGAGTTGGCAGACCCAACTGAAACTGCAGCCTCCTTATAAAGTTTTACGGCCCACTAAGAGTATGAGTAATGAGCTTTGTTTTGTCTTCTTCTCCCTCCTGTTAAGGGTTAACCATCTTCTGTTTTCTATTTTCCCTTGACAATCTCTGTGAATCTCAAAACAGCTTATAAATCAGATTGACTCCGGTTGACACATGGGTTTCACTGAAAAAATTGGATCCAGTAAATTATGTGGTGCCTACTTAATCCCAAAGGAGGGTTTTTGGGACTTTGGATCTGGCCTCTGGCCATACCAACCCTATAGCCAGATGAGACTATGCACGTGAAATAGTCCCAAGACAAATATACCATAAGTTATCTGGGAAAACAAATAACCTGCTTTCTTTCCAGGTCAGTTGAATGACAGGGTCTCACATGGTGAAAATAATCCTGTTTTTATTTTCTCTGCGTAGGGAAATATCAGGTACTAGAATACAAAGAAAAACTAGCACAACTTACTATTCGGATCCTCAATAACTATGGATATAGTATGTCCCTCCTTATTGATGAAACCACACAAATGAAAAAGGTAGTCTTACCAGAGCACATGGCTCTAGACATGTTAACAGCTGCCCAAGGAGTGCAGGTAATGGGCACAGTACTGTGCATATATACCTAACAATAAAACTATTCTCCTTTCACATGAACAGAGAATACAGACTGTTGATCACCTAAGTACTTTTAATACTTCTACCACCTGGTTGAGCAATTTACCCAGGAAAAGGGGACTTGCCTAACTTATTTGTATTTGGAAATGGCCAACTTGTGCCTCTGCATTTCCCTTCTGTACTGTTGTGAGTTCTACTTAGAATGTGGCTCAATACCCAACCTAGGGATCCCCTAGGAAGATGAGCAGGTAAAACATAAAAACAAAAATTTTGAGCAATGACGCATTACAGGCAGTGAGACAAAAACCCAGTTACCTCAGGAAGCATAAGAACCCCAAGATGAATGTAGTCTGATTCTACAGACTAGATGAAATTACGAAGGAGTCCAAGGTGACCTTGAGGGTCAAAATAAACACATGACAAACCTATGGCATCGAAGCAACTAGTGGAATTTTTCTCTGGTTCCTTGACTTGGGGCCTGCCTTGTCTGTTCTTCTTATACAGCACCCGAAGGGAAAGTATGGTATGAAGCACAGTTAACTCACCCTGCTACTGCCTAGGGGCACTCATCCTGGTCTGTAATTTCCCTAGACACTTCCCTTTCTCTAATGGAATGGAAATTAAGATTATTAACTTATTTTCAAATGTCTAACTTGACAAGGAGGATATTATAAAACTTTGACTCACATTACTCCTTACTGGAGCTCTAATTTCATATCCTTAAAATATCCTTGATTTTGGTTTACAGCTTTTGGTCATATTTGATTCTTTATCTCTCTAACCTCTGTGGGTTGACTCCCTATAGCAGCCACTGTTGGTATCTCACCATTTCCTGACATTTACTGGTACATGTACACTTGTCCAATTTCCAAGTGCTAATGGCTGCGACTCTGGTACAAACACTTTCTGTGATCATCAGAGTCTGCTCTGTCTGTAAGGGACAAGCTGGAAGAGCCAAGGAAATAATGCTCCCTAAATGCAGCCCCCACCAAAGACTGATGGAAGCAGGTGGGTAACTATCCCAGCTCCCTTTCCTGTTTCATGTCCCCATCTCCTACAGGTGTCTTCAAGAATCACCTTCCAAACAAGTGATTTCAATGATATTCAACTGAATTCAAATGATATTAGTTGTGATATGCCTTATTCTTGTAAATGCATCTTTAAAATTGATTGATTCTGTTGTCATATCTGTTCTGCTTTTCATCTCTGTAAAATACTGAAGTATACAATCACAATTGAAATGTGAAGAAATGTGGCTCCTTCATTTTCCTAAACCTGAAATCAACCATTTTTCTAAACCTGAGATCAACCTGTGTGTAAAACCCCACTTCCACTTGGTATCAACGACACTTAATCTTGCATAACTGGGTTACCCAGTTGCATCTAGATGAAAAGTTTCTCCTGGTAATTGCCTTATTCAGAGTGAAAACGCTCATCTTAATTGTTCTCTGACTCTTGTTCATCCCCTAGCTGGAATCAGATGCAGGTAGAGTTTATATAACATAGTGTGGCAGGGTATGGAGTATCTAGTCACTGAGACCCCTCTGACTCTTTCTGGCCTCTGAGAAGGGTCCATCCTATAAGTCGTGGAAGGCCTGCTTCAGATCTGTCACCCACTGCTGTGTGGCTGCTTGACCACACTCTTGGACTTAATGACTAGGAAATAGCTCTGCATCATTTCTTCCCTTATGGCTAGTTTTTATAGATCCAATGCATGGAAGTCATAGCCCCTTTGGAACTACCATAATGTCACTCCTCTCTTACAAATTGGAGGCATTAGGTTTCATGCTACTGAGCATTGGGTTTCATGCTAAGACTTAAAAATGTTTATTGGGTCCAGTGGATGAAAAACTCAAGGAAAACAATAATAACTCCAGGAGAATAAAATACCTTTGGAACACCATACATTCTCCTCTGTACCCCCAACCCCCATAAAGCTGTAAATAGGTTTAACAATAAGTGTTTGAAAATCTTCAGTGGTGCTCATTTGTTCATCATGTTTGAAATTACTATTCATTTTTGTTCATGCTAAGTAGAAGAAAGAGCACATAATATGAAATGGAAAACCTGGGATAGAATATCAGTTCTTCTATTAGCTGGCTGAGTGAGAGCAATTTGGGGTGTCTGTAAACCTGTGATTCCCATTGAGTGCCCTTCAGTGCATCAACAGTACCTGGAGATTTACTGAAAAGATAAATTACCATGCTTTACCTGGGACCTGTTTAAATAGAAAGTTTCTGCTGAGGTCCAGCAAATCTATATTTTAAAAAGCCTTTTGGGTCATGTTGAAGCATATTTAGTTTCCTCGTTTGCAAATAGAGATTTCTTTTTTTATCACATTTTAAATTTTATTTTAAAAAAATCTACCATAAAGAGACTGGAAATAGATATCTCACCTTTTTAAAGCATAGAATCAGAGAGTTAATCACATTTTTCAATTCACATAACTATCATTAGTATACCAATGACGACTCTTGGCTCATTTATAACCTCTCTTTTATTTCCATCGCAATATGATTTTCTACCCACCCCAAACATAAAAAAATCTTTGCTGTATTTATCATACATTTTAAAATTTTAAGCCAGGAGATCCGTTTTTGTAGGTGACACTTAAAAGAGATAATAAATGTAAAAAAGTCTGTAAGTCAGAGTTACAAGTTCAAATGTGGGTGATTTCATCAAGATGGCAAAGTAGTAGACCCCAGTTTCTGCTCCCTCACAAAGATTAATAACTAACTTTCACGAGCAAAAGCAGCTGGAGAGAAGGACTGGCCTTCTGGAGCTCACTTAAAAAACTTCAGTAACACAGTGGAACAAAAACCTTAAGAATAAATGCACAGATCTGCACAGAAAATGAAGAAAAGGCAGAATAAGTGCACAGATCTGTCACCCACTGCTGTGTGAATAAATGCACAGAAAATGAAGAAAAGGCAGCTTTATTTTGCCTGTAACATCCCATCCCCTGGAGCTGACATTGTTCGGCACCAAGAGGGAACTCTCCAAAAGAAAGAGGTCCCATCACTAGGAAAGGGAGAACAGGGTGAATGATCAGTCTCCCCCAGACTTACAGAGCACATACCAAGATCTGCTTTGGTTTCACCCCATCCAATGACCAGCAAGGCAGACACATACAGAGATGACTAGGAAAAGGGAGGAAAGGCAGGGATTACCTGTCTCAGCCATGCAGCAGAATCAACCATGGGACCCAGTGACCTGCTTTGCATACAACATTAGCAACTGTTGAAATGTTTCTTGAAATGTTTAGATACTTGTGTAAGGCTGAAGAGATCATGAAGAATCAGGGAAATCCCACACTACAACAGGAACACGTTAAAAGGACACAAAGAAAGGAAATATAGGAATTCTCTACAAATAATTAAAATAATTATTCTAAAGATGCTCAGAGAGCTACAAAAGGACACAGGTAAGCAATTTAATAACTTCAGGAAAAGCAATACAAGACAAAAATAAAATAGTCAATAAATAGAAAAAAATTATAAAAGAAGTTTTGGAGCTGAAGAATACAATGATTGAAGAATTCCAAAGAGAATGTTAACAGCAGATTGGACTAAAGTGAAAAAAAATTAGTGATCCTGCTACAGATTATTTGAAATTATATAGCAAGAGGAACAAAAAGTAAAAAAAGAAAAGGAATGAAGAAAGACTGTGCGACTTATGTACACTATTAAGTGAACAAGCCAATGTATCTTTGGAATCATAAAAATAGAAGAGAGAGAGAAAGGGGCAGTACATTTATTTAAAGAAATAATAGTGAGAACTTCCCAAACCTGGGGAAAGATTTGGACATTCAAGTTCATTAAGCTAACTGGTCATCCCTAAATTTCATTCCAAATGATCTTCTCTAAAATGAATTATAATAAAATAGACTAATACCAAAGACAAAGAGAATTTATAAGTATCATTTTAGCTTCCTTCTGGTTATGACAGCACTCTGTGTAATTTTCCTTAGGGGGCTCCCACTCAGACCACCAGGCCACTGGTCCTCCTTCTGCCCTGTACCAAGACCCTCTCCCCAGGCTCTGTGTGGTCCCACAAGGTAGGCTCTCTCCTGCTTTTTGAGCTACTCCTGGGGGATCTGGTTCTCCCTAAGGCTCCAAACCCTCTGCCACTTTTTTCCCTCAAGGCTGGAGTCCTGAATCTGAGATGCAACTCTGAACCCCAAGCTTTCACCTACACTTGTGTGGTGACTGCTGCCACTCTGTGGCCTCCAGGCCTGCCCTTCCATGATGCATGTGTGTGTGTGTGTGTGTGTGTGTGTGTGTGTGTGAGAGAGAGAGAGAGAGAGAGAGAGAGAGAGAGAGAGAGAGAGGAAAACTGCTGATTTCTGGTTGTTTTGTGGGGCAGAGACATACCCTGTGAGGTCTACCCAACGGTAGAGTTTTGCATGCCATTGAAGGTAAGTTGTTATTAGCTTAAAATAGTCTGTTATATCTAGAAGATGTTTCAGGTAAGTTTCAGGATAACCACAGATTAAAAACCTATAGAAAATACATACAACATAAAGAGAAAAGAATCAAAGTATATATTATAGAATAAAAGATTATATAACAGACTAGTCATTTCTCCTTCAATCTAAAAGGGTGTCAGTATTGAGGAGAACAGCCACCATGGCTTCCAGTGCTTTGTCAAAACCTCAGATGCATGGCTTCTGGCCAAGCATCTGTGATTTTGTATTGTTAGACCATTAATTTTATCCTGGGGGTAAAATACAAACTCTATAAGTTTGCTGTGGCTGAACAAAGAAGGCGTATGGCAGATTTCTACAGATATTATGATTGCATAAAAGATTTTCAGGAGATGAGGAAGACTGGTATCTTTCAGAGTACAATTTGATATTGGAATGTAAAGAATCGTTTGGGTTGAGTTCCTTGGGAGTTTGCCACTGACCTATTCCTGAACTACAAAACATGAATATTTGGGCTAAGGAATAGTTTATCTTGACAAAATAAACAATTACAAAATTAAAAAAGACTATATGCAAACCCACATTTAACATCATATGTAATGGTGAAAGACAGAAAGCTTTTTCTCTAAGGAGCAAGAAAAGGGTGTCCACTCTCACCAGTTCTATTCAACATTGTACTAATTGCCAAAGCAATTATACAAGAAAAAGAATGAAAAGGCATTCAAATTGGAAAGGAAGATTAAAGTTTATCTGCTTGCTGATGACATGATCTTGTACATGGAAAATTCTAAAGACTCCTTGATTTTGTATATGGAAAATCCTAGACACAATCAAAGAACTGTTGAACTTAATACATGAATATAGCTTCAGGATACAAATTAACATACAAAAATCAGTTGAATTTTTATTTACTAACAACCATTTGAAAAAAAAAAACATAATCCAATTTACAGCAGTATCAAAAACAATAAAATACTTAGGAATAAACTTACCCAAGGAAGTAGAAAAATCTCTACACCAAAAACTATAGGGCATTGATGAAATAAATTTAAGAAGGCACAAATAAGTGGAAAGATATTCTGTTCATGAATCGGAAAAGTTAATATAGTTGAAATACCCAGGGAAAAGAGTTAATACGGCAGCCTGGTAGGAGCTGAGTCTCATCAGCTTCCCACAGAACTAGGAATCACCTATTCTGCTGACACAAGCACTAAGAAAAAGCCCAAAAGCTACGGAGACAGCAGCAGCAATCACCATCATAAAGGGTAGGTGAAAATGTCAGGGTTTAGATGACTTTGCAGATTCAGGAATCTGTTTCAGGGGGAATACGGATGTGGTGGAGAGGGCAAAGCCTTGGGAAGAAATGGGCCACCCAGAGAGTTGTTCCAAAGACTGAGAGCCCAAGATACGACTGAAACATGGAGCAAGGGGAGAGGATCTTGGTGCAGCGAGGGAGGGAGACCAGTACCCTGGTAACTGTGTGGAAAGCTGGAGAGGAACAAATACAAGAACACTGCCGTAACTGGAAAGCAGCTAGGAGAATCCTACATCCCACCCTCTCCCACCATATTGCCACTGGAAATTTCACCCCAGGCTGAAAGGAAGAAGAGCATCTCCCAAAAGATAGGAACTTCAACAGCTCCCAAATAGTGTCACCGTGTGGGTGGGGGAAGAAATGCAATCTAGTTGCTGATGGTGGGCCAAGGACAAGGTGGTTATTACTGAACAGATAAAGGAAATTGAAGAGATAATAAAAAGCCTACCCAAAAATGAAGGCCCAGGACCAGATAACTTTTCTAATGAACTTTACCAAAACTCCAGAGAAGAATTAATAACTATTCTTCACAAATTCTTCCAAAATAACAAAGAATGGGGAACACTTCCAAACACTGATATGTGTCACCAAGAAAGAAAATTACAGAGCAATATCTTTAATAAACATAGATACAAAAAAATCTCAACAAAATATTAGCAAACCAAATCCAACAATGCATCGAGATAATCATCCATCATGACCAAGTGAGATTTATTCCAGGGTTACAAAGATGGTTCAATATACGTAAATCTTTTAATGTAATATACTATATCAACAGAAGCAAGGATTAAAAACCACATGATCATGTGAATAGATGCAGAGAATGCTTTTGACAAGATCCAACATGCATTTATTACAAAGACCCTGCTTAGATGGGAATAGAAGGTACATACCTCAACATAATAAAGGCCATATACAATAAACACAAGGTCAACATCATAGTCAACAACAAAAAATTGAAAGCATTTCCTCTAAGGTCAGGAACAAGACAAGGCTGTCTACTCTCAACACTGCTATTTAGCATCATAGTGGAAGTCTTGGTCAGAGCAATTAGGCAAGAAAAAGAAATAAAAGAAATCCAATTGGAAAGGAGTACATAAAACACTCCTTATTTGCAAATGGCATGATTTTATATATTGAAAACCATAAAATGCTCAAAAAACTACTAAAACAAATAAAATAAAGTAAAGGCTACAATATCAGTGCACAAAAATCCATTACACTTTTGTATGCAAACAACATGCTAGAAGAAAACAAAATCAAGAAAACCACACCATCTAAAACAGATATAGAAGAATCAAATCTCTTAGAGTATACTTAATAAAGGAAGTGAGACTTATATAATGAAAACTACAAGTCCTTCTTAAAAGAAATAGAGGAATATACAAAGAGATATAAACAGCCCCCTGCTTGTGGTTGGGAAGAATCAACATTGTTATCACCTTATATTACTTAAAGCAATATACAGATATAATGCAATCCCCACTAAAATCCCGTGGGCTTCTATTCACAATAGCTAAGAACCAGAGTTACTTAAGTGCCCAACATCAGATGAATGAAGAAGCTATGGTACATATATGCAATGGAATATTACACAGCCCTTAAAAAAAGATGAAATCCTGTCATTTAAATCAATGTGGATGGAACTAGAGGGGATTATGCTAAGAGAAACAAGTCAAAAGAAGAAAGATAGTTACCGGATGACCTCACTCATAGGTGGAATGCGAATAGACAAAGGAACAGATGAAACATAAGCAACCCTGAAACATTTGCAACAGAACTGAAGTTACCAAAAGGAATGGGGTGGGTGGGGGCAGATGGTGGCAGAGCCCACTGGACAATGGGGAAGAACACTTGGTGATTTGGTGGAAGGCATGGTGTGTTGAAATATAGCTAAGAAATGGGGAACCTACAAATAGGAAATTATTTTAATGTGTAGAATAATTACTACAACAAAAAATCCAAAAAAGAAAAAAAATCCCATGGTCTTATATTAAGAAAATATAACAAAATATCTTAAAATTCGTATGGAACAACAGAAGACCCACAATAGCCAAAACAATTATGAGGAAAAAAAGAATGACACCAGGGGGATTACATTCACAGACATTGAGCTATACTACAAAGAGATAATGATCAAAACAGTATGGTACTGCAATAATAACAGAGGCATGGGTCAGTGAAATAGAACTGAGTCACCAGAAATTGACTCACTTACAGTTAATCTATGATAAAAGAGTCAAAAGCATACAATGGAGAAAGGAAATTCTCTTCAATAATAGTGTTGGTATAGACAATTACATGCAAAGGAATGAAGCTAAACCACTCTCTCTCTAACACCATTCACAAAAATTAACTCAGAATGGACTAGAGACTTAAACATAAAACCAGAAACCATAAAATTCACCCCTTGGGTGATCTTGGGGAGTCAATTGCAGCATAAGGAAAACAAAAAGAAAAATAAACAATGAGCACTACATCAAACTAAAAAACTTTTCCACAGAAAAATAAAACATCACCAAAATAAAAAGAACCTATTAATTGGGAGAAGATACTTGTATTCCACATTTCTGACAAGGGTTTAATATCCAAATTACACAAAACTCATAAAACTCAATAACAGAAAAACAGGCAATCCAATCAAAAAATGGGAAGAGGAATTGGAGACATTTTTGCAAGAGGATATACAGATGGTCGACAGGCACATGAAAAGATATTCCCGCTCACTGTCTATCAGGGAAATG
Organism: Solenodon paradoxus; assembly: GCA_004363575.1. Classification (NCBI taxonomy): domain Eukaryota; kingdom Metazoa; phylum Chordata; class Mammalia; order Eulipotyphla; family Solenodontidae; genus Solenodon; species Solenodon paradoxus. The sequence goes on along the minus strand of RJWH01002050.1, from coordinate 101,069 downwards.
AGGTTACCAGTAGGGAATGGGACAAGTTGAGGGCCAAATGGCTGTGGAGCTTCTGGACAATGGTGAAGAACACGTGGTGATTTGATGGAAGGCATGTTGAACTGACATATATCTCAGGCATGGGGAAACTACACGAATGAACTTATTTTAATTTGTAAAATAAAGTTACTGTAATAAAATACTAAAAAATTGTTTAAATGTCCATACTATCCTAAGTCATCTATAAATTCAATGCAATTGCAATCAAAATTTTAATATCATTTGATTTTTATTGAAAAAATACTGTATCACAGCACTATGTAAGTTTAAGGTGTACTACATCGTAAAGCAATATCTATATTTAATACATTAGGTTTGCCACTAGCAGTTTAATTTTATACTTCGTCTTATTGACCCATTTTGCCCAACTCGCCAAAACTACCCTTCTCTCTTCTAAACATTTATTTGATTCCATAGATTAAACATTTTTTTGTTTGATTTGGTTTATTTGTTTAGTTCACAAAAATATAAAAAAATTCTAAAATTTGTATGGAACCACACAAGATTCTGAATAGTCAATGCAGTTTGAGAAAGAACTAAGAGAATCACATGCCCTGATTTCAAGCTCTATTACATAGCTATAGTAATCAAAACAATGTGGTACTCGCATAAAAGCAGGCACAGAGACCAATAAAACAAATTTGAGAGCCCATTTATAAATTCGTGTACATATATTCAACTAATATTTGACAAGGGAGTCAAGAACACATGTTGGGGAAAGGAAAGCCTCTTCAATAAATGGTACTGGGAAAACTGGATAGCCATGTGAAAAAGAAAAAATTGAACCCTTATCTTATACCACTCACAAAATTAACTCAAAATTGATGAGAGACTTAAATGCAAGACCTGAAACCATAAAATTCATATCAAGAAAGAAAAGAAAAGAAAAGGAGACATAGTGGAAAAGCTCAGTGACATTGGTCTTGACCATGATTTTTTTGATATAACACCAAAAACACAAGCAACAAAAGCAAAAATCAACAGTACGTCATACCATAAATCTCTTGCACAACAGAAGAAACAATCAGACACACCCTGGTCCAGTAGTGGCTTGGTCAGCCACCTCTGAAGGAGTGTAATCCACATACATCCCAGGAATCTGGGCTTGAGTTCCAGGTCTGGGGAAACAACCAGTGTGAACAACTAAATAAAAATAAAATGCTTCTTCCTCCTCTCTCTTCCTGCCTGTCTGCTTTCATTCCTGCCTGTACATTTCCTTAAGAAAAAGAAAGAAAGGAACAATTTTTAAAAAAAAGAAAAGAAAAAGCCATGGATTGGGAGAAAATATTTGTAAGTCAAATATTGGATAAAGGATTAACATCCAAAATATATAAGAAAAACATATAACTCAAGAGAAAAAAAAAAAGTCACAGATAATGCAAAATTCCATTTAATAGACATTTTTCCAAAGAAGACATACAAATGGACAAAAGATACACAAAAAAGTGCTCACCATCACTAGTCATCAGGAAATGCAAATCGAGCCACAAGGAGGTATTATCTCACACCTACAGAATGGCTACCATGAAAAGGTAACGAATGCTGGTAAGAATATGAAGGGAATCCTGGAACACTCTTGGTAGTAATGTAAATCGGCATAGCCACTATAAAGACACTGTTAATGGCTGCTCAAAAAATTAAAACTATCATTATGTTTCAGCAATCCCATCTGTGGGTACATATCCAAATGAGGTAAAATCAGAATCTCAAAAAGATAGCTACATTCCCATAGCCATTGCAGAATTATTCGCAATAGCCAAGACTTTGAAATAGCCTAAGTGCCCATTGATAGATGAATAAAGAAAATGCAACATGTGTGTGTATATGTAAATATTATTCATTTTCACAAAAGAAGGAAATCCTGCCATTTGTGACGATGCGGATGGACTTTAAGTGCATGGTATTAAGTGAAATATCAGACAGAGAAAAACAAACACTGTACAATCTCACTTATAGGTAGAACCTAAAAGTATTGCCACACTTACAGACACAGAGAACAGAACAGTGACTGCCAGGGACTGAGGGGTGGGGAATGTATTGGTCAAAGGGTATAGACTTTCAACTACAAGATGAATATGTTCCAGGATCTAATGCCAGCATGCTGACTATAGTTAACAAAATTGTATTGTAGTCTTGAAAGTTGGTATGAGAGCCAATCACCATAACAAACACCACACAACAACCAAAAAATGGTAATTCTGTGAGGTTGAAGGATGTGTTAACTAACCTTATTAGGGTAAATATTTCATAATATATACCTGTCTCAAATCATCACATTGTACACCTTAAACAAAAGAGAAAATTAAAAAAAGAGAAGGACAGATCCATCACGGGTGCTGTGGGAAACTAAGCAAGATCCACCACGGTTGAGAATACTGTACAAAACCACAATGACATTTCAGAAAGGCCGTTCCCCACTTCTCTTACTGTACTAGGAGTCCCCGAAGAGGGGGATAGGTACTTCCTATGACTGGAAATGCCCAAAGTAGGTGATTATACTTCCACAATTTCACAAAACTCTTCAAAGTGTGGAGCCAGAGTACCTGAAGTGGAGAATTGCCTCTTCCTTTCTTTGCATATACCCTTCCGAGTTTGGGGCTCTGCCTTCAAGAGATGCCCAAGGCATGACCGGTGAATAAGCTGTAACCTTTCAAGTGTGACCTTTCATGAAGCACCTCCTGGCCCCTCCACTTCCTAGCTGAACCTCTGTAGCTGGACTTTGGTACTCTGATCTTTCTGGCCTCGGTTAGCTGCCTTATAAACATGTCCTTAATTAGTCCAAGGTTCAGGACAATTTGCCCCACTTTAAAAACAGCTTATATTCATTCACAATATTTAGTTGTTTCCAAAAAAAAAAGGGAGTAGGGTAGGATTGCCCTTCTGCTTTCTTTCCTCATTTTACAATCAGTCCTTCATTCTAACTTTTACTTTCCTATTGTCTCTCCCTCTCCCTCCTTCCCTCCCTTTTCTCCCTCTCTGCTGCTTTAGTTGGTAGAACCTTTGACCTCCAACTCCTCTGCTTCCTTCTCCCTTCCAGAGCAGACTTCCAGACTTTCTACAGATTTGAAGAAGACTTCTGCCATTTCATGGACAGTTGACAGTTTACCAATAACCTGCAGGAGGAACTGATCTGCCCCACCTGTACTGATATTCTGCAGGCCCCTGTCATCATCAAATGTGGGCAGAATTTCTGCCTCAGATGCATCACTCAGAGCGGGGAAGCATCAGACAGAAAAATTTCAAATGTCCTCGCTGCAGCAAATCTGCCAGGAGGAACACATTCAAGCCCAACTGGCTATTGGTGAATGCGGTGGAGAAATCCAAGCTATGGATTTCTCTGAGATGCCTCCAGCATGGGAAAGGCAGAGATGCCTGAGACACAGGGAGAATTTCCATCACTTCTGTGAGCATGAGGGGATGTTCTTCTGTGTGTTGTGTGGTGTGTCATGAATCCAAGGCCCACAAATTGCACAACATAATTCTGAAGAAGTTGCCCAGAGTTGTCAGGAGCCCTTCCCTGCCATCCCCAGCAGACCAGGCCAAGAAACTGCTACTGCTCCCTCTGTGATTACACCCATCCTTGCATTTGAATAAGCGGTGCACAGGCATAGCGGGTTCAAAGGTCTGAGTCTGGAGAACAAGGCACCATGGAAACTAGAAAGAAAATTGCATTTTGAGTCAGAAGGCTTGGGCTCAGATTCAGACTCCTGAGTTTACTGCATGGCTTTCAAGGAATCGCTTTACCTCTCTGAGCCTCATCTTTCAACCGGCTCAGGTAAAACATAAGTCTTAAGAGTTGGTGTGACAAATAATTCACTATTCAAATACTAGTCATAATGCACTAGTTATCATTCGTGACAACTTTCCTCTCCTGCAGGTCACTTTGTCTCCAGATTGCTCTCTCTCCCATCACACCCCAACCTGTTACTAGAGCACAGGGTGCTGGGAGGTTATGCATAGTGACACCAGCACTCAATCTGTTGCCTCGCCCCTCATCTTGAGAGGTTGGAGCAGGGTCTGAGGCTGAGAGAGCTCCAGGCACAGCTGTGCAAAGCATTCTCTCTCCTCAGGAGCAGCTTCAGCCATAGGTCAAGATCTTGTAGCAGGAGAGGACAATAGTACCAACGAAGGCATAAGATGAACAGGAGATGGGTGTCTTCATGGTAAGAAAAACTCAAGTGGGTCTCTCTCTCATGAGCTCAGAAGCAGGAACATCTTCTCCGAGAAAGCTTCTAGAACCCCTTATGGACACTGAGCACTCAGTGAGATTCCACAGAAAAGGAACAGAGACCCCGTGTAGGATGGGGGAGGCAGCTGAGAGCTACAGAGAGGGTGGGGGCCCTGGGTCTCTTCTTGCCTTCCCCTCCACTGTAGCACCTGCTGGCCAAGTGCTTCCAGCACCTTCAGGTTCAGCCTTGTTCCTGGAGTGACTGGTTCCTTTGGTGACCTCCACCTGGAGACAGGTAGTGTAAGGAAAACCGACACTGACCTTAGAATTTGAAATTCCAGTTTTAAGATACAGCTGTGCCCTTCATTGTCCCTTATAAATTAGAAAATGAAGACATCATATGTACAGATGTTGATTTACAATGAGGCACACATTAAACCTATATAATGTTGTGATGCAATGTTCTTTCAATAAAATTTTTTTAAAAAGATATCCAGGTCTTAATCCATGGAACCTGTGAATGTTACCTTGCATGGCAAAGGGGACTTTGCAGTGTGATTAGGTGAAGTATCTTGAGGTGAAGAGATCACCCTGAATTACTCAGGAGGGCCCTAAATATGATTATAAATGACCTTATAAGAGGGAGGCAAAGAGAGATTTGACATTAGAGGAGAAGAAAGCAATATGATGAAAAGAGCAGAAAGGAGAGTGATGCAGACACAAGCCAGCAGTCATCAGAAGCTGGGATAAATGAGAATTAGTGTCTATTATTGTTCTGAAAGAAAGAAAAAAGAAAATGAAGACATTTTAAACCCCTCCGATATCTTTATTTATTGTGTGTGCATGTGTTTAAGGAAAAATCTATGTAAAAGTAGATTAGAAACTGAAAGTCTTCTGGAAATTTGGGTAGTAAGGCCTTATCAAGATAAAAATGATAAAATATAAATAACCTAAAACTAAAATCAGACACATAGTAGGTACTTCAAAAAGTTCAAGTCCTCACCTTTCCTTTCCCCGAGTTCTGCCTTACACCATGTTCTGGGTTGATCCTCAGCATAAACTTAATAAAATGGAAATGTCAAATAAATGGACTAGAGGGGCCTTCGAAGTTACCCTCTCATCTTCTGCTCATTTTCCTTGGCCCCCAGTTCCATGTGAAACTTCAGAGGCAAAGGATCATCACAGAATTCAAGCAGCTTTGGCAGGTCTTAAAGGAAGAGAAGAATTTCCACCTGTCGTGGGTAAACTGGGTGGGGCGGGGGCCAGGGGTCAGGAAGGAGCCGAGGGGAAGAAATTCTGCATCACTTCAGTGGAGGGCCAGCTGAGCTCTCAGGGAACTAACTGATTCCCTGAGACCAAGCAGCACCTTTGGCCCAACCAGCTGCCCTGGGTGAGAGTCCCTTGAGGTCTCAGTTGCAAAAAGCAACCCATTTCTAGTGACAGATCAGAGCACCTGGCAGAACAGGAGATTGTCCCTGTCACCTAGCCCTAGCCCAGTGCTATCCAATATGCCAGCCATGTGTGTCATTCAGAAGAACTTACACACTTACTTACACACATAAGTTAGAAATAGAATGAGAGCCACATCTGTAATTTAAAATTACATGGCAAGCCACATGTATATTTAAAAAATGTCTTCCTAGTAACTCCATTAAAGAGATAAAAGAAACAGGTAAAATTAATTTTAATAAAATATTTTCACCCGATAGATTCAAAATATTGTCATGTCAATCGATAATCAATATTTTTTAAAATATTAATGAAAAAATTTTCCAAACTTAATTTTTAGTACTAAGTCTTTGAAATCTGTTATGTATTTTATGTGTCAGCAGATCTTAATTTGGACACGACATTTTCAATGGTTGAAATAAAATGTGGTCTTACCAAATCAATATAGTTGTATTTAATGGAAAAAGTACTTTATTCTGCTTCCATTTTAAAATTTAATTTTGGATTAGTGAATAATCAATAAACTTAAAATGTTGGTTCCTCATACTAGTTTCATTTCAAGTGTCAAGCAGCTGTAGAGGACTGGTAGCTACCAGATTGGACAATGAGCATCTAGCTGGTGGGCAGAACAAGCTGAGATCCCTTCTGCTCAGGAACCCCTTTCTTTGGCTCAAGAAAGATCTTGAAGAACCCTTCCTGCCCTTCTCCTGTCCTCCCTCTCCTGCCCTGCTCTCACCCTGCTTAGCCATTTATTTCTAGGAGTGAAGGTACCACTCCTCAGCTCCACCCGATACTTTGAACCCGGAGAAAAAAACTCAGTGATGCAAAATCAAGACATGACTGCCTCATGGAGAGCCTCAAGAAATTCAGAGGTGAGCCACCTTCTCTGTTCACCTACCTCTGGGGACTCCTCCTCCGAAACCCCATAGAAACTGGACTGTACTTTGTACATGCCAATAATAATCACGGAGTCCTTCAAACCTGGCTTGCCACTGAGCCTTTTCCATGCATTCTGCTTCCTTTTGGGCCCTTCTTAACTATCTTGCCTATGTGGTGACTCCGTGAGAGCCACGAAAGGGGACCTAAACTGTCCCCCAGAGGCCCTTGCTAGGGGAGTACAGTGGCATTTGGGAAGTGGGTGCTCAGTTGTCAGAGCAGGTGCAGGTGTGGAGAGGAGGCAGGGCCTGCCCTCCCAGGGCTGTCAAGCAGGGACTATGATGACCAGCAGGAGGTTTTCATGTGTCTGGTACACACAGGAGTTGTCTATTTTTGGCTATAGAAAAAGAGATGACAGATTCAAAGTCAATGACCTTTGGGGAAAAACCCTTTTCCAACTTTACAGGGAAATAGAAATCAGCCAGAACAGAAGTAAATGAAGGACTTTAGATGTATTTCAAAAAGTTGTCTCAGTTTGCAACTAGGAAGACTTGGCATTTGTAAGGCATCTCTTCGCTGCAAAGTCTGTGCTTGTCTAAATCAGGAGTAAAGATAGCTGACGGAGTTTTCTTCCTAGAAATATCACAAGAATCCCCTTACACACACACACACACACACACACACACACACACACACACACACACACACACCTCGCCAGGAGCCCATGGAGAAGGGGAGCTAAGACAATGCCCCAAGGACCCCACCTATTCAGCCAGGAATCTCTACTTGCCAGACATAAGTAGAGAACATTGTTTAATTTTAGGTCATTTTGTTGTTTGAGTTTTTGTTTCCCCAGTAACTGCTCTGCTTTGTCCAGGTCTCCTACCCTACTGGGTGTAACCTCATCCAACCCAGCAACTTTATAGTCACTTCATGTTTAAGAGAGTTTGGTTCAGTTTAGAATTTCAGTAAAGGGATCGTCTCCCCTTCCAGTTCAGCCCGGCTAGATTTGAGAATAAGGAAGGGGACTACAAACACACAGGCTTAGGGGGAGTTCTGATCAGTTCTGTTTCCCCTACAGGCACGCACACGTGCATGTGCACACACGCACACACACAGTCTCCAGTTGGCCCTATTGAAGTCCAAGGGAGAGAGCGATGCTGGGAAGTCTGTGTACAACCTGTCGAATCCTCATGATTCTCTAGCCTGAGGGCAGTTGTTCCTTCCTGTTTGGGATGCTGGCTCTGGGAAGAGAGATGCTGAGCCTTCCCCAGGTGGTGGCTCTGCAGGAACCTCCTTTACCCCGCCCCCACCTCCCCGCCCCCGCTGGTCTGTGCTCTCCTGGAGCTGCAGGGAACTAGAAGGGTTCAGGGGTCAGGGGGTAGCCCCCCATCCAGCACCCCACCATACAGCCCTTCACCGATTCCAGCAGCTCTACGGAAAATCCAGGCCAGACTTGGGCCATCGTCCCCAGGTTCTGGCTCAGCCTTTTGTCCCCTGCCCGCATTTCTGGCCAGTACAGAAGCCAACGGCCCTTCATGTCTGCCCTGGGAGTGTAAAGACCATGCTCCCTATTTCAGGAGCTCTTTGTCCTTTTAGGATCAGAGGGTGGGATTGACATCCAGGCCTTAGTGAGCGGGACCCCCTCTTACCACACCTAGGTCCAGGGTGGCTTCTTCTGAAGCAAAAGGGTGTGGTACCAGAGAACAGCTGGTCCTCAGCACCTTCTCCTTGGAAGTCAGAATGTGAGGGTCTAGGTCGGCAGTGCTGTTAGTGGGCATCAGCCTCAGGTGCTGCTGGGCGTTTGAAGCGTGGCCAGTCCAACTCAAGTGTGCCGGCAGTGAAGAACATGCAGGGATTTCACAAGACAGTATGAAAACAAGCAGAATATATCACAACTTCTTGACTATATATTGAAACAATAATTTAAAACGTGAGTGAAATAGAAAACATACTTAAATTTGATTTAGTAGTTTCTTTTTACTCTTTTAGAAAAAAGCAGAAAAATTTTGCCAGAAAACTATCTCAGTGATATTTGTGGCTCAGATTATATTTCTAGCAGGTAGTGCTGGGCTAGATAGTCACTTGGGGAAAAGAAAGGGCCTTTTTTGGTCCACTGAGAATATGAGACAAACCCAGTTCCCACTTCGCCAAGCAACTCCCAATCCGTGTCTCACTGAGCAGTTCTGGGTTCCTTACTCGGCTCATCTGGAGTTTCTCCATCTCCTCCGTTCTCTCCTCCATAGACAACCTCCAGGCTAAGGAGAAGAAAGATAAAAGCAAAATTTTCAAAAGCCTCAATAAAAGCCACATGCAGAGCTATAATTTGGGGACAGTAAGAAAGCAAAGGGGAAGAATTACGAGAAGGTCAGAGGTCAGCGAATGCCCATTCCTCGGCCAAGAAGACCAGGCATATGGATATTACTTGAAACTTAGATAACTCATCCAATGGTGAGTAATTCCAAAAATGTTAAGTATTTGCAACTGATAGTAAAGTATAATTTGATTCTTCATTCCTCAGAGTAAGGGAAAAGAGGAAGCAGAGGCGGCTCAGTCATGTTGTCTTAGCTGCCCTCTGCCTCATGCCAGGCTTCTGGGCCAACCCCTGTCTGAGGTCAGGACAGCACAGGCCACGAGACTCACTGCAACAGTCTCAGCCCAAGTCAGCAGAGATGGTTCTGGACCCACGATGGTAACACTGGAAGTACCAGAAGGTCCATAATGCACTAAGTACCTCCATCCCATATTTCAAAATCCCACAACAATAACTAAGCTCCCTGCAACCCCAAAGAGGTGAGGTAAGTAATGCTGAGCATGTGACTATTAAGTAGAAGAGACAGAATGGGACTCATTTCATCAAAGTCAGAAACTACATAAGGTATTCCAAACCCACTTGAGAGAAGCTGTTGTTTGCTGAAGATGAGTTTCCTTTGTGCTCCCTGATTGGTGCTCTGTTGAACTTTTCGCATCGTTAGTCTCCAGGACACACAGTAGACCGGGACCTTCCTCCTGTGATCATGGAGAAAAATCTGGAAGGCTTCCACACTTCCTGGTGGAAGGGAGCAGCGACCGCTGTTCTTACTGGTGGTGGCAGGGTATTTGATTTTGTTTTGAATTTGCGGCTTGTTATCCAGGCCAAAATTGGTTTCTCCCTAAGTCCTAGGTTTCCAGGGAAAGATAATCCTAAAAGGAATAAAAACTGAGAGCCTGAGTCTCCTTGTCCATGTAGGAGACCTGCTTCAGAAAAGGGACTTCTTGTGCTGCAGAGGGGCCTCCTAGTCCACAGGGGACCAGAACGCTCCACCGAGAAGGAACTGACACGACTGACACTGCAGGGGACAGGGAGGAGGCGGCGGAGAGAATGTAGAGGTCTCCTCCCTGACCACATTTAGCTGGGGGTGGATGCCCTCCTTCAGTTCCAGCCTGGGATAGAGAGAAATAAGGACAGAGGAGAAAGAGGGACTTACAGAGACATTTAAAGGGTCTGGGCGAGGGGGAGGAAGGGCTGTGGAACGTTCAGATCCTGAAGACGCCAGGTGCTAAGAGCTCTGGCAGGTGTGTGTTTGGGGTGGGGGATAGAGGGCATGCATCTTGTCCATCTTCCTACTCCTTCCCAAATTGTACCTCCCCAGGAAATAATACACCCCGAATAACTAGTTTGGGTACTTGCTCAAGTCTAATTTTCTCTGTAGCAGTGCCTGAAACGCCTGAAGCTCAGTAGTTCTTTGTGGCAGAGGAAGAAGACGCTGCCTTGCTCCACCGACCTCTCTTTTTCCCTTTCTGTCTTCAAAGGAGAAAGAGCAACTAAACAACCACCACTGCATCCTCAGCCCTTAACTCCATTCAAGCCCCAACCAGGACTCTTTTGCACTGAAAACCCCACCTCCAGCATTTCTTCTGGGGGATAAAAGGCCTAGCTGCCCAGGCTTCCTAAGCTGAGAAAGTTCTGAGGTCAGACCATCCAGGCTCCAACTAGGACAGGAGCTCAAGGTGGTGCTGGGTGAGTGACTGAGAGCCTTCTTCCCTCCCACACCTTCACCTACAAAAGTACAGCTTGAGGAAAAGAAAGTCTTTTTAATAAATGGTTTATGATAGCTGAATGGCCACATGCAAAAGAATGAAGCTAGACCACTCTCTGACACTGTTCATGAAAATTAACTCAAAACGGAAATAGAGACTTGGACATAACACTGGAAAACATAATATTCATAGAAGACAGCATAAGAAAGACATTTCATGATTATCAGCTTTAGGGAGGACTTTGGACTCGATTCCAGCACCTTTTGCTTTGTAGTATAGCTCAATGTCTGGGAGTGTAGTCCCTCCAGATTCATTCTTTTTTCTCATAGTTGCTTTGGCTATTCAAGGTCTTTCATTGTTCCATACAAATTTAAAGATTTTGTTATTCTATTTCCTGGCAATAAGCCTGTGGGATTTTAATGGAGATTGCATTAAATCTGCATATTTCTTTAGGTAAGATGCACATGTTAATAATGTTGATTCTTCCCAACCATGAGCACAGGATGACTTTCCATTTCTTTGTATCCTCCTCTATTCCTTTTAAGGACTTGTAGTTTTTATTGTACAGGCTTTTCACCTCCTTTGTTAAGTAGATTCCAAGATATTTGATTCTTCTACTTCAATTTTAAATGGTGTGATTTTCTTGATTTCTTTTTATTCTAGTGTATTGTTTGTGAATAAGAATGCAACAGATTTCTGTGCATTGATTTTGTAGCCTGCCACTTTACTGTATTCCTTGATGAGTTCCAGAAATTTTTTGGCAGAGTATTTAGGGTTTTCAATATATGTAATCATGTCATCTGCAAATAATGATAGTTTTACTTCCTCCTTTCCAGTTTGGATTCATTTTACTTCTTTTTCTTGTCTAATTGCTCTGGCTAAAACCTCCAGTATGATGTTAAATAGCAGTGGTGAGAGTGGACAGCCTTGCCTTGCTTCTAACCTTAGAGGAAATGCTTTCAATTTTCACCATGGACTGTGATACTGGCTGTGGGTTTATCATATATGGCCTTTATTATGTTGAGGTATGTACTTTATATCACCATTGTATGCAGGATTTTTATCAAATTTGTGTTGGATCTTGACAAAAGCTTTCTTTGCATCTATTGATATGATTATGTGATTTTCTCCTTGTTGTTGTTGATATAGTGTATTATATTAATAAATTTATGTATGTTGAAACATCCGTGCATCCCGGGGAGAAATCCCACTTGGTCATGATGTATTTTATTTTTGATGCATTGTTGGATTTGCTTTCCTAATATTTTGCTGAGAATTTTTACATCTATGTTCATTAGAGATATTGGACTGTAATTTTGTCTTGGCGACGTCTCTGCAAGCTTTTGGTATCAGTGTGATGTTAGCCTCAAAGAAAGTATTTAGGAGTGTTCCCTGTTCTTCAATATTTTGGAAGTTTCGGAAGAACAGGTATTAATTCTTCACTGAAAATGTGGTAAAAATCATCAGAAAAGCCACCTGGTTCTGGGCTTTTATTTTTAGGGAGACTTTGGATTACCTCTTCAGAGTCTTTGCTTGTGATTGTTCTGTAGAGGTTTTCCAGTTCTTCTAGGTTCAGTCTTGTAGATGGTATTTTTCTAAAAATCTGTCCATGTCCTCAACGTTGTCTACTTTGTTGGCATAGTTGTTCATAATAGTCTCACAGAATGTTTTGTGTTTTAGTAGTATCTGTAGTAACTTCTCCCCTTTCATTTCTGATTCTGGTTATGAGAGTTTTCTCACTTCTTTCTTTGTGAGTCTAGTCAATGGCTGTCAATTTTGATTATTTTTCCAAAGAGCTAAATTTTGGTTTATTGATCTTTTGCATTGTCTTTTGATTTTCCATTTCATTTATTTCAAAATTTGGTTATTTCCTTTCTTCTACTGATGTTTGACTCAATTGCTCTTCTTTTTCTACTTGTTTTACATTTAAAGTTAGATTGTTGGTTTGTGATTTTTCTTGTTTCTTGAGGTAGGTCTGGATTGCAATGAACTTCCCTCAGTACTGTTTTTGCTTCATTCATAAGTTTTGGCAGATTATGTCTTCATTCTCAGTTGTGTCTAAGTATTTTTTAAGTTCCTCTTTGACTTCTTCCTTTACCCAAGAATCATTAAGAAACATATTGCTTAGTCTCCGACTAATTCTGAGTCTTCCATTTTTCTTTTTGTGGTTAATTTCTAGTTTTAAGCCATTGTGGTCAGAATAGTATGTGGTATGATATCAATCTTTGTAAGTTTCTTGAGACATGTTTTGTGTCTCAACATATGATCTATCCCTAAGAATGTTCTATAAGCACTCTAGAATAAAGTGAAATCTGTAGTCATTGGATGAAGTGTTCAGTATATGTCTATTAGACCTAATTGTTCCAAATGATCATTTAAAACTGCTGTTTCCCTATTAATTTTCTGTCTGGTTGATCTGTCCATTGTTGTAAGTGGGGTGTTGAAGTTTCCTACTATTACTGTGTTGCTCTTGATGTGTCTTGTCACTTCTAATAATACTTGCTTGATATATTTTGATGCGCCTTCATTTGATGCATATATGTTAATAAGCATTATGTCTTCTTGCTGAATTGACCCTTTAATCATGATATAATTCCATCTCTGTTTTTTGTGTTGTTTTTTAGCTGAAAATGTGTTTTATCTGATATAAGTATGGTTGTTCCTGCTCTTTTGTGATTGCCATTTTACTGTAGGATTGTCTTCCAACCAATGACTTTGAGTTTTTGTTTATCTTTTAAAGATGATGTATTTCCTGAATGCAGCAGAAGGTTATTCTTTTTAATCCATTTGGCCACTCTCTGTCATTTGGCTTTTGAGTTCACTCCATCGGTGGCTCTGTGTTCCAATGCTACTTGGCAGGCTCTTCACTGCTTTTGCAATTCCTGGGAGAGCTGCTTCTTCTCACAGTTCTGCCCCCTCCTCTGCGACCTGAATCCCAATTCCGAATCTGTGGTCTAACTGTGAACTGGATGTTTTCAACTACCTTTCGCTGTTGTGATTCCTATTGTGTCTCTACAGCTTCTGTGCCAGCTTTTTCTCAGTGTTTATTTCTGGAAAATAGGTGAATTCCTGCTTGCTCTCTGGGGAGGATGTGAACGTTGCTCCTACCTGGTCACCATCTTGACTGGACACCCCACTTTTTATGTTTGCTTTCTTACTGTTTTTAAGTGGGATTTCTTTATACTGTATAGAGCATTCTTTACTATTTTTTGTAGAGCTGGCTTTGTGGTGATAAATTCCTTTAATTTTTGCTTATCTGAAAAGATTTTTATCATTCCTTCAGTTCTAAATGAAAATCTCATGGGGTATAATATCCTAGGTTGAAAATCCTTTTCTTTCAACACTTTGAATATATCGTACCATTCCCTTCTGGCCTCTAGTGTTTCAGTTGAGAAATTCACTGAAAATCTTATGGGATCATTTCTGTATGGGATTTATTTTTCTCTGATTGCTTTTGAGATTCTCTCTTTATCTTGTATTTTGACATTTTGATGACAATGTATCTAGGTGTAGGTCTCCTTAGGTTTCTTTTATTAGGAACTCTTTGAGCTTCCTAGGTATGCAGGCTTGTTTCATTCTTCAGATTAGGGAAATTTTCAGATATTATTTCTTCAAATACAGTTTCTGCCCTCTTTCTCTCTCTTCTCCTTTTCAGATCCCAAGATTCTAGTGTTGTTGCTTTTGATGTTTTCCCATAGGTCTCGAAATCTGTCTTCATTTGTTTTCATTCTTTTATCTCTTTGCAGGTTTCCTTGAGTGCATTCCTCTGTCCTATCTTCTAGCACATTGATTCTATTGGAGGTTTCATCCATCCTGTTCTTGAGTCCCTCTATGAGTTCTTTAGTTCAGCTATCACATTCTTCATTTCTTCGAAATCTTGCTTCATTTCTTCTCTTTTTTTTGTTTTTCCATTTCTCTTCCTCTATTTTTTTCTTGATTTCCATGAATATTCTTATCACTGTTGCCCTAAATTCATCCTCAGGTAGGTTGCACACATTGGTTGTATTTATATTTTCCACTGGATTTTTTTGCGGGGATTCATCATTTTAGCACATATTTTTGTTTCTTCACTCTGGCATTTCGTTTTATGTTTCTGTGGATTAGGTTTCCCTGCAGTGATCGCCTTGTGTAAGTATTGACTTGCACAGAGTAGGCCTGAATCTTGGTTTGAACACTGAGGTTTCTTGAATTTTATCGCTTCACCATTGTTGAATTTCTTGATGTTCTTATGTGGACCCTCTCTTGCTGCCCAAGAGTTCAGCCTATGGGGTTGAAGTTTATGTGGGGTATGCAAAGTCTTTTCCCAGCATCCCAGTTTGGAACTGCAACGACCACCTTGCTGTTGGCCCACAATCAGCAATCAGTCTGCAATTTTGCCTCAAACCACAAGGTGGCACTAGTGGGTAGTGGGTTGACGGTTTCTCCCTCTAGAAGACTTTCTTCTTCCTTTGAGTCTGAGGACAGTATTTCCAGTGTCAGGTCCTGAAGCTTTGGCTCAATATGGTGGGAGGGTGTCCGTATGAGAGCGTCCCCTAGCTGCCTTCTGGTTGCCTTCTGGTTATGGTACCCACTGTAATTTTCTCATCGGGCCTCCCATTAAAACCGGGACACTCGTCCTTCTTCTGCTCTGTGCCTGGCTCCACATCCTGGTCCTGCTGGGCAGGCTCTCCGCTGCTTTCATGATTCCTGAGATGACCAGTTCTTCCCCAGGTCCACCCCCTCTGCTATTGCCTGAATCCCAAATCTGTCATGTAGTACTGAACCCTGACTTTTTTGCCTACCCTTTGTGGTTGTGATTGCTGCTGAGTCTCTATAGCTTCTGCGCCTGCTTTTCCACAGTGTTTGTTTCTGAAAAATTGGTAAATACCTAGTTTTTTCTGGGAGGAATGTGAGTCTTGCTCCCACCAGTTCTCCATCTTGACCAGAAGTCCTCCTGTCATTTATTTTTTAACATATTATAGTAAAGAAATTTTGTGTAATAAATAATTGCAAAACAAAAGAACAGATACAAGACGCAAGAAGCTTTTCTTCCTGTTGCTTCCAAACTCTGATGACACTCTCTGTGGGAGGAAGTCCAAAGTGTCTCTTGGTAGCTCTTTAGCATATTTAATAACAACTGTTAGCTTAAAGTTTGCCCTGTTTGTTTTGTTTTGTTTTTTAATATCAATTAGATTGCTAGCTCCTGCCTAAAGTGTGCAAAAAGAAATGTTGCACTGTTCACTCTACGGTAATAAAGTCAGCATCATCTAACTTGTCAAGTTAGAGTCACGTACTCTGTGGATAATAACATGCCACTCTTGTTTCATGTGGCAAAAATTGCTTTCATTGCAGGTTCATTGTAAATTCAACAAAAAATATTATCATATTCCAGGATATTATTTTGCATCTGGATATTGTTATTAGTTTCTAGGATTATGCTTTTAATCATAGGCATAAATAAAAGAATTAAAAACATTTATATAGATATGAAATTATACTACCCATGTATAATGCAAGTTCTTATTTTTTCCTCACGCATTTGAGCAAAAATGTGTGCATTATACACTCAAAATACATATATAAATATTGCAGTGAGAAGGTGAGGTAAAATCACAAATCAGGAGATTGAGGTCCCATCCCCAACTCTTTAGTGGAGACTGCAACCACCGTTACTCAGCCACAGAAGGCAGATAAGGGCCCTTTCTACCCTGGATAAACTATTATTCTATGACTGAACTTCCAAGTCCAAGTAAAAATGAAGAAAGGGAGGCAAACCCTTTCTCTTTATTCCAGCTTTCCACTTTTCCTCCTGAGAGGGTCCACTTAGAAAATGACTGCAGCTCAGGAAATCTGAACCTCAACATTTCTTCTACTAGCCCCAAATCTTACTTTAATATAAGAAATCGCAACCACAGGAAACAAGGAAGGAAGAGGAGAAAGTCTAAGCTTTCGGTGGTAAAATGACACTCCCATTACCATTGGAGAGCTCCCTCTCTGCACCCACAGAGCAGAATAAGGCAGAATTTAGGCATGCACTTCGAGGTTGGAGTGGGTGGTAGGGTTCCTCTGGGGTCAAAGAAGGCTGTGGCTGGGAAGAGAAAGTCTCCCTCTGGCTGCTTCCAGGTGGAGGCCAGAGGTAGGGAACCAGACAAACTTGACCAGGCTGCTTCTCTTTCTCCTCCTCGTGCTCCCGCTGACTCCATGACCCTGGACCCGGCCTCACCCCACCAGACCATGTTCTCTCTCAGGATCTGAAGAAAGTGACACTGGACTGCACTCTTTAAGATGGATGGAGGAGTCTACTCTTTCCACTGCCTCCTGGCCTCTCCCGACCTCTCTTCTGTCACCAGGTCGGGGAGGCTCAGCTCCGTGGGTCCGGGGCGGGACCTGTCGGGTGGGCGTGGTCTCTGAGT
The DNA here is from genome assembly GCA_004363575.1 of Solenodon paradoxus. Classification (NCBI taxonomy): domain Eukaryota; kingdom Metazoa; phylum Chordata; class Mammalia; order Eulipotyphla; family Solenodontidae; genus Solenodon; species Solenodon paradoxus. The sequence goes on along the minus strand of RJWH01002050.1, from coordinate 84,125 downwards.
GCGGTCCGGTGATCAGGCCATTCTCTAGTTGGCTTCCGGGCCCTGCACCTAATGGGTACTGAGTGGCAGTCACTCACCAAGGCTGGCAGCCAGGAGGACTTCCTGGTGGTGCGTTGGAGAAAAGTGGGTGATTGCGTGGACCACGAGTGCAGGGATCACCTCCTATGATGCTATCATGAGCACCCGCACCTACACCTTCCACACCTTGATCACTTGGCAGATCTTTCCATTTTTCTAGCTCCTGTTTTCCGGCACCAGGATCTGCCTCAGTACCTAGAGTTTTCCCTTTACATTCCTCTTGGTAGCCTCCTTACCCGCTGGCTCTGGGAAGTGCTGCAGCTCCTAGGATTCCAGGAGCCTTTAGGAATGTTACAGTCTTTGTCCTATTGTCTCTGATCCCACTCTAAATTCCCTTCCTTCTCTCAGTCTACCTCCCTCAATATGCCTAGGAGGAAAAGAAAGCCTCAAATATGGGAAAAGTGGTAATAGAACAAGACTGGAAAAACTCAAATGTAAATCTACAAGGAGGCTTGGAACTGATGCCATGAGAGAGCACTCAACTCTATCCCAGGAGAGACAGAGACAGCAGGAACTGGACCACAGGCCGGGCACCCCTTTCCCCCTCCACCTCATTTACCTGAGCTGGCCTGACACTGAACGCAGTCCTGGCCCTTTGGGGACACTTCCTTCTGGGATTCTGAAAACACATGACGCTCCATACTGTTTCTACGGAAGACTCAGCCGGGCCTGCCCCAGGTCTTTTACTCATTTTGCAAATAAATACGATCTATATTTTATTACAGAATGACTTCCAGGACATATGGTTAAGTGAAGATGAAGGGTGGTAAACTACATTTTACCCAAGGGAAATGTAAATGTGTGTTTTTTTGTTTATTTTTATTTTGTTAATGGAAGAGTAAATCAAAGCCAACAAAACAATTCAAGGGAGAAGCAGAAGGATGAAAATTAGTCTTTTCTAAATGTGCCTTGTTTTGTACATTTGGAACCATGTAAATGTTTTACATAATTATAAAGCATAATTAAATTAAAGCTAGGCAAAAAGGGCCTGTGTATGTAGTTGGCAGTTTAAACATTCAGAAAGGAGTCATTTTAATTAACTTTAAAATGCAGTAATTTGGTATGTCCTGGTGGAGTTAGTCACATATATGGCATGTATATCCCAAGGTCCTAGATTCATGGCCCAGGACCAGTGGAACAGCCAAAATGAACAATTACAGAAAATAAATAAAATGCTTCTTCCTCTTGGCTCTTTCTTTCTGACTGCCTCTGCTTGCCTTCATGCTTACCTGCACCTTTCCTAAAAAAAAAAAAAAAAAAAAAAAAAATTTCTTTAAGATAAAAGCATAATGGGATATATACTAATGACAAAAAATTGCAAATAAAACAAAATTGTCAGTTTTCAACATGGTATTGTAGGTCCTATTCTGAATATTGCATATATGTACATGTATATACATATATACAGATTTGAGGTAGGATAAAACAAATAAATAATTGATGTTACTAGAAACCAATTTTTCAACCTAAAAGATTAGGTTTTCTCTTATGAATATAACAAAAGAAGAAAAGTAATAGTGTTTGTGGGCCATCTGAGGACTTTCTTGTGCCTGAAACTTGAGGGTAAAAGGAAAGTTTTTATTTGTAACAAAGAGAAAAGTGGCAGGGTGAGAGAAAGGAAAGCACACTTCTCCAGATGGCAGAAGCAGGTAGGGCTCCAGTGAAAACCCACACCACCCTAGGAGGGTGCACATATTTATGAAGTATCTCTTCCTTTGCTCCCCCTCCTCACTCCACTCCAGGGGCATTTCCGCGCCGGGTTTTCTAGGAGACAGGCTGTTACCGAGTAAGTCCTATTCAGTTTGGTGTTAAGTTTCTCGCAGTGAGGCAGACTGGAGGCAACTGTGAAGTACTTACTGCACGTGTGTGAAGCCAGCTAGTCCCAGCGGTGAGGGCGTCCCTGAGATGCATCACCGTGTCTAGTCATTTTGAGAACTTCATTTGTGCTAGAAATGTATTGTCTCCTGGGTCTTTTTAGTGCCTGATTGTGAAGCTTCGTCTGTGCAAGCCTGGGCCTTTTGGTGGCTGGTCTGTGTCAGTGCCTTGTCTGATATTCTTTCAGGGCCTTGTTTGCTGGGGCGCCTCTCTGTCCCGACCCCACTCTAGCTAACCTACCTAACAAAAGTATTCATAGCCCAGACTGGAACTGGAAAATCAACATAAACTCATGGTGTATTTTCTCTTAAAAATAGTAAAATGTGCTTCTTAGCTCTGTTCACAAAGAAGACATAATAATAACGGCCCGGCTACCTTATACTTATATAATGATCTCTAAATATTATTTCCAACTGAAAGTAGGAAAATTCCTCAACCATTTGATTATTATATATACACATATATGTATAAGAATGATACAAGAAGGGGAGATTATAGATGAAAAGATTTAAAGGCTATACCAGTGAAGCGCAACTGTGAATTTGTTGCACCCTGGTTTGAACAATTTAATGGTAATCTAAATTTTAAAGTAGAAGGCAAATTTGAAAATCGACTGTACATTTATATTAAAGAATTGTGTATTTTTGAAATGTGATCATCATACTTTTTTAAAAGCACTCTTTTGCACAATGAAATCTGATGACTGGGGTTTGCTTAAAAATAGCACAGTGGGAAAGTTTGGGAGCTGAATGGGAGGTAACTGCTGAAACAAAATAGGTCATGAGTTGATCACTGTTGAAGGGATAATGGGTATACATGACATGTTCTCTGTGTAGGTTTGAAATTTCCCATAATAGACAAGGTGACACTTTCAAAAACTTTAAAAGAAGGCGAATCCTCGTGACCTAAAGAAGTTCACTGCCTCTGGGGAGTGGAGTCTACATGCATCCCAGAGACCAAGGTTCATGACTCAGATCGGCATGAACAATGAAGAGGAACACGTAAATAAAATAAATAAAATGCTTCTTCCTCCTCTCTCTCCTTGCATGCCTATTCATCTTCATTCCTTCCTACATCTTTAAAAAGAAAAATTTAAAAGCCATCCTTTAAGTGTGGTTTCTTCTAGTCAATATTTGGGAGTCAGTCTGACTCAGAACCCAGACATCCTTTCAAAGATGCTGAAAAGATTTTGATTCTCACCAAATTTGTGCATTTTTAAAATGTGATCATTGTACTTTTTTTTTAAAGTGGACTTTTTTGCATACTCAAATTTTACCAATGCAATACCCTGCTGTTTCACCGAAATAACCTGGAAGTGAGAGTGGGTGTAGTTTCTCTTTGAAAGATAAATCTGCCTGCCTTTTCTACCTCCTCACACTCAAGACTAGATGTATCCTCCCCTCTGACCTGCAACACAATTACTCTCAACAAAAATATTGATAATTTGCAGTATTGCCATTTGAGGGATCGGAGCTCAACTGGGAGATGACTGCCCTGTGCGATCTCGAGAAGTAAAAATGCGCGGAGAGTTTGCGCCGGGATTCCAGATGTGTTTGGCTCCCTCCTCTCTGGTCCCCAGCAGCCGGGTAGAGGGTGGGGAGGATGGGGGCGGGCCCTTCAGGGGTTAACCACCTCCAGGTGTCAGTTGGGAGGTGCGGGAGCCCTGGGGAGTCGCCCCTCGCCGGGGTGAGCCGACGCCCCGGCGCGGATTCCAGGAGAGCGCAGTCAGCCCTGGCCCGGCTCCCCCAGCCAGTTCCCCGGGTCGCCCGCGAGGCGCCGCAGGTTACTTAAGCAGCTCACTTGCCAGCTAGGGGGCGACAGGCGACACCCGGGCCCGAGCTCGCCAGCAACCCCCCTCGGGATGTTCAGTTACAGCCACCGGTGGTTGCGTCTAAACTCATTTCCTATAACAAAATCGTGTTCAATGACATCACACGATGTATCCTGTTTCCTTTAAATGTATGCAGATTTAGCTTCCTTACTGGGAAGGGAGCTCGCTCCGACGAATCACGCTGCTGATTTCATACTTTCGCGAACTCCTGGTGCTCACTGTACTGAAACCCTGTAACTCCTCTTTCCCACCAAAGAGTGACGTCCTCCGCACCAGCTCACTTTGGCAAACGCTTCACCTCACCTCCTCCAGGACGCTTTCCACAGATGAGGTTCCAGGTTCTTCTAGGAAGTGTACGCACCCCAGAGCCATTGCTGTCAGCTTGGTGAGCGCTGAGCACAGCCTTACAACTCCTTGTGGGCAGAAACAGCTTCTCACTCATCTTGGTTTCACTCTCCCACCCTCCTGGCAAAGGTCTTAGTAAATGAAGTGGTATTTGTGGCAAGGGAGGTCTTCCTGCCTATTCTGTAACCTTGTCCCTGAACCGAGAGGGAGAGGCTAACCTTTCAGGATGAATCTGAAAAGGGTCCTGGCCATTCCAACAGTGTCAGGGCTGCGAAGCCAGGTGGTTAGGAGAACAAGGGCCTGGATTTCCACTCTCTAATTGTTAGGTTCATTTTGCTGCCCAACTGAAGAAGGAAACAAAATTTCCAAGAGAATTTAAGATTTATTAGGATATGTGCAGGTGGGCCATGTTCAAAATGAAAATGGCAATTTTCTTTAGCAAGAGCAAGTTCTTATATGGTCCCAGGGTAGGGAAGTTTAAGATCTGGACAGTTTCGGTGAAAGGTTGGATCTCATGGTGACAGCAGATTATTCAAAATAGCATTGCTTGTGTCTGTGTTCTGGATGCTGTGTTAGCCGGGCAGCTGCAAGAAGATTGTTTTCATAACAGGAAAACTGTAATCTGTTGATGGTTAGCAATTCTGCAAGGTCTTAGACCCATCCAGGGTATTTCTGTCCACCACATGATTATAATAATATTAATGGCAACTTGTTTAGAGAGCTTAGTAGTCTACTAAATGGTTCCATAAGCATTATATCATTGTTCCTCAAAACTGCTTGAATTAGGTATCATTACATCTTCATATTCCAAATATGACACTGATGTTCAAACTCAGGTCTTTTAACCAAAGCACATACAAAAGCCATCTTAAAAAGATAACATCCCATAAAACATATGATAGTATGGTTGTAACAGGATAACCTTTCCATGGTATTATTTCCTACCTTAACCCCTGCACTAGTTTCCTCTGGCTGCTATAACAAGTTGCCATAAAATGGGTGGCTTAAAATGAGAGAAGTTTACTCTTACAATTCTGGAGGCTAGTTGTCTGAAATCTAGCCTGACAAGGTGTGCTTCTTCAGAAAGGTTTAGGGAAGAATGTGTCCTGCCTCTTCCAGTTTCTGGCACTTGTGTAGTCCTTGATGTTTCTTAGCCTGTAGATGCATCAATCCAGCTCCCATCTTCATGTGGCTTTCCTTATGTCTGTGTCCAAATTTCTCTGTCCTTAGAATGCTTGCAGTCACTTGGAGTAAGTATCCTGTCCATCCAATACAGTATGACCTCATTTTAACTTGATTACACCTGAAAAGACTCTATTTCCAACTAATGTTACATTGTTAGACACCGAGGGTTAGGATTTCAGTATGCATTTTAGTAGACACAATTCAACCCGTAAGTCCACTATCACCCACTATAAAGTGGAGAGAGAGAGAGAGAAGAGGAGAGGAGAGGAGAGGAGAGGAGAGGAGAGGAGAATGACATTGGGAAAGATTTTAGGGAAACTGAAATGAGAAGAAAGGAAGACAAGGCCATGGTGATAGAAGATGTATTCTCTGGGAAGGGTCAGGTTTGGGAATCTGGGCTGGGAAACCAGAAGGAAGAGAGAGATTGTCTCCAAAAAGCAGAAGAGGAAGCAGTGAGTGTCATGAGAGTTGAAGGGGCACTAAGTCCTTCCTCCAGGAAGTGCGTGAACTCTCAAAGTCATTGCAGTCAGCTTGGTCAGCACTGACCACAAACTGAGAACTCCTTATGGTCAGAAACAGCTTCTCATTCATCTTGGTTGAGTGACTTGTGGCTGCTACCTAAGAAGCAGAGTGCACAAGAGCCTTCCTATCCTGGAGAAGTCAAGTGAACACTGAAATATCGAGAGGAGATCCACATTGCTGGGTCCCCATCTCCCTACTAGTGAGATCCTTTGAAGAGCCAGCAGCTGTCAGTCCCAAAGCCTGTTTCCACAGACACTTCAAGATCATTAGGTCACCTTGTCGTATTCTCTAATCTGTTCCTACTGTCCTGTTCTCTACTCATCTGTTTTCACCACCCCCCATTAGTCACCCTCACTCTTTCTGCCTCTTCTCACAGTTCTTTAGGGCCCACCCCTGCTGATGTGAGTTCATACTCAGGACTCTGTGCACTTCCCATTGTCTACATGCCTAGATCAAGCCATCAGTCCTCAGTCCCTGCCTCTAGAATTATCTTTTCTAATCCACCCTCCATGACCCAGGTCAAAGTAAGATTTTTTTTCCCAGAATTTTATTATGAAAATTTTCAGACAGAAGAATATCAAGAATGTTATGTTGACCAACCCAATATCTCCCAGTTAGATTCTATCATTAGCATTTTATGCTATAATGACTTTATTAACTGTTTTCTTATCTCCTTCCCTTTATCCATTAGCTCTTCTCATGATTTTATGCATTTTAAAGTAAGTCGTGGATGTCCCCTGGTGGCTTAGTGGTTAAGTCTGTGGCCTCTGACTGGCATAGTCCACATACATCTCAAGGACCTGGGTTCACATCCCAGGACCAAGAGGAACAACCAAGATGAACAACTAAATAAAATTAATAAATGCTTCTTTTTCTTCTTTCTCCCTATCTGCCTACCTACTCACCTTCTATTCCAGCCTGCACCTGTCCTTAAAAAAATAAAAAAAAATGAAGTGAGTTGCAGATATTCAAATGATTGCTTTTAAAGCGAGAAAGAAAGGAAGAAGAGGATGGAGCATTTTTATTTAGTTCGTTGTTTATTTTGGGTTCCTCTTCCGAAGCCCCATTCTACGTTGCAAACCTAGGTCCTCGGGTTCTACATCGTTCTGGTCACACTGCAGCCATCTCTGCTGCCTGAATCACCAAATGATTTTTTTAAAAATAATCTGATCATGTCAGAATTTATTAAACTTTCAATGGATTATCAATGATGCCCTTCATCAAACTCCATATCATTGTCATTTATAAGTGCTTTCAGTGTGACCTCTTCCTCAGTCTTCCTTTATTTCACTCTAGTAAAACCAATTGTGTATGAAAGTTCCCACTCGCCATGTTGTTTCTCATCTCCATGACCTGTTCTTCATGTCTCTTTCCAGGAGATTTCGCCCAGCCTTCAGGACCTCAAGTGTCTCTCTCCCCACAAAGCCTTCTCGGGCCCCACCTGCCTCCCACAGTAGTGTAGATGCTCCTCCTCTGTAGGCCGCCCAGCCCCAGGCAGGCCTCTATCGCTGCTGCAGTCTCCATGCATCACCACAATCTCATTGTGCTTCTCTCCCACCTCGGCCCCCGACAGAACATCCTAAAAATCATGGGGCTGCTTTATTTCCCTGTTGTCTTTGGCACCTTGAACAGTCCGTGGCTATGCGGGTGCCCAATAAATATTTGTTGAGTGAATGTGTGACTGGTTTGTCCCTTCTGACTGCACCTCCGGCCTTGATAACTATCATTTGTACTACCGTCTCCCACACAGCCTGGGTCCAGATGCCTGATGCCAGGGTAATACTGAAGACAGGAACAGATGTTATCAATATCCTTCTGTCAGAGACTCCAGAAACACACCTATAGTTGAGTAAGTGGATTTATACTCTTTGCAGCAAGAGAGAGTGTACCACAGGGAACTGTGGGACAGCTCAGTAAGAGTGGGATTGGGCGCACCCTGGTGGAGCAGTGGTCTGGTGCAGTCCGCCTACATCTCAAGGTCTTGAGTTGGTAACAACCAAGATGAACAACTAAATAAAATTAATAAAGTGCTTCCTCCTCGCTCTTCCTTCCCGTCTACTCTTCTTTATTCCTACCTGCACCTTTCCTTTAAAAATAAATAATTCTTTTTTAAAAAAAAGGGTGCAAGTGAAAAAAAACCTGTTATAGGATGTGGGCCATAGTTGGGTGATTCTGGGGAAGGGCTGAAAAAATAGAGATTTTCTTTAAATTGAATGCTATCTGAAAGCAGTGTAGATTCTCAGCATACCTATAGGGAGGAGAGACTAAAATGCATGTAATGCTATAATCAGTAAAGAGTAGTATTCATTCCTTCCAGCCAAGAGAAGGGACATTTGGCATTTCATGGGTAGCAGTGACCTTGTCATGAACTTCCTTTCTTTTGCTTTGTGAGGGGCTCGGAGTAAGGTTGTCTGTGGTTGTTATTCACTAAGATAGATTATGTCTAATAGGAGAATAACATTGTTTTGCTGTGTTAGCCTGGCTTCTGAATATTACTTACTACTTATCTTTTTTTTCCCCTCAATATTTGAGTGAGGAATGGGGGATATGTGGGACATTAATGTGGCTGAAAAATGTATGTAAATCTGTGTAGAAACCAGTCAATGCAAGAAACTTTTCAAATAAAACAATTCTCCAGTTTATCTCCAGTGTCCAAATCCTGAATCAGTCATATAATCCCATATAATCCCTAACAGTTTAAATCCTTATGGTCACCGCTCCCCCGGACTTGGGAGGGGCCAGGTTGGCAGGGGCCTTGACCGTGACCTCTCCTGGCTTCTCCTCAGACGGTCTTCTTTCTCCCAGGAAAGATTCTCAGTTTGTTTTCCTGACTGGACTGTTTTTGTTTGTCATCCTCTCCAGTATCACAGACTCCCAGTGACTCCTATACCTGCTCATTTGAGCCCCGAGGAAAACCTATTAGGTATGAATTCTTTGTTGGCTTTGTGACTGTGGCCTCTGACCAGACAGGTTCAGCTTCTTGGACCCCAAGGGCCTTGTCGTCTCCACTTTTGGGGTGATGATCTCACTCCTGCCATCAGTTTCTGGGATCCAGTGACTCACTGCAAATGCCTGGCACCTGAGTTCTGTGGAGACGCTCTCTAAGGACACGGGGCCGTGACCTTCCTTCTTCTGCCCCGGGTTTCAGATGAACTATTAGCTGGTTCCCTTCCCCAACAGAACACTTAAAACATGTCCTCCAAGCCAACAACTCTGATCTTACTGCCTCCTTCTCCTTTATTCCTGTCTGCCAAAGCCTCCTGTTAAAGTTTCCTCATCCCCACCCCACAGACCCACAGCCTGCCCCCACTGCCTGGCTTTCTTTTTCCATTCCTTTTGTCCTGCCGGTGCATGCCCCGAACTTTTTTTAGGTTCAGACCTGGTTTTTATGCTGGTTGTGCTTGCTGGCTTTAAGATCTTGAACAAATTAGTTAAATCGGTGGGCTTCAGTTTTCTGCATCTGTAGATAATGCTAATTACTGTTTGTGCTGTTGTGTGGATTAGACTGGGTTTTGGAGGGTTTTTTTTTAAGTACACAAGTAATTAATGTACACATTCATTTGTGAAGAATTTAAACCAGACGAATAGACTGAGGATGGAGGGGATGGTGGAGATAAATACTTGTGGACCAAGGGAGGTTTAAAACAAAGCCAGCAACTGTATCTTTCATAAAAGCATGTCAATAGGCAGCACCTAAAACTGAAACAGCAGGTCGCAATCATAGAATCCTGCTACAGGATATACTAAACATTTGAGTTTTTCATGCATTATAACTGTATGCCAATTAAAATCCTAAAAAGCAATGTGTTTTCTGTTTCTTTTTTTTGTTTATGAGAAAGAACGTATATTTCTTCCCAAAATACTTGGTCCCGCCTTCTTCCACGGGAATAAAACTCTGTTCCTTGCTTTCCATCAGCCGGGTTGAGATCTCCTGCCCACTCTTCACAGCGGTTTCACACACTCCTCCTCCTCTCCTTTCCCACGGTGGCGCCTCGAGAAGCCCTCCCTTCTCCCATCCAATGCCGCCTTCCATCAGAACCATCCCTGCAACATGTTTAATCAGAGTGTTTCTTCCCACGTAAAAATTCTCTGAGACTCTCCTGGAAGAACAGGATTGATTTTCAGTCCCTCTGGCGAGCTCCACATCCCTCTCAGCTCCACTCCCCGCAGAACCCACCATCCTCCCCACACACGTAATTCCCAGGGAGCTGCACTGCCTGCCAGCACCGACACACCTCAACCTTCCCTTGCTGTGCAGTCCCTGTGCCCTCCTGCCAAACCCTTCCCTGTGTGTGTTTCTTTAATATGGGTCATAACTCAGTACAAAATATTCAGTTTTGCCTTCTCTTTAACTAGGAATCTTAACGATCTTTTCGTTTCAAGCCAAATAGATCTTCCTTGTTCTTTTTAATCACTACACAAATTAAATTAGATAATTATTAGATATTAGTTAGATATAAATTAGATATTATTAGATATGTGCACTCTGGCAGAGAGGAATGCTTGATGCTTCTTTACTTCACTTAAGCTCCTATTTCCCCAACATAATGGAGAAACACACTTATCACTCCATAACACTATAGTTGTGAGATGCCTCCTCAACCCTTTCTTCAGTTATGCGATGGTTTTAAACAGAACATGAGTTAGTTCTCCTCCCAGCCCCCCTCACAGCCCTCCTCTGTCATCTTTTGCTCTCAGTTATTTCATTTATTTTGCTTGCTAAGTGATTTTGAGGATACTGAATTCCCACCACAGTCTGTGAGCACATCACACCACACCCCCCCGCCAGGAGTTCTGGTGCCCATTACCCACGCCCTATATACTCCTTCCTTCCCTGTGTCTCCCCACTCTCTCCTCTCTAGCAACCACAAGCTGTGTCCTGAGAATGGTGTTGTGTTTTGTCAATGGAAGTTGAGGTGACTATGCTAAGTAGAAATAAACCAGAAAGAAAAAGAAAAGTACCAGCTGGTTTTACTCGTCTTCTTTTAACATCCTCGGCGCCTTAAAGCTCTCCCACACTGCACTTGTTGCTTACTTTTGCCTCCCACCCTCTGGTCATCCACAGGGGAAGTAGTTCCCTTCTTCTAGAACAGAAGGTATCACTCCCCTGATGAGAGTTGCCCACCCCCAGGGAAGAGCCCCCTTCCTCAGTCCTCCCTGTTGTGTTTGTACCACTTACCTCACTCTCCAAGCAGAAGCGTGACCTTGGAAGATTGTGTCTTCAGAGCTTAGCATATTGTCTGACATGAAAATGCGCTAAATGTTTGCTGGATGGAACTCTTCAATTCCCTGAAAAACTCATCTTTTTTTTAAATTTAATGAAACTGCTGCAACTATAGTATAAAGGATAACGTAAGGCATTTAGATGCTTACTATCTGTAGATTTACCATAATTTTTAGAGCCAAATGAAGTGTCTGGTTAGGAGAGGGTGCTGTGTTGTGTCCAGGCTTGAACCCTGGGGGTGGGGAAGGCAGGGAGGGGAGTGGATGGTAGTTCGATGTTGCTGATCTTGGACAATCCTGGTCAAAATGGGACATATGGTTACCTTAACTATCTGTGATTTGGGACAAGTCACTTCACCTCTCTGAGCCTCAGTTTCTTCATCTCTAAAATGGGAGTAAAGCTATCTACTTCATAATGATGAGAGTATTTGAAAACGCTCTATGTAACAAGTATTATTAATATACTCTCCAAATTAATTTTCAACTTTACTTAGTTCTGACAATTTTTTCAAGTCCCAACACTTCTCTCTTCCCCGTTTCTGTTCCCCATGCATTTCTAGTGTTGGTTCTCCCTCCTTTCCCCTTCATCTAACCTGGTGGGCCCTGCTCTCCCATGTACTCCTGTGCCCATTTCTCTGCATCCTGTCTCCTCTTAGTCCTAGTGAACATGGCAGCTTCCTCAGAGCCACCCCAAGAACTTCTGCAGGTTCCTTTGCTTCACCTCCTTGCAGCCCCTCCCTGAACTTCCTGCCACTCACAGCCCCTGGGGCAGGGGTGCCCGCAAGGTTGTGGAAGCCACTACCAGCGCTGGTTTCAAGGACGCTCGCAAAGGTGCTCAGAGATGGTAGATAAAAGGGCATGGAATGCCACGCTCTGCATGGCATAGCTCTGATGAGAAGAACCGCAGAGTACATGGCTAGCTTTCCTCCCAGAAATTCAGGGCAGGGCAGGACAGAGCTGGGGGGTGGGGGGGGGGTTGTTTAAGGGCGGTGATGGTTAGTATACTGAGGTTCTGGAGGAAGTCAGAGGGAGAGGCTCCTGAACTAATTGGCAGGCTGGATGCCAGCATCATGCCAGTGATGTTTGGGCAACAGGTCACCCGGGAAGAGGAAGGGAGGGAGGGGAGAAGTGTCTGTCATGTGGGCCAAGACCCAAGAGGCACGTGGGGCTACTCTCAGCTCACTCTCCAGCTCATTACACTTTTCTAGGTCACCCTCTGTGCTGCTGACCCCCCCTCCCCCATTATATGTCCCTGCTCTGCCTCTGGCTCCCTTTCATGTTTCTGACTTGGTTTCTCTGACTCACAGTCTATGTCTCTGGGAGCCAGGAATCAGGGTTCCAACTCTGTGCTGGGGGAAGAGGCACTTGAGTCCCAGCCTAGCTTCTGTTCCCTGCAGCCGTTGACCTTGGACAAGCCAGCATGGGCCCCGGGTTCTGCCCTGGAAGCATGTGTCACACACTGTCCTGGGATATTAGTGAAATTTTAAAAACTAAATAAAAAGCTTTGAAAATTATAAATTACTATATAAACAAACTATTCTTGTCCTTTCTAGTGCTTACACAGAGATGCTCTGTTCACAGTCATCGGGATCTGAATGGCAGCTCAGTTTCACATGCTGCCATTTAACTGCTGACTTCCTGCCAATCCAGCTCTTCAGTGTTCTCCGTCACTGGCTGCATGATCCCAGGTGCTTAGATCCTGGAGCTTCCCAACTTCTCTTTAGCTCTCACATCACATCCAATCCAGCAGCAAACCAGCTGGTTCTCAACCAGTTCCCATCCAGAAGTCAGCACCTTCTTCCCCACTCCACCCCCAGCCAGGCCCACCTGATCAAAGGTGGACAAAGAAGACAAAAAGTCCTCACAGCTGTCTGACGCCCTAGTCGGCCCCCCCACCTCTCCACCTTCCTGCCACTTTCCCAGGACTCCAGCTGCCTGGCCTCAGTGCTCACTCTCACACCTCAGCAGCTTCTGCCTCAGGGAACTTGCCCCTTCCTTTCCCAAAAGCAACAGGCAGATTCTTTCAACTTCTTCAAATCTTTACTCAAATATTATGTATTGAAATGGCAACCCTGTGCAACCTGTCCTGCATGCTTCTCCTCCTTCCTAGCTGTATGGTGTGCTGTGGTGCCGCTCACATATTTAACTTACGTGTTAGTTATTGTTTGTCCATTATAATGTCATTCCCAGGGGGCAAGTGCCCATCTACTTTGTTCTCTGCTGAGCCCCAGCTCCCAACACAGTACCTGGCACATCATTAGTTGCTTAACAAACATTTGTTGAATAAAAGAATATAACTTATTTCCTATGATTCTTACAACAAGTGTGGTCAACTGTGAAAAGCACAGTCCACACACATCCTAGGGAACTGGGTTCACCTCCCTGGCCAAAGAGAGCAACCAAAAAGTACAACCAAATGCAAATTAAAAAAAATTGTTTCTTCCTCCCCTCTCTTCCTGCCTGACTGCCTACTTGCTTTCATTCCTGCCTATACCTTTCCTTTAAAAAACCAAAACAAAAAAACTCTTTGATGTAAGTTTGTTCTACTCTATAAACACAAAACTAACAATCCACTGTTTTCAAGTGGGGTACACATTCCTCATACAGTGCAATTTCTTACCCATTTCAGTCTGAAAGGTCAAAGTCCTCAGTGTGTGTGTGTGTGTGTGTGTGTGTGTGTGTGTGTGTGTGTGTGTGTATGTGTGTGTGTGCAGGACCTGGAGGGGGCTTTGGGTTGGCACAGGACGGGGCTGGGGAAGGGATAGTTTAGGCTGATTCGGAATGGGAGTGCTGGTGGGTGTAGGGGTAATCAATGTTGCTAAACGAAAACAATCCCAGTCAAACTGGGACTTATAGCAACCACAGATTTGTAGCAATTGATTTACCATCTGCTGGAGAACGATGCTTCAGTCCAAGTGTTTGTGTCTTGACCCAGCTTTACCCCTTCCTGTATCCAGGAATAAGAGTCTTTGATTTGTCTAAGAAATAAGATGATTACAAAGGAGGTGGAGAAAGAGGGAAGGAGGGAGAAAAGAAGAGAAAGAAGATGGGAGGGAGGTAATGAGAGACAGAGGACAAGGGGGAAGGCAGGAAAGGAGGGAGAGAAGCAGCAGGTTAGGCAGTATTCTGCAGAAAGGCTGTTTGACTAAACTAAGACATCCTATCACTTTGTCCTTATTGCCTGTCTTTTGATACCATCTCAACACTCAAAGCTCCTTAAGGCTGTTGTCATTTCTGAAATAGTGTTTTTGCCTTGATCAATTGCCCATTACATCTGTTACCCTCCCCCATGACCACTCCAATACTTCTCTCTGTTCTAGCTACAAAATAGACTTCACATTGTCCTGCTCCCTTCCAGCTCCATGGATTTCTGGGATGACCATCTTGCACAATTATATATGGTGCCATTAGCATGCAGGGGCCCTGTATCACTCCCATTCCACATTTGTCTTGTTCCATTACTTAAAACTTATGATCTGGTATCTGCTAAGTCTTCATCCATCTTGTACCCCATCTACTTCCAGCTCATGATGCACCAATTTTGTTTAAATTAGCCCAAACTCTCTTTGCCTCGGGGTCTTTGCAAAATTCTTCCCTGTTCTAGAAAGCCTTTCCTTCATCTCTGTGCCTGATGAACTCTCATTCATCTCTCAGATCTCTGCTTTATGTCAGGTCCTCAGAGAGGCTTTCTTCAAGTCCCCATGTAATTTAGAGCCCCTATTACTAGTCTGCATGCTGACTCTTTGTAAGGTTACCAGACTTTGCAAATAAATACCAGACACCTATTTAAATTACAATATCAGATAATGTACATTGTTTAGTATAAGTAGGCCCCATACATTATTTGGAAGATAATTATACATCCTCCCCAAAAAGGTACCATTTATTTGAAATTCAAACTTAACTGGAAATCCTATATTTTATTTGACAACTCTAGTTATGTGAATTTGTTTCATTCCCTTTCTACTTGGAGAGCTGAAAAGAGAAAAAACTAATTTCTCACAGATTTTTGCAGGTAGGGTTCTGGGTATGAATTAAATTCTGCCCTTTAGAAATGTTTGTATGAAAATTGAAAGGCAGAAGTGAGGTCATGGCCATTTTTCTATGAAAGAGGGTGAATGAGCTCCAAAAGATATGGCAGGGGACAGATGGGACAGGGGCCACTATATCAGCAGCAGCTGCAGCATTTCTGACCTGTGGTGATTGACTTTGAGGCCCAGAGTCCAGTCAGGACTTTAGACTTCTAATCCTTCAACGATTTTCTTATTATGTAGACTCCTGTATTTAATTCCTTGCTGCTTAAAATTCCTAGAGGTATGTTTGCTTCCCACACAGAGACTTACCTGACAGTTCTCCTCACCCTGTACTTTGCTTCATATCATTGTTTGTCTGTGCTGTGTGATTGTTCAGTATCTCTCGTGCCCACACACTATGCCACCTGAGGGCAATGGCTGCTGTATTCACTGTCATCCCCCATGGTTCTGTGCATGGACCTTGTCATTTGCTCCTTCTGTTCTTTGTGAAGCTGGGCCCTGACTCTAGAAATATAGTGAGTGGTCACTTAATGCCTTTTTAATTGGAATAATTATCTAAGAGACAAGACACAACCTGCACCTGCGCTCCTGGGGGTGAAGGTCAGAAAGGCTCCGTCACTTAGCACGCAAGTTACCTTGGACAGCGTGGTTCACCCCTCTGGGCCTCCATTTTCTTATTCATCATATGAAAGGGGTGGACTGTGTGGCATTAATGTCCCTTGCAACTCTAAGAGTCTACAAATAAATGATTCTTTGAACTTCTTAGTAGGGACAAAAAACAGAATCAAATTAGCCACATTAGTACATTTATTAGCACTCCGTGTACAGGTTAATATATAATTTGCTTGGAAGACTCATTCTCCCCAGTGGGGAGGTGCATATGGAAATGGGATGCTCACCTTGAATTGAAATATATAAATGAGAGTGAGGCTCAGAAAAGGAAATGGAGAAAAAGCTGCTAGGACAAAGCGGGTATCTAAATTCACAAAGTGGAACATGTAAATTCCCCACTTAAAGCCCTTCATGTCACCTCACTACTCTCAGAAGAAACCCAACTCCCTTCCCTGGCCCCTATGGTCCTGTAGGCTGGCTGTTAGTACCAATCCAATCTCCTATCCAATCATTCTCACCATGTTCGCATCGTGATCTTCATCAAGGTCGTCACCACTTCAGGACAGGTATCTGCGCTGCATGCTACCTGGGCACCTCTCCCCGAGTTCTCCTCACTGCGGCTCCCTCTCATCAGTCAGGGCCCAGCTCAAAAGCCACCTCCTCGGAGAAGCTCTTTCTAGCACCCTATTAAAAGTAGTGCATACCCCTTCAGGTAATTCCTCTTATAGTAACCACTTTATATTCTTCAGAGTATTTATCACATCTATAATTAGCTTGTTCATTTATGTTTACTTGTTTATTGTTAGTCTTTCTCAATAGACTCTAAATGGCAGGAGGAGAAGGGACCATGGCTGGCCTGTTTGCCACTGTGCTCTAACTCCTAGAACAGTGCTTGGCACATAGTGGGTACTTAGTACTTCATTGTTGAATGAGTAAATAAATAGATGGTTATGTGGCTCTCAAACATTACTAAGGCTATGGGGAATAAGAAGACCTAGGTACATGGAGAAGAGAAGAATAAATAGTGGGTATTTAAGGGAGATTTTAAAGGATGGATAAAGAAACATTGGTTGTACTTATATAGAGTTACTGAAAGAAAGAGAAGGGACAACAACTCAGAAAAACTTTTAGTCCTAAGCAGAGATTTAAGGGACAGGGAAGAAGGGGGTTTCTAAGAGGGGCAAAAAAGAAAAATTTTGAGGAGAGGAAACAATGCTTAAGGGAATTTGGAGACAGAAGAGCTGAGCTACATTTTAGTCTTGGCTCTGCCTCTTCTCAGCTGTTTTGTCCGAGGCAAATCCCTTACATGCTGGAATCCCAGAGACTCCATTGTAAATTTGCTGGACTCTTGGCTTTATAAGGTTAAGTAATTAAGGGTGACATTCCAGTCTTTGAGGATCAGGATTGTTGGTTAACCTGTT
Source organism: Solenodon paradoxus (assembly GCA_004363575.1). Classification (NCBI taxonomy): domain Eukaryota; kingdom Metazoa; phylum Chordata; class Mammalia; order Eulipotyphla; family Solenodontidae; genus Solenodon; species Solenodon paradoxus. The sequence continues at coordinate 66,999 of RJWH01002050.1, read as the reverse complement.
TGAATCTTTGTCCTCTAACTCAGCCTCACGTCTTACCTCTCCTGAAGCTGCCCTCTCCATCAGAGTAAGTTTTACCCACAGATGTTGGGGAAGTTGCATAAGAAAGCTGCCCTGCTCTAATCGAAATTCCAGTTAAGTTAAAGTACATTGAAACAATAGTATTTTCAAAAAATGAGTCATTATAGAAGCAATCAAGTTTAAAGCTTTAGGAAAGGGTACAGTGAGTGGGAATTAAGTTGTGGGCTCCTTCATTTGTGACTCTGATCCCTAGGCTCTTCTTTTCTCACTTCCAATTTTCTCCCCAAAGAGGCTTCACAGTTTTGTTCAGATGTTTTCATTTCTCTCCCACTCAACCCAACCCACCCTTCACTTACAAACGTCTCCTCCAGGAAGCCTTCCTGAAATCACTCGCCCTCACTCCCAGATCTGTCAACATAACCCCAACCACCCACTCTTCTTCCAGTGTATCTTTAATATTCCAAAATGACAGATGTCTGTAATGACAGATTTTGGTTGAAGATGGATACTCCTTATTTGACTAATCACACTCCCTCATTTGGTAATGGCAGATTTTGGTTGATGGCAGATATACATTGACTCCCTTATCTCACTTCCTAAAGATAGGGACTAGGACTGTTTTGTCATCCAAAGTGGATGGTGCTGTCATCAAACACTTTTTAGGATTTCTAAAGACTTGTGGATTCTTTAAAAGGATGATAATGTTATTGAAGTGGATGAGAGATAAGCTGAAAAATAAATAGGGAAGGAAAAGAAACAAGGGGACAAGCTAAGTCTTGCCTCACCTCTTCTAGCATTCCTCCATACCATGCTAGGGTATTGAGATCTAACATTCAACAAGTAGACATCTTGGAAAAGGGTGGGGACAGTTATATGGGAAGCACCTCTATTAAACAGTCAGGGTGCTAATAGAGAGACAGGATCCAGTCACAGTCAATTGGAACAAGCCAAGCCAAGCCAACATGCACCAAAACTCACCTCCACCCACTCAGCTCTCTGGAGATAGAAGAAACAAGAGAGGATTAAAGAATCAAGTGTTGAGTTATTAGGGATTCTGTGAGGGAGGGAGAAAGTCTTAAGAACTGAGAAACTTCCTGGCAGCATCTGTCGCCAAATGCCTTTTCCCTGTACTACGTGTCCTAGAACCATTAGGTGTGAACTCACAGTAACCATGGCTTAAAACTGAGCTGGAGTAGTGTTTTCAAAAATCCTTATCACCTGGCTATAGAAGGCAAGTGACTAGACCATGAGCTTCTGGAGCCCGACAAAAGACCATGCTTCATATCATATGAGTATCCCCTAGGCCTGTACCAGGTGGTTGCCACAAGGCAAGCCTGTAAACTGAGGACAAGAATGTCTTTGGCATTCAGAACATCTAAGCAGTCAGGCAAGGAACCTTTCCAATTTATGCCATTGGTGATGGGAAAGTCAATAAGTGGGTCTCTATTTGTGGAGACTATGTGTCAAGTACTGAACTCACACAGTGAACCCAAAGGCTAGGTTCCTATGTCTATAAAGCCACATTCTATGAGACAAAAATAGATCAAAACAGATAAATGGATCATTTCAGATATTGACAGATACCACGAAGACGTTAAATCTTAGTTAAGAGATAGTGTCTTTGAGGTTACTTGAGACACAATAGTGAAAAAAGTCCTCTCTGAATATGTTCTGATGAATATCTTCTAAATGAGAAGATGTAAATAGCGATGTAAAGCTCTCGAAGATGAGGGGCCCAAACAGAAGGAGGTGTGTGTGCAAAGGCACTGTGGCTGAAACATAAGGAGAGAAATGGGGTGAGGCAGGTCAACCTGCACAACTCATGTGGAATAGAGGGAGGACCCTTGGGTAAGCATTGGAATTACCTGAAAAGATTTTTAAAGTCCTATTGCCTGGGACCTACTTGCAGAGATTCTGTTTAATTGATCTGAGCTATCTCCCAGGCACTGGAAGTTTAAAAGTTCTGCAGATGATTCAAATGTGCAACCGGAGATGAGATCCTCTGACAAGACCATGAGGTCTGCAACAGAAACTTGAGCTGGTGACAAACTGGTTTCTGAAGAGACTCAGTGGCATTTATCCAGTAATCCAGGACTAGATGCAGAAAGAACACAGTGTCTAAGAGGCCTTGGGTGGTGATGAAGTCAAGAAAATAAAACAGTTCAAAGGAAAAGAGACAAAAGGGGATAGACAAAAAGGTTAAGAAAGGCAGAGAAATCCAGAAAAGAAACTGGAAGGGGCTAAACAGACAAAGGCAGACATTCTTAGTGGGTCAGAAACCGAAAGAAAAAGGTATGGAGTATTAGTTTCCTATTTGCTGCTGTAACAAATTAGCACAAATGTATTTTTGAAATGTTGAGGCAACACAACATTAATGTACCTACCTTAGCCTAGCAGTTCTGTAGTTCAAAAAACCAAAATGGATCTTACTGAGCTGTGCCTGCTGGGCTGGCTCTCTGGATGTTCAAATGGAGGATTTTCTCCGCTAGTGTCCCTTACATGTTGCAGTTTCTAGAGGCTACCCACTTCCTTTGCTTGTGGCTCTCTTCCTCAGTCTTCAAAACCAGCAATGTCAGGCCAAGTACTTCTTATGTTTATGTCTCTCTTATTGTCCTCTTCTGCTTCCATTCTCTACTTTTATGGTCCCGTACCCACTTGAATCATCTAGAATAATCTCTCTACTTTAAAATCAACTGATTAGCAACCTTAAATGCATTTGCAAGCCTAATTCTCCTTTCCCATGTGAGGTAGCATATTCATGGGTTTCTATCTACTATAGCATGAAAGTCTGTCTTTTACTAAATACGTTTTGGTCCTGTCTGTAGTCTTTTTTTTTGAGTAGCTGTACATTTTATGAGCATTGAGCTAGGAAGTTTGTTACAAGATGAGTCTACATATGTTTATTTGTGTAGGTTTGTTTATCAGGGTATTATATTTGAACATCTCCCTGATAAGTGTGGGGGGAGAAGGATGACTGGAGAGGGGGCCTAATAAAGTGCTGCTGCACCATAAACATTTACTGCTCTTGTCCTGTTGCTCGTATTGACAATAAAGCTAATGATAGTGTGTCTCTTTTCATGTTTTCTTTGAGTGTGTCTATCTGCTCCTAGGTAATACTAGGTGTCTGTCCCAGTGATGTTCAGTGTATGAGATTATTTGAGCATATCTGTGATGTTTGCATTGTATGATTGCATCTTCTGTACATGCGTGCACATTGATGGCTGCACTAGCTCGTTTGTACAACAGTACGTATATATTCACAGTTGTAAACATCTGGATGTTTACTTATTCACAGACCCCCAAGGGTCTCCAGATAGAAAGGTCTAGCATGAGAGTGGTGCAGGAGTTAGGAGGAGGAGGGAACAGGGAGGAAGAGAGGAGAGGAGGGAAGAGGAAAAAGGATAGATATGAAGCAGAAGGGAGGGGACACAATAAAAGATCAGGAATAAAAAAGCGGAAAGCAGAACGGAGGTCTGAAAAGGGCTGAAAAGGTCTGAAGTTACAGCAAGGGCCCAAATCAGATTTGGGCATGACTCCACTTCTGGTCATTCCCTTGCTCTGTGACTTTGGCAATGCTAGCTCTGTGGGCTTCGATTTGCCAAAAGAATTGACATAGATAATCCTTGGGCACATTCCAAAGGAGAGAAAGAGAAAAATGGAAATAAAAGCGTACACAGGGGAAAAACTAGAGAGAACGAACTAGGAGAGACAGAGGAAGAAAGTAAGGACTCCCTGGGAGCCTGGCAGAGGTAGAGCTGAGAGCCCTGCTGGATTCCTTGAGGCAGCAGTGTGGGCGCCTGCTCCCCACCTCTTATCCCGCAGCCTCAGTGTCCTTAAGCCCTTAATAGGTAAGGTGGGAAGGCTCCTGGAATGACAGCCATACACCAACAGTCAGAGGCCTGCCAAAGCCACACAAACCAGGACCAGTGCTTCCGGCCCTCAGCCCCCAGATGTAGGTGTGCCAGACACCTGGGATGACTCACACCCTGGCAATGTGGGCACACAATGCCAAAAGCGAGCCTGGGCACCCTGCCCACCCGCACACCACAGGCCTAGGGGAAGGTGAGAGTCCGTGTCTTCAAGGGGTGACAGGGGGCTATGCTCCTCACAAATAACTACCCTGCCCCAAGAGCGCCCCCTAGTGACTGCCTCCTCAGGCTGAGGCCCCGTAGGTGTTCTTCCCCCTCCCCCAAACCTTACTCGGGAAGCGGGAGAACCAGATGAGAGATTACGCAAGGTCTGATGTTTACCTCCCGCAGGGGCCGCCTCCCTCCGTATAAAGCCTGACGTGGTGGGGAGATTGGCGGAGGTTGATGCTGCTTGAACTGAGAGGCAATTCCAGAAGAGGGGCAGAAAAGCGTCAGGAAGTTAATGCGGGAACCGGAGAGAGGGCCATCGAAAGAGCAAGCAGCAGGGGCGGCCCGCCATCTGCGTGCTCGAAGCCGGTCGCAGTGGTCGCGGAAGGGGCGGCGCCCAGACGCGGTCTCCTCATGGAGACACCCGAGCTGGGCCCGGGGCTGGTGGAGCGTCTGGAGCAACTGGCGACGTGCCCGCTGTGCGGGGGCCCCTTCGAGGACCCAGTGCTCCTGGCGTGTGAACACAGCTTCTGTCGCGCGTGCCTGGCCCGCCGCTGGGGTGCGCCGCCGGCGGCGGGCAGCGAGGCGCTCCCCACCGCCTGCCCCCGCTGCGGCCAGCCCTGTCCCCGCCGCAGCCTGAGGTCCAACGTGCGGCTGGCGGTGGAGGTGCGCATCAGCCGCGGCCTGCGGGAGAAGCTGGCCGAGCCGGGGGCGCGCGCCGGGCGGCGCCGAGGCGGGCGCATCCCCACCATGGGCTGCCTGGACCCGCCCGAAGCGGTAAGGCGACAGCGCGTTCCGGGGCTCAGCGGCTGCGGCTGGAAGGCGGGGATCGTGGATTCCCCGGGCAGCTGGGACTTGGGACCTCCCGAAAGGAGTCCCGAAACTTTAGGGCTCGGATGAAATGGGGAAGAGAAAAACGAAGTGCGAGGGCCCGGGATTGTCCCCGCGTCCTCAGAGGGCAGGACGTGAGAGGCGCCAGCAAGGACTGGGAAGGAGTCGATGCTCGGTCTCGAGGGGACAGGGCTGCACGCATGCCTGCCTGAAGACAGAGAAGGGGCTGGGAAGGCAGAGAAGGGGCTCCGGCAGCAGGCAGAATGGGACCTACGACGAGTCCCTGCGAGGCGGGAAACGCGGGGGCCGCGGGAGGGTCGCATCCGACGCCCAGAAGTGGACCCAGCAGAGGAAGGAGTCCGCCGCGTGGGGAGAGGCGAGTGGGAAGTCTGTCGGAAGGACTGGGGTGCGGCGGGAGTACCACAGCTAACACTGGGATATGTGGGGGAAGGCGAAGAGAAAGCTGGAGTCGGGGGTGGTGAACAGGGGGGGTTGTCCAAAGACGGGCCGAAGGGATGGGGAGTAGATTCCGATGCGACGCCCCTGCCTCAGCTTGGGGCTGGCTCCGCGGGCTCCGCTCTAAGTCGAGCCTTGCGCTGTTTGTTATTGTTGAACTCAGCTCCTCCCAGGGCCCCAGGTAGGGACGGGTGGAGGCGGAGGTCTGGGAGAACCGTCGCTGACTCCTCTCCACCTTTCGGCCTCATTCCTGCCCCGCCCCGCCTACCCCCAGAGCCACTCCTGGACCATTAACAAACCCCGTTCCCTTGTCCGACCTCCAGGCTCCAGGGTTCTTGATTGGCTTTCCCCAGTAGCCAAGCCGGTCTAGGGTCTCGCTTCCACCCTTTGAAGTCTACAAGACCTAATGAGTCTAGGTGCAATTGACGTAATTAGGCAAATTGTCTTTCCTCTCCCTTCACCTCCTTACTGGTCTGCTTCAGTCCTTCCCACCAACCCGTGAAGGGGGAAATGGGAATGCGAGTATTTGGAGGGAAAGCAGACAGCGCCCTCTCCTGGCTTCCATGGTTCCCTGCAATCTGTTCGACCTGGAGACAAGGCCAAGCAGTCTCCTTGGTCATGGTAGTGACACAAAACAAAGGGCCCAATAAAAGCCACTGGGCTTTTATGGCAAGAGGGGAAGCAGCTTTATTATAAAGCTTTTATATACCAACTCTTAGCCCAAGGGCTTTGAGTATCTGTTTGTTCTGTGTTTAAGGGTGGGGCGACTTCTCTGGGGGTACCCCTCAAGGTGGATAAGAATAGGGAACAGTGAAAGGGTCGGGAGGAAGCAGGGGAAGCTAAGGAGACTTCAGGCAAGAAAAGGGCCTGAATGAAACTGGGGAAGGGGAATTGAGAGCCCTTGAGGAAGGGCAGGAGAGTAGAGGTGAAGTTAGGATGGAGAGAGAGGAAGGCAGGGTCATTAAAGGAGATGGGGAGAATAAGGAAAAGGGAGCACAAGGGATAAAGGGAGGATCACCCTGAGAGGTGGGGAGGTGCTTCACCGACTCAGACCCAGCTCTGCTGAGGAAAGGGGGAAGAAAGTGAGGGTTCCTCACACTATAAAGCCCAAGGCTCACATGGATCTTTTTTTTTTTTCTGCCCACCACAGGACCTGAGGAAGACGTGGAGGTGAGTTCCACTTTACTGCTCCTTCCTTTCCACGACCAGCTGCCACATCCACCTCCTTCTGTCCCCACTCAAGACAGGCTTTCCAGGGACGCCCCCACCCCTTCCTGCTCCAGAGAGATGAGTAGGGTAGAGGTGAGATCATCAGAGGGCAGAGGATGTCTACTAATTTCCTGAACCTTCTCCCTTATCTTCCAGATTTGATACCCCAACACGCAAGCCATCTAACTCAGAGGACGATTTCCCTGAAGATTACCCGGTGGTCAAAAACATGCTTCACAGACTGACGGGTAAGGAGGGTAGAAGGGCAGAAAGTGAATGAGAGGGCCTTTTGGCTCTCAGAGAGAAAAGACCTTTTTGATGTCTGCACTAGTTTCCTAAGGCTGCTGTAACAAAGCCTCACACACTGAGTGGCTTAAACCACAGGAAAGTTATCCTCTCACAGTTCTGGATGTAGAAGTCCAAAATCAAGGTGTCAGCAATGCTGATTCCTTCTGAGGTCTATGAGGGAGACTATTCCATGACTCTCTCCTAGCTTCTGGTAGCCTCAGGCATTCCTTGGCCTATAGATGGCATTCTCCCTTCATATAATCTGCCTTCTGTATACATTTATCTCTGGATCCAAATTTGCCCTTTATAATAGACACCTATCATACTGGACTAGGGTCCACCCCAGTGACCTCATCTTGATTATCTCTGTAAAGACTCTATTCCCAAATAAGGTCATATACTGAGGTGGGACAGGGGACTGCAACAGCTTTCGGGAGTGGGGGGGGGGGCGACACACAATTTAACCCATAAAAATGTCTATCCTCAAGTCACCATATTCTAACCATTCTCTCTTACTTTTTTATACATTCACACAATAGACCCCTAGAGGTCAGCTGCCTTTCAGGAATCTCTGTTCCACCACTTCTCATCACTCCTCTCCAGAAGGATCCCAGGACTCTTACATTTCCCTGCCCCTGGGTATCTGGGCCTTCTCTGCAATTTCTGGGGAGTTCCTTCCTCCATTACTCCCTCCCCAAACTGCCCTTAACCCTTCTTTAAACTGCCCAGAGAAGTCCTCTACCCTCTTGATCCCCCACCATGCCCACTCAGTTCAGTCTCCAGCATCCCCTATTCCAATCATCTTTCCTCAAAACACCCCATATACACAAGGCCAATCATTCTTTCCTAAAGTTCCTTATCATCACCTTCTCTCTCCTCTGCCCCACCCTCCCTAGGAAATAGGTCTGTCCACACCTACCTATTTCTGTGGTGGGTGGGTTGGTTTCTCAAGATACCTAGAATTCCTCCCTTTGCCTCTCCTCTCAGTCACTTGAGGTTCTGGTCTCTAGTATCAGTCTCTCTTTTTAGGTTGACTTCTCCATCCTGCTGACCCAGCTGCCAGGCCCCACCCCTGATACTGCAGATTGAGGCATTTGGCCTCACTCCTCCCCAGAAATCCGATCAGCCTCACTCTTCCCAAGCCCACAAATCAGGAAAACTTTCCTTTGATTTGTCCTGTGACCCTTGCCCTGAGCCAGCAGGGTCCTTCTCCAGCTTCAGTTCTACAGAAGCAAAGTTGTGCAGGTTGGACCATGCCCAGGCCTGCCCATCCTATGCCTTCACCCTCTTTGCTTCCACTGCCTTTTGAGCTGTGGTGGGGCCTCTTATGTGAGGGTTGTGACTTCTTCCTCTCTTGACTCTGACTGGGCTACCCTTATTCTCTTCCCCCTCCAGCCGACCTGACCCTGGACCCTGGCACCGCACACCACCGCCTGCTCATCTCCGCGGACCGCCGTGGTGTCCGACTGGCCCCCCCGGGGACACCCGCTCCCCCAGACAGCCCTGCGCGCTTCGATGAGCTACCAGCGGTGCTGGGCGCGCAGGGCTTCGGGGCTGGCCGCCACTGCTGGGAGGTGGAGACCTCCGAAGCAGCCTCCTGCGGAGACTCTTCTGGGGAGGATGAGGACGACAGGGAGGGCCGCTACGCCGTGGGCGCCGCCGGGGAGTCGGTGCGCCGCAAGGGCCGAGTCGGACTGTGCCCCGCGGGGTCCGTGTGGGCAGTGGAGGGCCGAGGAGGCCGCCTGTGGGCACTTACTGCACCGGAGCCCACGCCGCTGGGCGGAGCCAGACCCCTGCCAAGGCGCATTCGTGTGGACTTGGACTGGGAGCGGGGCCGTGTGGCCTTCTATGATGGCCTCTCACTGGACCTGCTCTATGCTTTCCAGGCCCCGGGCCCCCTGGGGGAGCGCATCTTTCCCCTGCTGTGCACCCGAGACCCCCGTGCCCCTCTCAGAATTGTGCCAGCAGAAGGCTGAGCCTCAGCCCACATCTCCACCCCACCATTCTAGTTTGGGCTCCTTCCTCTTGGGGCGCAAAACCCCTACTCTTTCCTGGGATCAGTTCACTCATTGCAGGAATACTAACGAACACCCCACCCAGCTGCATAGTCTTCTCCCAGGGAAGACCTCAACTGGCCTCCAGTTTCTGTATCTCTGCCCAGAGTCAATCCACTGCCGCTCTAACCACTCCTTACGTTGCTGCTCCCCCACTTCTCCCCCAGTGCTTTCCAAGGGGTATTTCCCCTTCTATCTTCTGCTATTCCAGGCCTGAACTGGGGAACAGGTCCTGTCCCATCAGTTTTGGTAAATGGCCTATGTCTATTACCAGAGGTTCTGATAGTCAAACATCCCTTCCCACTCCTACCTTTCCTAGTCTCAATACAGGCCTGGTGCCTTGGCAGTGCTAAGGCTTGGCTTCCCTGCCTTGTCTATTCTGAGGGTTCTCCCTAATAGAAACATGAGCTTCCTCTCAAAAAGAAAAAAAGAGAGGCTTGACTCTAGTCTAGGTCTTAGAACCTTGTAGGAAGCTTAATATTCTTGTGGGGGGGGTGGGAGGGAGTGCAATTCTATCTCACCCATCTCAACCTCTGACTGCTTTCTAGCCTTACAGGCTCTTCCCATTAAGAACCTTCTTTAAACTAGGCCCTGCATATACAGTAAGGAACCAATGGTACTACCTCTCCTCTCAACCTGGGAATGGTCCAGACACCCCAAATTTACCCTTGTATATAGCCTCACATCTTCCCCCATATGTATAAATGGGCCCGTATTTAACACATGTTGTGATGTTGGGTTATTTATTTTGTGCATCTGTGGCAATAAATGAGAATTTAATGGTGATATGGATTTGACTGATCTCAGCAACTGTGCATGGAAAGAGGCCTGGAAAACGGCATCCAGATCTAAGTAAAGCATGGGGGCGGGGATAGAGAGCTGGACATCGGGGTTGGCAGAAACATCAAAGTCCAGGAAGGAAGAGGTAAGAGTGCAGTTTAGGGGACATACCCCATTCTCTTTGCTCCTTTTCCTCCCTTTCCCAGGAACTGTGTTGGATCTGTCTCTGAAGTTAGAAGACCAAAGGCTGAGGAGAGATAGTTGGTTCTAAGTGACCAGTCTCAAAATCACCTTTGTCAGAAACCCCAGATCACATGAGAAGGGTGAGCGAAGTCATGACTATATCTTTTTCCATGAAAGGTGAGAATGACAAAGATACCTCTCTCCCCTAACTTCTCTTGAGGGCATGAGGAGAGTGGGCAGAAGTGTCCCACAAGCAAGGTTAAGAGTTAGGATTATATAAATACATTAGTGGGAATGCTCTAAGTCAGAATTAAAAGCATAGCTGGGGCAAGATTGCCTGGAATCTGACTGGGACCCTGGCAGTGAAAGCTGGGGCTGTTGGAAACCCAATCTAAGTGTCTGGAACGCAAGAAGAGAGTACAGGGGCCAAGAGAACTGGATCCCAGGACAGGAAGTTTGGCAGTGAGAACAAAGGGAAGAGAGTGGGACCAAGATATCTGGATCCCTGAAGAAAAAATGATGGGCACTGGAAGGAGAAATGAAGGCTGGGGGAACCGATAAGCCTGGATTTTGGAATAGCAGCAAATCAGAATTCCAGGATCTTTGTCAACCTGCCTCTCCCTTTTCTCTCTAGCAGGCAGAGTGGAGGGGAGGAGGGGGGTAGAGAAGGGATCAGACCATGGATTTAGACCCCAAGTAGCCACATGAATACATTCAGGGCCAGACAGACACAGGAATGATAGCAGAGAGAGGAATTTAGTGCTGCATTGGCCCTGGAGGAGGCTGGGAAGGGTCAGGAGGTTGGGGAGGGGTGGTGGGAGTTGGTTCTGGGGTTGCATGACGCCGTCCTTTGCGGTGGCCCCGCACACAGTGAGTATGACCACAGCCCTCCTCTTCCTCCTCATCACTCTCCGTGGAGCTCTCACCGAAGGCCCGAGGTTTCTCATAAATACAGCAGCCTAGATTTAGAGGGAGAAGCTCAGTTAAAAAGAAGAAAGAGTAAGATGTAGAGTTAGTTCTGTTCCCCTGGATCTCAGTATAAATTTCTATTTCCACTGATCTCCTACTTTCTAGGATCCACTTTCCCACCCCACCCCCTTGCCCCTGGAACTCAGGGACCCCATCCACTGGCTTTTAAGAGAGCCAGGAATCCAAAGCTCCAATTTTCCCACTCTTGCCTTCAGGCCTTGGCACATCCTCCTCTCCCTAGCACCTGAAAACTACCAAGTCAGTGACAGGAGCACTTGGGGACCTCAGAAAGCCAGTGGATATAATAAAGCAGAGTGAATACAATACGCAGAGGGGAGCCAGAACTCCAGGTTACTGTGGGCCAACACTACTCACATTTTGATGAGCGGCGTCCCATGTGTTCATTGTCCACAGTGTCACTTGTCCATTCCACCTTTTTCTCTGGCTTCCGTTTCCGAAGTTTGATGGTTAGGCTCCGGTTCTCCTACAAGGTTAAGAGGGGTGGGTATATCTGTGCAATCCCCTCCTGCCTATGCAATTACCACCCCTTCTCTCCCCAGCTCAATCAGTGTCACAGACATAGCGCCAGAGGAGCTGAGTCCTTGGGGAAGATAAAGTTGCACAGATCTTTGACCTCAGGGACTCCCTTGAGGAATGGTGCAGTATTATTTCCTGTTCTTGGTAACTACTCATATACAGAGAAGACACAACTCCTAACTTAAGGAAGGTCTCAGCAAATCTTCAAAGGAAAATATAATACTCGCTGTTTCTTCCCAAATCATCCTTGGAGGTATTAATACCTGAAAATTATTTCCTCAGTACCAATGCCTAACTTTTGATCTCCCTTTCTTTTTCCAGATTCCCTATTGTTCCCATTAAAGTATACTCTCACCTCTCTCATCCTCAAGTCCAGCCCTCCCCAATTCTTATCGACCTATACATCTCAGTAACTATTATCATTCCCTTAATCCAGGTTATTAAGCTCAAAACAAAAACTTCCCCTTAAACACACCTTAATCTGTTTTGAAAAAAGTGCTGTTTTTTCTCTATTTACATCTCTGATTTCTCAAAATATCTTCAGCTCCTTTTTCTTGTTACCTCATTCCTTCTGCTTCCTTTTACATTCATCCCTTCAACAGATATTAAAAAGTATGCTTCTAGTCAAATTCCAACACAGCTGACCTCTAACCATGCTTTCCTACACAGCCCTTCAATCTTCCCTAGCACCTCCCTTGCTTCTTAATGTTATTCTTCATTACTTATACACATCCCCAGCCCAAACATCACCTACATCCTGCCTATTAAAGCCGTTTGCACTTGTCTTCTACTCCAAACCCCAATGCCTTGCCATTTTCCCAGCCCGATATTTAATTCCACTGCTCCCGGATCCCCGGGCCTAGCCCTTCCTGCAAGCTCCGAAGCCCGATCCCCTCCCTCCGGTTACCTCCCAGGCCCCACGAACAGCACCGCCCGCCCCGCCACCCCCCGCCTTTCTCACGGGTTCTGTTGTCACGGTAACCGTTGTCTCGGTGACGGTCTCACTCAGCCCGGCCCCTGCCTCGGCCATGGCTGAGGCTGAGGAGGAGTAGGGGAGGAAGGGGAATGAGACACCCTTTCCTTTTTCTGTATGCCTGAGGTTAGGAGAATCGGTAACGGGTTCAGGGTTGTAGCCAGGACCTTCCGCCTTCTTTTCTCCCCCTCCTCCTGGGCCTCCGCTTCCCCACCCCTGGGAAGAACCTATTCAACCTCACTTCCGGTTCCCCGCTTCCGGGTGTAACGCACTCTGTAGTCCCTCTTTCTCTTCCTGGGTAATAAATGCGTCCCAGCACAGGGGTCGCCATCTTAGTTCCGTCTTGGAGTGACTGTGCCCCCGCGACGCTAGGAGACACGAGCTTGGCGGAAGAAGCGTCACTGCGCGTGTGCGGCGGGGCAAGGCCGGCGGGTAGCGCGCAACCTGCCGCTGCAGCCTTAGGCTCGCGCACCTGATTCCGACTACTGGTAGTTTGACAACCTCCTTCCCATGGGTGGCTGGGAGGGCGGGAGAAACAAATAATCCACAGTAACTCTGCATTGGCCCCTTCCCATTCCCTTAAAATTGCTCTTTCCCGGAACTACAGAAATGGGATTCAGGAGCAACTGGAGACAGGCTGCATTAGAAATCTGGGTTCTAGTCCTGAGTCTGTACGTCTCTGCTCTCCCTGTGCCTGTAGGTGTTGGACTGGCAGAGCACTGAATGTACCTTCAACTCTCTCCCCTGTGGCTGTGCTAGGTCTTGATGGAGCAGAAAAAGCCCGGGTCCTGACTTACAGCTCCCAGTCTGGAATAAGATGCTACAAGATACTGGGATATTAACACAGAAGCAAATCTCATCTGTGGAATTGAATCTAGTTAATTCTGCCAACATAATCTACGGTAGAGGTGAGATCAAGCAGAAAAACGGTCACATTACAATTTAGACTTTATACTATGACAAAGATATGCACGTTTCTCAGGGAGCAAAAGAGTAGTAACAGGGGGACCAGAAAGCAGAGAATATTTTTTTAGGTAAAAGAACTACAAAATCGTTTCTGCACTGAAGGAAATGCAGTTTTGTACTGCTGGATGCCAGATGAGGCTCGACAGCTAGGTGTGGTTATACTGGAGACCCTGTATGCTTTGCTAAGAAACTTGGATTTTGTCCATGCCGCATTATGGGCTAGGGAACAGCTTAAAGGAGGCTAGAAATATGAACAGATCTTTCAGATTTCAGGAGTGGAGCAGGAAAGTCAGTGCCCAGAACAGTTCAAAAACAGAGCGGAGACTGCCCTACCCATCCCACCAAACTGCTGAGGGGGTCTAACAAAATAGTGTATGTTTGGTGAATTCTGAATACAAAAAGGGCCACACAATTAAGACAGTCATTGCTATCACCTCTTGGATCAACATTTAAGCCAGAAAACATTGGAACAAAGCTTAGAATGTTTTATTGTGCCTGGGCAATATACTTGTTTTTGGTTCAAGTACAAAAAGCAAGATAAAACTGAGTGTAGCCCATTTAAAAAAAAAATCTCCATGGAATGGGATTCCTTGTGATTTTTACATTGTTTTCCCTGCCTTTCTATAAGTTAATCTATTATAATGTGTGTGTGTGTGTGTGTGTGTGTATAATCTTTATTTGAAGAGCAATAAAAAAAACTTAAAAGTGCCCATCTGTAGTAATACAGACTAGTGTCCCTTGGTATCATATTTTTGTTGTTCAAACTTACATCTCAAGTAGAGCTGGTTAAATTTTCTGTTGAATTTCTCACTAACCAAACTCCCACTTTTTATTTTCCTAAACTGAGAAATCAAATATTTCAGTAGTGAGGGAATACTTCAAAAGTGCTTTGTTTATAATAACCTCATTCCTGGCTCTATTTTTTTGTATTTTATTTATTTTTTTTCTCATGCATTAATTTATATTATCTTTTGTAGTTGATATATTTATTGAAAGAACAAATACATCTATGTAAGGTCATTTAAATTCCTTTTGGAACAAGGTAGGGTATAAATAACACACATATGCCTGGGTCTTATAGAAAAATGTAACTTTACTAAAGAAACTCAACTAGAGTCAGGAGTACCCTGGAGACAGTAGTAATCCCCATGTGATGATCTGCAACCAGGCGATGGAAGGATCTAAAAATTCATTATCTTCCACCTTCCAAAGAAGAGGAGAGGGAAGGACTATTGAGTCACTCAGAAGAATATCAAGAGTCTTCCTTCTCCTGGAACCTATGGAGAAAGAAAGGACTTACTATATTTGACCACAGGAAGCGTTTCTAGTAGTATATGATACACACTCAAATAATGATTTTTATTATGACACTATGAAGGATTAGCTTTCCTAAACATTCCTCCAACTACAAGACAATTAACCCCCTCTCTGTGGCTCCAGTGGGTAAGGCGTAGACCATGTAATACCTACAGACTAGATTCAGGGGTAGGGCAAGTGTTTAAAAATAAATAAATAAATGTACTGGGATTAAAAATATAACAAAGTATGAAAGATTTGTGAGGACACAAAACACTAGCCATAAAAGAAAAAATAAATGGGACCTCATAAAAAACTTAAACTTTTATTGTTTTTTTTTAAAAAAGGATACTCTCAAAAGATACTGTAATTATAAATATTTTAAATACATTGGTGAGATGCCAAGAAAGTAAAGGCAATCATGACACTGGGTAAAATGATGTAAAACCAGGAATCTAGACACGTGAGTTAAAACTGAAGCCCCTGCTACCATGATACTCTTGCTGTTTTGATAGCCATACAGAGGAACTATGACAAATGGCAAATACCTGACAGAAGATTCTCTGTATCAGTGTATGAACCCCAAAGGCTACCCCTCTTTATAAAAGTGAATGACAAAAATATCTGCATAAGGGAAATTTGACAGTCTCATCAGATGGAGGTGGGGAAAAAATCTCCCCTGAGAATTTCTAACCATAAGGTGGCCTTTACATGGATTTCTTTAGCCCAAATTTATACTACATATCTGTGCCAAAAAACCTGAAGTCGAAAATTTACATAAAGTGATTCCAGCTTGGTACTTCATCAAGGCACGTAAATGCTGAGAACAAAATATTTATATAGGTTTCAAAGAATTCCCATCACTCAAATTCTTAAAAATTCAAGCTTATAGTAAAAAAAACTGCGAAACAAAAAAAAAAGCCCCATGGAAGTCAGCAGAAATAACAAAATACAGCAGCATCAGACCCACAAAACTGTGGCTATCAGAACTATCAGAGAGAATAAACATGGTTATGTTTAATATATTTAAGTGTAATTTAAAATAAACCAATTTATAATATGATTAAGGAATTAGAAATGACTGAGATTATTAAAAAAGATCAAGTAGACTTAAAATTTTTAAGGCATGCCCTGGTGACCTGGGGGGGATAATAAATAAAAGAGTGCTTCTTCCTCCTCTCTCTTCCTGTTGTCTCTGCTTACCTTCATTCTTGCTAGCACCTTTCTTTTAAAATTTTCTTTCTTAATGATAACTGAAACTGAAGACAAAATTAACAACCTGGAAGAGACCTAAGAAATTACCCAGAGGGATGCTCCCTTGTGGCTCAGGCAGCTGAGATGCCTGGAGTGTGACGAATGTAAAAAAGCCCAAGGATCAGGGTTTTTGACTAGGTGGTGGGGAGGGGACATGAAACAAAACAAACAAATTTCAAAAATGCTTTTTCCTCCCCTTCCTCCTTACCACCCCCCACCCACAAAAAATAATTACCTAGAGGCAGCATAAAGGAAAAAAACAAGAAAGCATGACAGGGTGAGAGTAATGGAGATCGAAGAGGTTTCACAAACAACTACTTAATGAGAGCTCCAGAATGTGAGAATTAAGACCATGGAAAAGGCAGTATTCAATGATAATGGCTGATAGTTTTTCAAGAGTTAAAAAAAAAAAAAAAAAAAAGTCCTCAATTTTAGCAAGTCCAACAAATCTCTCCTGGGATAAGAGACAGTACATCTTGATAAAGTGTAGTCAAACTGCAGAACACCAAGACAAAGAGGAGTTCTTAAAACTATTCACCCAGCTCATGTCCTTTAAATCATGGATGAGTAATTCTCACTAAAGTAAAACTATCCTGAGTGCATTGAAAGATTCCACTAAAACATTCTGACCACTAAACAATATTTGCTTTCTGTGTTTCCTTTCTTTTAAAATATCTTAAAAGGCTTAACTCACTGGCTGTAAAGAGGATAAAAGAAGAGTTAATTTTTTAAAAGAGGGAGGCAGGCAGCAAACAGGAAGGAAGAGAGAGGAGGAAGAAACATTTTATTTAGTTGTTCATTTTAGTTGTTCCGCCTGTGAAATGTACCTCAGGTAGGGGCTTAGTCTCTGAGCCACCGGAGTGTGCCAGAGAAGTGTAATTTTTTTCAATAAAAAAGATCACAACCTTCTCTGTTGTCTGGACTGTATAAAAGTGAGGGATGGAACCAAGGGAGAAGGGAAAGGATACTCACTTGCAGTTGGTACAGGTGTAGAAGACAGTCTGCCCTTCATCAGCTGATCGCATCTGTCTGGTGTGATATGCCATTCCCTCATGACCACATCTAGAGCAGCGTCTGTCAACCTGGGAAACAGCTGGTAGGTTAGAGAGACCTAATCATACCACGTTCCCCAGACACTGCTGCTCTGAAGACCCCTCTTCCTTCTCGGAATTGGGTACAAAACTCTCCAGCTGTGGGCAATCACCCCTCCATTTTTTCCCCTCACCCACCTTATGGGTGTCAGTCCTTGATGTCATTAACTTACCACAGGTCCCTGAAAATCTGGTCCTTCCTCCATCAACGTAGGCATGGCTGTCCCCAATTTGTTGAATACAACAGAGGTTTTCACAATTTTTCCTTCGAAATCTGCTTAGGCAGAAAGAATTGGTTGAAGAGACAAGGGGTGTGCTAATATCTGCCACTCCTCCATTAGGCCAGAGGGACCTACATCCTTTGGTAGACAAAAAAAAAAATTACTGGGACCCCGTCTCCCTAAAAGAAACTTGCACAAGTGGAAATCAAAACAAATTCTGCCTAATCCTATTAAAGGACCCTGTAAGAATGTACTAATTTAAATAAGCAGGTGTCCCTCACCCCAAAGAGAGGAGAGCCTTTCTGAATTTTTGCTATAGCTCCTGTAATATTAACATTTAAATGATTTGCTTGCCTCTTCAATATTCAGTGCCAAATGGCCTGAATAGAAACCTCTTTTGTAACTTAGACGCAAATTAGAGGCCTATTCAGGGACCCTTGTTATAAAAAGTCCACCCCAAACTATAGGTGGGCAGTCTATATAGAGCTAGCTCGTCAGTTCCCAGGTTCAAATCCTCATATAAATTAACAAACAGGTTTCATAATTTCAGGAATTTTTTTACTCCAGTTGTCACTTTCAGGTTTCATCCCCAAACCTAAAGTATAAATGCCCGATTTTCTGCCTCAGGTTCCCCTTTTCCAACCCATTTTGAGGTGGCCAAGCCTCTGACCCTCTGACCAACCGCTGAGTAGGTGCCCCTCACCCCGAACGTTGATGGAAAGACCGCAGCGAGTACAGGTGACAACATCCTGAGCCCCGGGCAGAGGTAGGACGGATCCGCAATCCGGGCAAAAATCCAGGTCCGACTGAAAGCTGGAGGCCGCGAGGTCCATGACCCACAGGCCGTGCAGGGCTGGGAAGGACACGAGAAATCTATTAACAAAAGAGAGTAGCCCCTTCTTCACGTAGGGGCCATTCTTACTCTGTCCCTGGACCTAAGTCGACGAAGCCCGAGCCTGTCTTCCACGAACACGTCGGGCCTCTGCAACCCAAAGCCCAGGGACCCGGAACGCCCAGGCCGCGCAGTACCAGCCAAGGCGGGACCTCCAGGAGCAGGTGAGAGGCGAGAGTCAACCCCGCGGGCTAGAGCGCCAGCCCCGCGCCGGCAGCCAGTGCGCCGCGTCTGGAGCGTCCACGCGTCCCAACGCACGATTGTTGTGACGTCATATTTAGTGGCAGCCGTGTCCCTAGAAGGCGGAAGCAGCTGTGAAAGGCGATCCCTGCGCCATCTTCAGGCTAGCTCTGCAGCGTCCGATAAGAAAATGTAACGCTGCTGGATTGCATGTCTCCAATCAGGACCGAATCCTGGAATATTTATTTTATTGGTTTCATAACCTTACAGAGTCCCAATCGCAGGAGGGTGCTCTCTCTCATAATCGTACTGCTCTTACCGAATCCTAATTTCTTTCGACCGAAGTACTACAACTTTCTAATATTAAGTACAGTTCTAGCACCCCTTGGACCTCGCAGGCCGTGCAAGGCGCTAGACCCAACACAACCTGGCTTGTGTGCTTTGTGGGTTGCTCCAGGCCTTGGAAGGGGTGAGTTGTTTTCTTAAAGGGAAGCAAGTGGTGAGGCGAAGGTATAGTCACTAGGAACGAAAAACAAAAGAAACAGCAAAAAGAAAAAACGAACGGCAGCAGAGATACAGTGGGGACACTTGGGAAGCGGCTCAGGACTTTGGAAGTGACTCACATTCTTAGACTTCTTATAGATGAGAAAAGCTAGCACTTGTCACTGAAGCAGCCTGGGGTAGGATGTCTGACGTTGATTTTGGCTTTCAGTTTTGGACCTTGGACCACGCCTACCGTCCAATCTACTCATAGGCCTCCATTACGTGGACTGTTGACAGTTTTCTAATCTTATAAAGCATGAGGACAAGTATCTTTAGAAAAACTTGCCATTTTACTTCACCTGTCACCTACAAGGTAAAGTAGAAACTGGCCTGAAGGGACAGCTTTCTGGTTAACAAGACACCTTCCCCGACCCAACGAGAGAGCTTGAACTACACTCCTTACCTATAAAAGTTACCAAAATTCACTATTTTCTCCTCTAAAGAAGACAAGCTAATTTACAGAGGCTTTGCAATAATGAAAAGATATACAGTATTAAAGGGGTTAAAATTTTAAGCAAACTACTGGGGAATTACCGGGATGTCTTTATCTCTCTTACAAAGGGTGATCTGTTGCTGATCCCACGGTGGTAGGAAGTTTTTATTCTCACTTTGTGTGCCTTCTACTTGACAGTAGGAATTGAAATTAGTCCTTATTCCTCCTCAACTTTACCTTTTCATTTTGAAAAAACATTCAGTGAAGCTCTACCATAACTGAATACTATGCTAATGCAGTCAAGGAACACAACCCTTTCCCCACAAAAGCTTACGGTTATGTTCAGTTTGTGCTAAATATCTTTGTCAGTCTTTGAGCTGAGGCTGGGGCTTCAAAGTTTAAAACTCTGTTATCTGACCTTAATAGGATACAATGAAATTACACTAGTCTGGCAAGCATTTAAAGCAAATATGCCTGAATGCTTAAGGAAGACTGTAATAAAAAGGTGTATGTGTGTGTATAGTATTATGGGCAATATAAAGAAGATGCTCAGATATAAACAATTAACATAGTTTTGAGATTTTGGAATCACAGACTCTAATGATAAGTACTGTGGTAGATTTTATGTATAGAGAAATAAAAGTAAGATGGCCATATTTTTAAAATCAAATTACATATATAGGCAAATAAAAATGTGCCAAGAGGTGAGATCTGATATTTGATATCAGATTTTTCTAATACAGATCATTGTATTTGTAGTTTCCAACCTTCATGAGTTTAAATTTCAGCATCAAAATGTTAAAACTGGTATGAATTACAATGTAAACCATGATTTTTGAGTTGTAGAAGTAAAATGTTGTGTTCAGAAGAAGGCAAAATCACTTTAGACAAGAAAAACTATAGTCAGGGGTTTGACCTGTGGAGGATAGATAATTGCCATTTATTGAGAATTTACCATATATCATTCGTTGTACCAGGCTCTTTAATTCACATTTGCTCTTTATAGCTGTGAGAGGCAGGTTTTTGTCTTATATTTCCATTTTATAGATGAGAAAACTGACATAGAGAGACTTGCCCTGAGTCACACATCTAAGAAGTGGTAAAAATTAAGATCCAAATATAATCCTGTCAGTCTTCAAAGCCCATATTGTTAATCTTATACAGTATAAGCAAAGGCACAGAGGTAAGATGCCAGCCATGCTTAGTGACTGAAATATGACCTCACAGTAAACTCAGATGAGATCAGGAATGACACCTGTGTTGCCATCAGCCTCTCTTGTAAATGATAGCAGACTAACCACAAATTCCCACTCCAAGGGGTTCAACAGGTGATGTTCTCATAATAGGTTTAGGGTGAAGGATGATTAGCAGTATAATTCAGGGAAGCACAGGGGTGGAAAATCAAGTAAGAACACTCTTTTCAGAACATAGATTAGAATGCAGAGATGCTGTATGCACTTATAGAGGCAGAGAGAGCCCGAGTGAAGAAAGTGCAGAAAAAGAATCAACAGGCAATAACATCTAGAACTATCCCAGAAAACAGAGAAGGCTGGGGGACTGAGCAACCTGGTGCAGATGGATTCATCAAGGAGCCTTTCGCTTCCCTTTCCCTGTCCCTGAAACAAGATGCAGAATGGTTCACACTGGAGCCACAGGAGAAGTATGCTTTTAGATCATCTTGTTAGAAGAGTGTCCATTATTCTCCATCCTCATAATGCAATGATTCCCCATGGAAGCAACCGCCCCGCTGAGCCCTCCTGTTAGCAGGCTTTCTCTTTCTGAGAGAAATTCCTTTGACCTAGGCCAAAAGAGGTTTTTTTGCTTCAGTCAATATGTAAGTAGATGTGTTCTGACACTTGCATTCTAATTCATCTTTGCTTTTTATGTTCCAGACTGGCCTGGGCTAAAGCATCTAAAGACTCTAGGATTGCTGCAGGTCAGCAGTCTCCACTGGAGAAAAAATTTTGGTAAATAAATAATTTTCACATTACCATTTGAAACGACTAGGAAAAGGAATCTTAGTTTTAAAATCTTTTTAACCAGATGATGCCTTCCAATAATATGTCTATGCTGGCAAATGTTTTCCATCTATGTCAGTGCTTGAAAAATAGAATAATATTTTGAAAACTCTCAACACTATATTTTTTAATTGATTTTGGTGGTGAATACTTCAATTTTGATCTCACAGGTGCCTCTAGGAGTGAGGGAAGCAAAATTAAAGTTGTTACACCATAGTCAGCAAAAGGCCACATATCTTTTCTTGGTGTCAGTGTGAAAGTAGGTGCCAATAGTAGGTGCCTGTTAAAATGTGTTCAAAGCAAAAAGATGATCCCATTATCAAATTCTATACCTCATTTTGACAGGACCTAGGTGGTGTGCATACAAAAGCCACAAGACATCTGATAGCTCAAGAATATAAAGAGGAATATGAATCACTCTGTAAGGATCAAGTTCTTTCTTTTGACTACTGGCTTGCCAAAGCAGAGTCTTATTATAATAAAAGAAGAATAGAGAGAATTATGAGAGAACAAGAGACAGGCAATGAAATCAGGAAAAATATGGAGAACATACCTATAAACAGAAAGAGACAAAAAAGGTACTATTTGGTATCTGAGAAAGAGATAAAACACATGGAAAATCACATACATCAAGCAGGCCAGGCCAGAGAGTTCAAGAATAAAACACTTAAACAAATGCTGCTACCCTCTGATGAAACAATATTCCCCAAAATTTTGCCAGAAGACCATAGCATCCAGAATGCCCAGAGAAGGAAAAGGATAGCTGAGAGGGAACAGATGCAAATTAAAGATCACCAGGAACGTATGATACGAGGGAGGAAACTTATAGAGCAAAAACTCAAGGAAAGAATCTTGAGAGAAAGCCAAAGCCAGCCTCCTACACATGAGAAGTATGAAAGAATAAAGAAAGACATTAAGGACTTTGAAAGCATTACGGCATATCCACTTTTCCAGCCATGCAGTAGAAGTCAAATTAAAGTGACTGTTCTTATGGCAAAGTCTCAGAATGAAGAAAAGGAGAACACAATTTTAAAACCATATCAAAGAAAATTCTTAACTCTGCCACCCTTTTTGAGAAGTCAAATAGAAAAAATTAAAAAATAGTAAAGTTTCAGGGTTCTTATGATAAAATCATGTTTATGGAATGAATCTGTTTTTGTTTGTTTTAATGCTAGGTCTCATGTCTCCCCAGGGTTCAGTGAATATTCCCATTTGTATTAGACACAGAAATATCTGAAAACTAACCTACCTACCTTTGCCTTCCGTTTGTTAAGTTTGCTTTATCCTCTTTGATATTCCACGTGCCCTTTTGTAAATTAGGAATAATATTTCATAGCATTAATGGGAGAATTATGATTTTGGTGAAATGTTAGTACATATTAGCTGTTTCATGAAAATTCGTTTCCCCATTTGGGATGACCTGGTTGATCAATGATGGCGAATAAAGCATTGTTCTAATTTGCCTCTCCCATTCCTCCTCCTCTCAACCCTCAAAGGTTACCTTGATAAGATTGCTGTAGTTCAGTGTATGGTCTTAGATTTCCTATTTGCACCTTCATCAGGGAACTAATTACCAGCCCTAAAAGTCTAACTTGTACCATATAATTTGTTTGTATGAGACACTTAATTTTGGAGAAATTCGTATGTGCCAGGCATTGTGTGGGAATGAATAAAGAGACATGTCTGCTCTTGATTAGTTTGTAACAAATGGCCTGGGATCATTGCATAAACAGATAATAAAATGTGGTAAGGGTTAGGTAAGGGGGATTATGAGATAGAGCATCTGACTTGGTCTCAGTGAGCAGAGTGAGGAGGAGAGAGGTCAGAGAAAGGAGAATAGTAGTTTCATGTTTCTTTCCATTCCACATTTTGTCACTTTCTGTCACCCACTTAAGCAAGTCCTTTCCAATGTTTGGATTTACTCTGGGGTCACCAAATTCACCCTCTTACAGGTAGATACCCTTCAACACCCATTGATTAAATAAGAAAGCAAATTTTTGAGCTCAGTGAGAGAATTGTAATCACCAAGCAGACTGAAATTTAATCTTTTCTAGTCAGTTCATTTTCTTTCCAGATAGTAGAAAACTGGAAAAGTTAGGGGCTCAGAATTAGTGAGTGAGAGTCAGAGAAATGAATATTGGATGCCTCTAAGAATTATTAGACTTAAGTTGTGAAACCTGATGAAACACCCTTCGGTCTTAGGTACACACTTTATGCAGGCTATTACTAGACCAATGCTGCCCAATAGAACTGCAGTGAAATATAACTTTGCTCTTCAGTATTGTAGCCATTTTTCTCATGCGGCTATTGAGTTTTTGAAATGTGAATAATGCAACTGAGGAACTGAATGTTTTATTTAACTTTAATTAATTGAAATTTAAATTTCCACACCTGGCAAGTGACTGCTACATTGTACAACACGGCACTGTATGAACTTAACTCCTGTGTTTTAGACTTTAGTCACAATCAGCTTTCTGTCTTTGACAGTCTTTGCATGTCTGATAGATCTCTGTTTATCTTACATTAGTATCCGTTTAGTTTCCTTTATATCTGAGAGGCTCCTCAAAGAGATTCTATAAAAGTATTATAGATGAGTTCTTTGTGGAAATGGGATGACTGAAATTGCTTAAATTGGGCTCAGAAACTGGCCCTCTTTGCTCATTCTGGAATTTGATCAGGATGCACACCAAAGTCTCATTCCTACCCACCCGATTTACCTCAAGCCTATATTTTGCCCTATCTGTTCTCTGGTCTTTTATCCCCCTATCCCAGGTTTAGATTGTATACCTTGCAAAGATGTGGATGTGGGGTTCGGGTCACTCAAAGAGTTAGGCGAGTGAGCAAGCAGAGATTTAATTAGAGGGTAAAGGAATGGAGCCCACCAAGGTAGGTCCAGACCCAGTCCGCCTTGTGGGTGGCCTGGGTTTTTAATGAAAAAACCCACATGGTGAGAAAGGAGGAAGGAAGGAGTGTCGTCAGGCCATGTTTCAGTTCCTGATTGGGCAAGGTTGAAATTGTCCTTTGAAGTTCTTATTGGGCTTCTTCAACCATTGTTCCTTTGTTCCTTTGTGCAGAGGGTCTGTCCTGGTCACATACTACACATGGGACACATCTGGCATGTCAGACTTGTCCATGGGCTTTCCTTGTCGATCCGGATGATTGCATTCCTTTGCCCAGCAGATGGGCACCCTGATAGCCAAACTTTGATCCTTGGCCTAAGGCTTGCTTTTGTGAGGGTCCTGACAGTGGATCTTCAGGATGCAAGAGGCAGAAAATTAGAAACTCTAAATCAGTAGGGTACTGATAAACCCTTTAAGTTGAGTGGGACTGAAAGGTAGCCTGTTATTAATTTTGACTATGGAGGTTTTTAGTGCTGGACACATAAATTGATGAGCTCAGCTGCCCATTCTTTCTCTAAATTGGGCATAAAAGCAATTGGTGATCTCAGAGCAGTTTTCACACGTTCCTATGGTTAAGAATAAAAATCTGTGGTCAACGATTCTTTCGCCAAACCTGAACCCATCATCTCCACCTCACAAACTCTTCATCTTTTCATTTCCTTGCATCGTGTGTGAATTATCCCATAATCACTCCTGAAGAGCCTTACTTAAATCATGTGTCACACTTAATGCTTTTCTTTTGTCCTATACTCCTTTTTACTGTTTAATGTGAGATATAATAATGTACAAATGAAAATATACATGGGGAATTGAAAGAAGAATAAAAAAGTACAGGTATCTACTGCTCAGGTTGCGAAGTGGAACGTTATCACACCCCAGGAGCCACCATGTGTTCTTTCTTCATTCACATATATTCTGCATCCCTAGGGGCACTCAGTGTCCTTCATTTTATGGTAATTGTTGCCTTTTTATACCTTTTACCACCCATGTATGTATTCCTAATTATCCATAGTTGCCTGATTGTGACTTTTACATGGAAATATACTCTGTCATTTATTTCTTTTACTAATTAATATTTTATTTATCCATATTGAAGTTTGGTACTATAGTTCATTTTCTTTCCAAAACACTTTTCATTACTTGATTCCAGGATAGCGTGTTCTCCTGGTTTTCTCCAACCTCATTGGTTATTCTAACTCTCCTCGGTTGATGACTCATTGTCTCTCACTAATCTCACTGAGTCACATGGTCATAACATTAGCTGTACAATGATACCCTAACAACCCAAATATATTTCTAGTGTAGTTTATTTTCCTAACATGAATTTGCTATAATTTAATTGCTTATTCTAGTATTGCTGTCATTTTGGTTGTTTCCAGTTTTTATTTTTTTTCTTCTCTGCAAATAATACTTCTGTAAAACATCCCTTTAGCATTTTTCTAGTGCACATGTACAAGAGTTGCTCCAAGGTATAGAAGTTGTGGTATATTCATATGACAAGCCTGATCTTGGAGTTTATTAGATTTCTAATTCCATTGTAGTTTTATATCCTTAAGTTTGTTCTGTAGAGTCTAGTACATATTAGACCAAATACGTACTTGTTGAGAGAAAGGAGGACATTTGTTCACTGTGGGAAACAACTGTGCCTGAGAGAGCCAGGCCCAAAATACAAAAACAGCTGATAACAGATACCACTGTGACTTTTTACATTTTGTTCATGCACAATCAAAGTCAAGCTTTCTTTGTCCTTCTGTTTCAATTGAATTACTAAAATATCTTTATTCAAATTTTTTTGAAGGACAGGTGCAGGCAAGGATAAAGTTGAGTAGGTAGGTAGTTAGGAAGAAAGAGGAGGAAGAAGCACTTTACTTATTTTATATAGTTGTTCATCTTGCCAGCCCCAGGACGCAAACCTGGGATCTTGGGATGTGTGTAGATTGCGCTGAGCCACAGCTTCACCAGAGTGTACCTAATGCTCATGACTGGGAAGAATCAACATTGTTAAAATGGTCATGTTACCTAAAGTGATAAACAGATTTAATGCAATCCACACTAAAATCCCATGAGCTTATTTAAAGAAAATAGAACAAAAAAAACCTTAAAATTTGTATGAAACAAAAAAAGACCCTATGTAGCCAAAGAAATTATGAGAAAAAAGAATGAATCCAGAGGATTCTCTTTCAGATATTGAAATGTATCACAAAGTGATAGTGATCAAAATGGTATGGTACTGGAATAAAAGCAGAAGCACAGATCAGTGAACTAGAACTGAATCTGAATTATCAGAAACTGACTCACTCCCGTACAGTCAGTTAATCTATGACAAAGGAGCCAAGAACATGTGATGGAAAAAGGAAAATCTCTTCAGTAAATGGTGTTGGGAAAACTGGACAGCCAAATGCAAATGAATGAAGCTAGACCACTTTCACAAAAGTTCACAAAAATTAACTAAAAATGGACTAAACACTTAGACATCAGACAAGAAATCATAAAATCTTGGATGACAACATAGGAAACACCATTCCATTCCATCAGCCTTAGAGAGATCATTGGGGATTCAACTCCACCATCAAAAAACAAAAAACAAACTAAAAATGAAACAAAACATACAAAATAAACAACTGTGATTATTTCAAACTAAAAGTCTTCTTCACAGCAAAGGAAAACATCACCAAAACAAAAAGACAAACTACTAATTGGGAGATTTCTGACAAGGGCTTAATATACAAAATATACAAAGAACTCATAAAACTCAATAACAGAACAACAGGCAAGTCAATAAAAAAATGAGAAGGGAAATGGAGACATTTTTCTGAAGAGGATTTACAGATGGCTAACAGGCACATGAAAAGATGTTCCTACTCACTGGCATCAGAAAAATGCAAATCAAAACAATGGTATATCACCTTATACCTGAGATATTGGCTATTATCCAAAAGTCTTGGAGCAACAAATGTTGGTGAGTATATGGAGAAAAGGGAATTGTTTTACACTGTTGCTAAGAGTGCAAATTTGTGCAAACCCTATGCAAAACACTGTGGCAATTCCTCAAAAAATTGAAGATGGAAATCCCATCTGATCCCATCTTCCCACTTTTGGGCATATGCACAAAAGATCAAAAACTAATTTATAGAGATTTATGCATCCCCATGTTTATCGTAGTCCTATTCAAAATAGCTAAGAACTGGAAGCTACCTAAGCACGCAGTGTTAGATGAATGCATGAAGACAATGGATATCTATCTATTTCCATACATATATGTGTATATAGACAAAATACATAATATATTGTGTATATATTGTATATATACGTATATATAATGGAATACTACACAGCCCTTAGAAGGGAAGTAATCATGTTATTTGAATCAACATAGAGGGGATTTAGCTAAATGAAATAAGTCAAAAGAAGAAAGATAAATGACAGACGATCACATATAATGGAATACTACACAGCCCTTTGAAGGGATGTAATCTTGTCATTTGAATCAACATGGAGGGGATTTAGCTAAATGAAATAAGTCAAAAGAAGAAAGATAAATAACAGATGATCTCATATGTGAACTGTGAAGAGACAAAACAGGAACAGACAAAATAAAAACAGCTCTTGGATGCCTGTAATAGAACCGATGTTACAATAGGGCATGGGATGTGGGGAGGGTAGAAGTGGGAGCAAGTGGTGATGGAGTCCACTGGACAGTGGTGAAGAACGCTTGATGATGTGGTGGAGGTCATAATGCGCTGACACATGTCTGAGAGATGGGAAAACAACATATGGGGAACTCATACATATGAGCTTATTTTAATCTGTAAAACAAAGTTACTGCAATAAAATACTAAAAAAATTTTAAAAATTGAGCTTCAGGATATAAGGTGTATTGTTTTAAATAGATCTAACTATAAATTTAAAGTGCATCTAATCAATTTAAGTAGATCTGTAATTTAATTATAGATCTACATATTTTATATCCATAAAGGTAGGGTTCATAAGTGTGGTATTGCCTAGTGGTTTAGTTCATAGGGT
This sequence comes from Solenodon paradoxus, assembly GCA_004363575.1. Classification (NCBI taxonomy): domain Eukaryota; kingdom Metazoa; phylum Chordata; class Mammalia; order Eulipotyphla; family Solenodontidae; genus Solenodon; species Solenodon paradoxus. The sequence continues at coordinate 38,808 of RJWH01002050.1, read as the reverse complement.
GCAATCCTATGAACTACATCCTAGGTCTTCAGTTCAAAACCAGGGGGCCCAGGAAACAACCAAGATGAACAACTAAGTAAAATAATAATATAATCAAAACAATGGTGAGTGACCACTTGTAGTCCTGAGAGAGGGTCAAAGATCCTATAAAGTTCATCTTTTGGATGTGGACAGTGCTATTGGACTCCTGTCAACACTAAACACTTGACCCACAGAGGACTTTTGATGCTCTGACTTAGTACAGTATTCATATCAAATAGAAATGGTATATTTAATAGACTATGTTGTCTCTCACCATAAGACAAACACAGGGCCAGGTACAACTTGCAAGTCCAAATCAGAACCTCTGTCCAAATCTTTTAGTTTGTACCCAGTCTATGATGGGGAACACCTTGCCATGTCTGGTTTTATGATGGATATGGGCAGCAACAGGGGCAGTCTGCACAAAACAGTTTCCATCAGCAGCTGGATTCCAGTCAGTCTCACCTGAGTGACCCAAATGGTTAGGTCAACAGCTATGGTATATTTCCACAGTTCACAGCTCCAAGAAGAGATGTGTACTCAGTCTATTTTTAAAAGTATCAGCCCAAATTGGCAACAGCCCAAGAATCACTAACACCTTAGGAAGGTTGTTTAGGGGGAACGCTGGCAAAAACTGAGAATGGCCTTGCATTTGCCCACCAGTTACAGTGGCCCCGTCCATTTTTGGTTCTGCATAACTGATACTGATATTGAATGACTGCATCAGCCAGGCACAGCGATGGGTTTCTGCTCAACTGAACCACAGGAGCAGGCATTTAGAGAAATTTCTGTGAACTGAGAGCCTCTTTGAGTCAGCAACTTTGCTTCAGACAGCAGAGTGGGGGTTAAAGTTTTCACACAGGGAAATCTGGCACTTTTCCATGTGGAAATGTCACCTGGAGCCAGGCCATTATGAATATCTTAATATATACCTTATTATTCTGAAATATATCTATCCTTAAATATACCATTTCATCCTTAAATATACCATTTCTATTTGACATAAATATTAAATCAGAATGTCAAAGGGCCTCCATGGATCAAGTGTTTAGTATTGACAGGAGCCCAATAACAAACTAATGCATCTTTTCAAAAAGAGTTTGCCCAGGAACCATGTCAGGAAAGTGGCAGGTCCAAAACCCCAAAGGGTGCCACTGAGAGAGGCTACCTTTCTTTGCTAGAAGCTATCAGCAAAATCATAAGTCCCAGAGACTTATAGCCCAAATTTGTAGAACACTAATGATAGCTTACCATAGCTTGCTAGATTGCTTCCAACCCAGTCTGTTGATTTGGTTCCCATTCAAAGGATGGTGGTTTGCAGGTTAGTTAAGATAAAGGGCCAAGTAGGATCCAGTGAGGTGCTGGACCTCTATTTTGGGTAGCGGTGGTGGTGGGAGCTGGTGCAAAGAGATAGCAGTTTTTCCTTGACCACCAGAGGGACTGAACATTGTGTGTCTGCCACATGGTCTCAAGAAACTACTTGGAAAACTAATCTCTGTATCAGCCACATTTATTGACAGAGTTGTGATAACACTGCAGTCAAGGCCATTGAAACTGAAACCTCTAATTTGCCAACCAAGAGTATCATCCATATAGTGAAAACTTTGGACAGAGAGTAGAGGCATTCAACATAAATTCTGCCCACCCACTGGTGGCAAATGGAGGAGGCTGATGTACTTGTATTAGTTTCTGTTGTTGTATTATGAATCCCTACAGACTAGAAGCTTAAAATAACACCCATAGCATCTGTAGGTGGGCTCAACTAGGTACTCTGCTCGAGGTATCTTTCAAGACTGAAATCAAAGTATAGACCAACTTTGGCTCTTACCTAGAGGATCTGGGAGGAACTCACTTTCAGACTCTTTAAGGTTGTTGGCAGAATATATGTGATCTCTTTCCTTGCTGGTTGTCAGCCAGGGATTGCTCTCAACTTTTAAAGGATATTGATGTACTTGCTTTCTTTTGCTCATGATTTAGCTAGGTCTTCTCAGAAAGTTGTAAATTTCCCTCCTTTTTATACCCCCTATGCATCTTTATGATTTTCTGAAATGGGGTAAAACGTTCTGCCCACCCAGGATAACTCTTAGTGCAAGTTGTTACCATGAATCAGAGGTTTTCCACTTAATTGCCCATTAATGAGAAAAAATTGAGGCAATGGTTATACACCAGGAAGTTGATTCAAAAATTGCTGCCCTAGTGATGATGTTGTTACTAAATTCTGGCCTTTGTTACCAGTCTTTGTTACCAGTCTGTTGGTTAGCTCAAGGGTTTATGTCAGTATAGCACCATGAAAACCAGAAGCAGGAAGGCTTCTTACCTCTTGGCAGACCTCAGTTCTGTCAAACTCTGAAGTGTTTACACCCATGTTAATTTTTAGATCTTCCCACAAAACTCAGGTTTTCTGCAGCTCTCTTCATCCTCCTCACTCTCTTTACCTCAATATAGGCTGACTGTATTTCCTTGAAACAAAAACAGAACATTGGAATGGCAAAAAAAGGAGGTGAGGTTATGCATTGGCACTAAGGCGAGGAGAGGAGGTGGAGTAATCTGAGCAGGAGCAGAGCAGCCAGGTCAGTAGCAAGTAAGTGCTATAAGATGCTGATCAGTGACGGCATAGTAATGACATGAGATCAGGCAGGACTTCATACAAATGGCCCTGGCCAATACAAGAAATTTTGGCACCTGATGCATAAACCAAATTTGGTGTCCCTAGAGCCTCACTCCAAATGTCCTGCCTAGGTGTGTCCTGGTGACCTAGCAGTTTAAACCAAGCACAGTTCACATGTTTCCCAAGGTCCCTGGTTCAAGACAGGGCCCAAGGAATCAACCAATGATGGACAACTGAATAAAGTGCTTCTTCTTCCTTTCTCTTCCTACCTTCCTATTCAACTTCATTCCTGTCTGTACCTTAAAAAAAAAAAGTCCTTCCTAAAACACATGCCAATTTCACCATCCTTGTGCCAGAAATGTTCAATAACACCCATAGTGCATGAGATAACCCCATAGTGCCAGAGATAACCCCATAGTACTTACTTGTGGCTCAACCACACTGCAGTGTTGTTTCTTTTAAAGAAACAGGCATGTGCTTATTGGGCAGGAATCCTCTTCCCACCCGGTTCCTGTTTCCTTATGGGTTGGGAACAGCAGCGGACCCCCACAATCAGCACTGGCAAGGGACATCTTTAACTTATGCAAAAGGGGCAGCTGCTTTGGGCTCCCCTCAACAGACTGGGCCCAGGGCAATTCAACTGTCCCTTTGACCCGCATTAAAGATGCCGCTGGTTTATTTGAAATGGGACAAAATTGACATTTATGTAAAAATGATGGGATGGTCAAAAAATATGAAAAAATGGTACTGTCCCATTTAAAATGGTACATATGGTCAGTCTAACTCAATATCATAATCAAACCTGAATATCTGTCTCAGATTGCCACTTGGCGTTTGGCCACCTCCTTAAAATGGTTAAACTAAACCTAACATATGGCTCAGTTGTGCTTATTTTTTAAGAATTACTAAATCTGAATAATTGGTGAGGTTACAGGGCACACTGGAATTTATAGCCATAGATTAGAAAATGTCAGCTGAATTACAAGGTTTCTGAATGTGTGCTTGAAGAACTCTGGGAACCAGTCAGACGAAATGGAGGTAAAGATGAAACAGCAGTCGAAAAGAGCACGTTAAATCCCCACCCCTCTGCTCCATGAGAGCTCAGGTCCAGGTCAAATTAGGACTGGAAGCTGACATCCCCTGGCCCTGAAATACTCCCTTTTCCCAAAGTCTACAGATGTCAAACACCTAAAAGCTGCTTCCCTCTCCTTTCTTTGCAAAAAGTTTATAACCCAGTCCCCACATGCCTGGAGCAAGGTTGGCATTTTTAGAGCGTGAGCTCCCTTACCCCTCTTTGGTCAAAGAATACATTCCTTTGATTCCTACTGTGGCTTGAAATTTTTATTGAATGGATGGGAAAAATAATTTAGAGGATATTGGTAAGAATAGCTTGCACCTCGGTGTAGCTGTTTTGTCCCCCCACCCCCACCCACTCACTCAGCATTTCAGAAGGTTTTTCCAGTCTCTGTAATCAGAGTTGAATCACTTTCGCTTATCTGGTTTTTTTATTTCAGGACTTCATACTGCACTATAGTACAGATGGTGCTGCTTTCCTGTTTAGATATAGTTTTCCCCTGCTATCAAGGAGAGCTTTCTTATTTACTATGATTCTGTAGATTATTTGTTGGGTCTAGGAAATTAAAAGATTATTCTATATCAGTTAATGATAACAGCATTCCCAAACCCAACAAATAGCCTACCAAATCATACCAAATAGGAACACTCAGACAGCAGGGAAAACCTGTGTTGATTTCAAACAAAAAGCAGTTATTCTACCAATAAAATGAATATTCAGAAGAAAACAAAAAGGTAATTTGTTAAGTGTAATCTCACAGGGATCTCATGTACACTTTGACCATTAAAGGCCATTATCTCCCATCTAAAGGCCTCCTCCTTAGGAGGGGCTGCTGGGTAAAGAGACTTCCTTCTTTCTTCTGCTGGGGCTGGGAAGCATCCTCACTTCCCGTAGGAGATGCAAGGCATGCCGGGTAATGTAGTTTACTGATTACATAAGCACAGTAGACCAGATTCATCTAACTTCCCAAACTTATTTAAATAAGTTTCTGTATATTCATTTTTACATTGTACAAACTCCTGTAACTCTTAAAGTGAGTGTATATTCAAAAATAAGCATTGTACTGAGTGCTGCTGAGATAGATGCAGAGATGAGTGAAAGTGGGGCTCTCTCACACCCTCTCCCAAACATATGGTCTAATGCTTATTTAATGGATGAATATGTGTTCTATTTATCATATACATCTTGGTTGATCTTAAGATCTGAGGATCAAATCTAGTTGACAAACTATGTTCAGGGGGCCAGTGGCCTAGTTTTGTAAATAAAGTGATTTGGAACCTGTGCAGGGATTAGGGCAAGACAAGTGAGGCAGGTTCATGCAATGCAGGGTCAGATTCTGTCTTTATTGAAAGGTGGGTTTTTTGCCTTTGTTTTTGAGTTCATTAGTCATCTCGTCCCCAGTCTGTTTCATGTTGATCTGAAGATGGTAGGAAACTACAAGACTGCTTCAACCTCATTCTTTTCCCACGATATTCCCTACCAGCTCTCACATGCTGCTTCTAGGAGCCTCAGTCTGCTATGTGAATTGGCAGAGTCTTGTGTCAGGTTCCTTGGAAACGCTGAGATGTAAAACTGTACCTGCCAGCCATGCAGTGTGCCGATGTGAAAGCAGAGGGTCTGGTGTCCGGTCCCAACACAGCAAATGTGGGCTTGAACGAGGCTTACCATTTCTGCTCCTGTTTCCTCATCTGTAAAGACACAATTCCTACCTCACGAGGTGTTTCTAAGGATTTAATGGAGGCTACGTTTGCAAAAATATTTTGTAATTGTAAAATCTCATGTCAATGTGAAATGTAAGAAACCACGTGATGCAAAATGGGCTACACAGCTAAGTAGAAAGAATACCTATGATTTCTGTAGGACAGGATTGATTTATTTTTTTAAAAAAGACAAAAAAAAGTCCACAAAACCCAGAAATCGCTGAAAAACGTTGAATTGGATTCAGGAAAGTGGCAGAATTTCGACTCCACCTAAAAGCTCCCTTACTTCCTCTGCCTGTCATTTAAATCACGCGTATTCTCCCTTTGCCTTCTCTCTCCCTCTCTCAGGAACGAGGGTGAGCAGACGCAGCAGGAAGAGAGAGGAGGAAGCAGCGCTTTTAGTTGTTTGCCTTTAATCATCTTTATTTCCAAGAGTAAATTGAGACTGGGAATGAGGAAACATTCTAGCGGTGGGAGGGACCAGCGGCTGGAGGGGTGCGCCGACGGCGCTGCGGTGCTTCCCTGCCTTGTAGGTTTCTTAGACTGTTAACTCTTGACCTTGGCGGGCCCACTGCCTCAGCTGGGTCACCTGGCCGGTGTGCGGTAGATGCGCGGACTGGGAGAGCGGAAATGCGCGGGCAGAGGAGGGCGGGCCCGGCGGGCCGGGCGGGGTCTCCGGCTCCTCGACCCCGGCGCAGGGGAAGCGTGCGCCGCGTTGGAGCTCGCTGGCCGCGGTGTCCCGAACTCTCGCTCCTGGAAGTTCCGGTCCTCAGCCCGTGGAAAGTAAGTAGCACAGAGAAATCGATCTCCGTGTGGGCCATGCTGCTTGAGGGTGTGTGTCTGGTACTTCTCCGCCTTTGACCTCGGCAGGCGAGGGTATCCTAACGCCCCGAATCTTTGGAGGAGCCCCTGACCTTTGGGTACTCTCGCGGAAAGCGGATGAGTCGGGGTGTGGCTCTGCACCTCGAGATTTTAGAAATGGAGCTTCGAGGTTGAAGGGCGTCGGGCAGCGCCGTCTTCAGCGATGGGGTCACCGCTGCGCACAGAGCCCGGCCCTGGGTGAATGGAGCGCCTCTGCGCCGCGGGCTGGTGAGCGAAGCTGTCTGCGCGCCTGTCTGAGAGAGCCGGGGCGCGATCTGGTTGTCTGTGCGCGCAGAGGGTCCTTGGGACTGAGCAGAGAACCCCAGGGCCGTTTGGCTTGACTAAAGGGCAGAAAACGACTTTGACTAGAGTACCTGGGTGGCGGTGATAAGGGCGGACCTCTTGAAACCCTGCAGGTGTGTTTCGGATGTTTTCACAATTGCCGTGGGAAATCATTGGAGAGTTTTGGTCTAGAGAGAGATGGGGTGGATTCCGAGGACTGGAAGGTGGCGACCCATACCTGACACATACCCTCCGGGGATTTTTCATCCTGGAAGAGCCAGAACAGAAAAGCGCGCCCCCCCACTAAAGTCTGTTGAGTTCTACCCAGCCTCCTTCCACTTGCCTCCAGGGCTGAGCTCTGGGGCGGGGTGGACATAGAAAGTACTATCCTAGAAAGTACTGTGGGAGGTCAAAGTGCCCCAGGCTAGTCGCAGCTGCCAGAAGTCAATCTCCATAGTTTTGCTTCCTTCCTCAACCAGAGGGTCAGTTTTAAAGGCTGGACCTAGAGTCTCTTCCAGAAAATGTTCTGAGCATTGGTAACAGAGATGGGTCCATCCTGATGGAGAACAATAAAGCCAGGACTTTGCAGATGCTAGTATTGAGAGTGTTTTAAAGTATTGCTTCTGGAGTGGTCAGCTGGAGTGTAAGAGAATAATGCAGACCTGCACAACTTTCTTTTAAGGAATCCAGTTAACGCCATTGTCAAGGGCCTGGTTTCATGTTGGTATTTGCAATTCTACCACGAGTCCAAAAAAGTGAAAAAGTCAGCAGATTTTGTATGTCTTTATTCTTTCCCTTCCATCTTAGTAGGGAGAGGAAGGTGGGATGAGTGACTCAGCAGGAAGAGGCAGGGGTCAGCCATGCTTTCTTCAGAGGCAGAACTACCCCGGGGTGGGCTTGTTTTCAGCCCTGAGTATGTGTTTGCTACTTGGTTGATATCACTGTTATTGGAATCAACACATATTAAATATCCACAGAGTTGCTTATTTGGTCCCTGATGGGAACTTAAGAGAGTGTCTCCTTTAATCTCATATTGCAGCGAAACCAGATCAGAATGAAGAAATGCAGGATAGATCCATGGCTGGTTACCTCAGATGCGGGCTTTCTTTCCAGAACACAGTACTGCTGCTCTAGCGTGCTTTGCGACTGCGGAAATCATGTCCTCCATGACACATAGTCAGGGGTTTAAACACTGCCTTTACTGTGGACCACGAGACTCTTTGGGCAACTTGGCATTCTGCTCTTTAGGTTCCTTAAAATGAGGCTTGTAATTGTTTCTTCCCTAGGCAGTGGTGAGAGGAGTCAGTGGCGCCTCTGTGAGAGCACCTCTTCAGTAACTCGGAGTTCTCAGAGCAAATAAGGAAGCTGCTGTTCCTCACATCACACCCCCTCTTGCTCTGATATGTTTTGTTTCTTTCTGACCTCTCGTTCCAGAAGTCAGCTAGAAGCAGGGTGAAACAAGGGAGATGCCTCCTTAGCCCAACCTGGCAATACTGACAATGGCAGCTGAGCTAAAGGTCACCAGCTCCCTGAATCCTGTAGTCTAGGCTTTGAAGGAAGCAGCCATGTCCTCAGTTGTGAAGGAGGAGAATTGGGACAGTGGAACAAACAAAGGAAGACAGATACATTTGTCACAGACAGCCACCTTGAACCCTGGGGCCTTTGCAGAGCCTCTGTTTGCTCCGTTACTGAGTGGTAACTAGCTTCCAGGAACAAGTCCAGTCGGTCCTGAGGACCAGGGCAAGAGAGGATAAAGCTACAAAGAGACTCCATGGAAGAGAAGGTGTTTGGCCTGCTGAAGCCCACTGAACCTGTCCAGCAGCTGCTCCATCAGGAGGATGAGACGGTCTTGCAGGGAACCGTAACAAGAGAGTGCTGGTGGAAGGCATGGGTGAAGGTGAGAAGACAGCTGTAGAGAGGGAGGTGGCCGGGCCTGGCTTCTAGGAGCTGTCATCGGGTCGTACAGGTCGAATGGAATCTCACATTGTTCAAACTGAGTAACACCCAGGAAAGGGGCTGCAAGCCCTATCTCAGTCTGCACAGCACTCTTCACAGAGTGCCTCCTGGAGTCTCACAGTCTTTTTCCTTGGCTTCTTTCTGTTTATACTCAGTATATGCCCCCTCACCCCCAGTTTTCTTCCTTCTCCATCCCTTGCTGTACATCCAAATTGCTTACTTTGTGCCTGTCTTTCATATGTCTCCCCTCCTTCTATGGTTTATTTTTCTTTTGTTTCTGAACCTTGAGACTATGTCTGTCTCTGTAGGCCATGCGGATTCCCTGAGTTTCTCCTGCTTTTTCAGAAGCCAGTCACCTTTGAGGACGTGGCAGTAGATTTCACCCAGGAAGAGTGGGAATGTCTAGATGCCAGTCAGAGGATCCTCTACCAGGATGTTATGTCAGAGACCTTCAAAAATCTGGTGTCTGTGGGTAAGAGGCCGGGGTTTCCTTAGCACACTCCCTGTCCCAGAACCCTGGGACATCTGGTTTCGCTGGGAAGGTAGGTCAGGTCACAATTAGTTTTACTGGCCATTGGTTCTATACCTTCCAGGTGTGAAAGATCTGAGCCACTATGCTCAGGGTGCAAGGAGAAGAAATGAAAGGCTGCAGGAAGGCAAAGATAACATTTGCAGCATAATGAGTGTTCTCAAAATATGCACATAATGCTTATTCATCCAACCAGTGTTCACTGAGTCGCTCCTTTATGTACTTTGTTAGGAGGTGGCCTTTTGAGTACCTCCTCCCTTCATCTCAGTCCAGCGGTCTCAGATTATTATATTAAACGGAGGCCACTGTTTTCCTGTGTTGTATAAAGGGGCCAAGCCCGAGACCTCAACTCTTCCTCTCCTCCCCGCGCCCCATTTCTCATCTAGATTTGATCACCAAACTTGAGCAAGAAGAGAAACAGAGGAGCACGGATCTGTGTCCTCTAAGTGGAAAAGGCCCCCCTTCAGGTAAGAACTGTCAAGCAGAGATGATGGAAAGGACATGCCTGGGCAGCATCTCTCCCAGCCTCTCTCCACGCTGCTCAGACTCGGAGCTAGGAGAGACCTTCGGATCATCTGCTCAAGTCCCTTGGCTTTCGAAGATGAATAAGCCATTCAGAACAAGTGAATATCTTGTTTTTAGGAATTGACAGACTACCTATATATTCCTTTGATTAAAAAGTCTTTTCTAAGAGAGGAAAAAAAGGGAAGGGAGATGAGCTTGATGCCTTGTTGAAATTAGGGACACTTGTTGCTGAGGATGGAGAAGCACTTGCGGTCTAAGGAATGTGAGTAATGTTGAAAATGAGAGGAAATGGATTTTAAAAAATGTGGTTACAGTTAAAAAAATGTTTTAAAGAAAACGTTCAGCCAGGAATGAAGACAAGAAGGCAGGCAGGCAGGAAGAGAGGAGGAAGTATTCTAGTTAGTTGTTCACCTTGGTTGTTTTCCTGGGCCCCAGGTCTTGAACCGGGCACCTTGGGACGTATGTGGACTGCACCCTGTGAACTCAACTTCTAGGCCACAAAGCCATGCCCATATTTAAACATATTTTTTTAAGGGAAGATGTAGGTAGGAATGAAGGTGAGCAGGCAAGCAGGCAGGAAGAGAGAGGAGGAAGAAGCAGTTTTAAATTTTTATTTAATTTTGCATCTTAGTTGCTCTTCCCAGTTTGGGATGTGAACCCGGGTTCTTGGGATGAATGTGGACTGTCTTTAGGTCAGAGGCGTTTGACCAAACTACTGCTCTACCAGGATATGCCGATGGTTAAAAGTTTTGATTTTTGATATTGTTGAAAGATTTTTATTTACCTTTAATTTTAAAACCCTAAAGTTTATTATCTCTAGCCTTTCAGGTTCAAGACCGAAGACAAATGTGCTGGATGGGACAGAGGGGTAGGAAATGGGGAATTAACTTGTACTGATGGAGCGCTTGTTTTGCGGTTCTCACGGGGAATCTTGTGTTACTCTTCTTCTCTCCCTGCAGGAGGAGAGGAGGAACTTCAAGAACAGAGTCGGAGAGATGAGGGGACTGTCAATGATAAGATTTCCCTTGTTTGCAGAGGGGTAGGCCCAGCCTCTGCTCTAGCTGTATCTGTGGACAGGACCTCAGGGTTCCTAGCATCATGGGTGGGGCCACCCTTTTCCTGCCACACCTGTGGCAAGTGTTTCAGCAAGCGTTCTAATCTTCTCAGGCACCAGTTAGTTCACAATCTCAAATGGACTAACAACTGTAGCCAGTGTGGGAAGTTGTTTCAGACCCCCAAGGACCTCAGCTACCACAGACGCATGCATCTTGGGGAGAGGCCTTTCTCTTGCTCACTCTGTGACAAGACCTATTGTGATGCTTCTGGACTGAGTCGGCACCGTCGTGTCCATCTGGGTTATCGACCCCATTCATGCCCCTTCTGTGGGAAGTGCTTCCGGGACCAGTCTGAGCTCAAACGCCACCAAAAGACACACCCAAACCAGGAGCCAGTGACCGGAAACCAGAAGCATATTGTGAGGGTTCCAGAATCCCAGGAAACCACTGACAGGAGCCAACTATCCATCCAGGGGCTTGCAGTTGGGAACCATGTACCAGTGCCCAGGACCCAAGAACCCATATTTAGAACCAAGAGTGATGTGGCTAAGACTGAGTCATCTACAGAGAGGAACCAGGTACCTGTGTCCAAGAACCAGACAGTCATTGTGAGAACTCCCACATCAGTTAATACGTCAACCCCATGGCCTCTGACCAGGAGCCCAGCACCCTGTGCTGGAGCCCCCTGCCTGGATACTAGCTCCAGTTCCAAGTCTTGCCCAGCAAAGCTTTCAAGACTCAAAGTTTTCTCTTGCCCTCACTGTCCCTCAACTTTTAATAAGAAAACCTGTCTCTCCAGCCACCAGAAGACCCACCTCACAGAGCAGCCTAATTGCTGCTTCTACTGTAGCAAGTCCTTCAGCTCATTTTCTGGGCTGGTCAGGCACCAGCAGACTCACTGGAAGCAGAAGATCTACCGATGCCCTTTCTGTGATGTCTGTTTTGGGGAGAAGGAAGGTCTTGTGAGTCACTGGGGGAGCTACAAAGACAAGGGACCATGTCCAGGCAGTCCCAATAAGTGCTGGGTGACCCTGGGTCAGAGGCTGGGCTTCTTTCAGGATCCCTCTGCCGAGGCAGGGGAGGAGATGGGTCTCCTAGAATCTATACCCACAGGAGAGGGCAGGGAGCTGAGGAAGAAAGCATGGGGAAGAAAGGAGGTGAGGGCTTTGAAATAGAAATAAATTGCCTTTCTGACAGGATTTTCTTTGTGTTTGGTTTTCCTGAGGACTGATCTCCAGGGTAGGGAGGCTAGACTGCAGGAAAGGGGAGACAGGGCTAATAAAGTAAACAAAAAAAGGGAATGAAGTGGCACACCGAAACTGTTATTAATTAGCACCTAGTTTGTTTCTTTGTGTCTGATAGATCGAGTAGTAACTGTTGAATAAAACAGTGGCAATTCCGATAGGCATGAAGATGGGAGAAGGATGAGAGGGTGGAAGAACTTGATGGGCCTGTAGGTGCTAGGTGTGGTTGCAGAGGGATGCCTTCTACAGCTGCTGTCTGGTCCTCAGCCCTCACTTCTCTAGCTCTGCTATAGTCAGCCGGGGAAGCATGGAGGTCGGCAGGTATTCTATGAGTTTCTCCTGAATTCCGGTTTTGGTTAGGGGTCCCATATCTTCTGCAGCTCACTTGGCTCTGCGATCTTGGACTCTTCTTGTTCCTTCCCTTCCACCCTCCACAACTCTCAGCACTGCCCATCAGGGTTGAGGTCTTGGAAAAAACAAGCACCACTTGCAAAGTTGGCATCTGTAATTTGCAAGGAGGTTCCAGATTTGAGTTTTCAGCACAGAGACCCTCCTGTCTTGCTTTTCAGCGCAGGTGTTCTTGGACAGAGAGAGGGACACCCACCTGGCCAGAGCCACAGAGGGCTTCTAGGACTAGAGAGCAGTGGAAGAAGTGGATAGCAGACGGGGAAAGGAAGGAAGGAGCTGGGAAAGGATGAGAAGATAGATGACAGAAGAGAAATCAATCCTATTTGGAATTCAGAGCATTCCTGGGAGTGCAGATTGGATGTCCTCATGGCGAAGAGGCCAATGAAAGTGCTACTTGATGATGCGACCTTTCCTAGGACCAGTCCTTGGACCACCCAGGCTCTCCACCTCTGCCAAGATGCAATATCACTCAGAAGGGGTTTCCTAGAAGGAGGAGAGGAAAAAAAAAAAAAGATCTGTCAGTAACTTCTATGACAAATGATTATACCAGGGAAAGTGAAAGTCCCCGGGGTCATCTCGTCTCGAGCCTTGGAGGGAGCACAGGGCAGCTGCTGCAGGGAATTGGGACGGCAGCCAGCCCGAGTGGGATTTACTGGGGCCACCAAACGTGGAGCAAACCAGAGAGCAGCTAGGTGTGCCTTCTGCTGCCTTCCCTGCCACCTGCAAAGCTTGTCCTCAGCAGCTGGTGGCCCCTGCTTTACCTCACAGGAGTCTTCTCTCCACCCATACCCTCCTATTCCTCCTTTCCTTCACAGTTGACCCCTCAGTGTCCCCTTCTGCTGCTTTCCTGATTTTTTGTTTTCCGCTTATAAGAAGAGAACTTACTTAGTTCTTCAAGAAATTGCCCTGAAAACAAAGAGAGAAACAAATAGGTGATTGGTGGAAGGTGATTAGCTCCCTCCCCACATCTCCCCACACCTCCCTGTGGATTTGACCCACTCTTCCCCTTTCACTAAGGGTCCCCAGGGGTCTCAGTAAGTCATTGTCTTCAAGGAGTCTGAGGGATATGGGGACAGAGGAGGAAGGAAACCCTGGCTTCTGTTTCCCATTCAGGGCTGCTTGCTCCCCCACACTTTGTGGTCCTCTTTGCCACCTGCCCCTGCACCTGCTAGTCTTCGATGTAGCCAGTTGTAGCAGATGATCAAGGCAACCAGGGGTCCGAGCACAGGCACAATTACAAACAAGGCTATCTTCCAGCAGGGCACCCTCAGAAAGTGGGGATCTGAATCAGTCACCACAGAACAAACAGGATTAACTCGTGTTCCCCGTCTGCCCCGCCCGCCCTCTCCACTTAGTAACTGGGTCTCTTAACCTGGAGCCCACGAACACCAAGGGGGCCTGTGACGAGGATCCAGGGACCTTGGACGAGAAAAGTACTGCATCTTTATTTTCATTAACTTCTGAGTTTTCTTCCACAAAAGCACAGGCAACAAATCAGTTACCAGCAGTAGCTGTGATTTATCACCAGTGGAAACTTCAGAGGCTTTCATTCCTATTAGAGTTGTGCAGAATTCTCAGAACACTGCTTATCAGTCCTTTAAAATGTCAGTAGATCTGCTGCATTATTTCATTGTTTTTGTTATTTAAAGGAACATTACTCTATCAGTACACTGGTTTTCTTTGTAATCCGATTTTTTTTTTTTTTTTTTTTCTAAAAGAAAGGTACAGGCAGGAATGAAGGTGAGCAGACGCAGGCAGGCAGAGAGGAAGAAGATACACTTTATTCAGTTGTTCATCTTGGTTTCTGCTGGCCCTGGGATATGAACCCAGGACCTTACAATGTATGTGGACTGGGCCGCACCACTACCTCATCAGGGCACGCTGTTTGTTTGTTTTTTTGTCTTATTGTTTGTTTTTTCCAGTTGCTTTAATTTTTTTACCCCTGGCCCTGGTTCTCAAACCTGGGTCCATAGGATTTACATGACTGACACCCTGGCTGCCTGAGACAAAAAGGGCACATCCTATGCCTTGTTTTACATTCACATAAAAACATTCCAGGAAAGCGACCTTCAGACTTCACCTTTCTGCCAAAGATATTTATGATGAAAAAAGAAGACTTTGCTCTTTGAATCCTATACAATAAAGAGTATTCCTTCCCGGTGTGCAAAGGCTGAGTGTGTGTGTTCTACACACTGATGGAGTTTCGCATGTGCTCAGTGCCAGGGTCACCTACTGCCTCGAGGAAGGCCACTTGGAGCAGGAACTATCTATGCTGATATATGGCATCTTGCAGTTTCTGCAACAAATATTTGGGTGTCCTGTTGTAAGCACTGACCTTAGGCACTGGGCAATCTGCGGTAAACAAAAAGGATGGAGACAGTATTACTGAGGCCCCAACACTAGTGTGACTTGGAGTCTTTCTCCTGCATTAGTCATATTCTAACACTAGTCCTGTGCTAGTGATCACTCAGTCCACATGGGGGTTCAGGCGTTGATATATATTTACTTTGTTCTCCAGTTAAATTTATGTGTTACCTCCCCAACTAAACATCAAGGTTATGTGCAAAAGTATATATTCTCTGTAAAATGGGAAATAAGCACCTGTAATCCCTACAGAACGAGAAAATATACATAAAGCTGTTCTGTGTACTAGAAGTATATGCTAATATCTTACCAATCCTAGATGCCAATGATGACTTGATTCAAAGACAAAAATGGGGGCAGGAGGCTGGGGGTCTCCCCCAGGTGACTGGGACCAAGTGGAACAGCAAGCTGACCTGGGAGGACAGTGGTCAGCACTTACCAAAAGTCCTGTGGAGGTTCTCTGAAAGGAACAAATGGAAAAGGATTTAGTAGGGCACTCAAAAGGGACCCTTTGTTATTTAAATCACTTGAAATAGTTTTTGTTGGGAGCAGCTGGAGGATTTGGCATCTCCCTAACAAGGCTGCAATGAGGAAAGCCTGTCTACAGGCCTCGGCTGGTTTTCGGGGTTTCAATAGTCCATTTCCCGCTTAAAGGGAGCACCCGAGACCAGCAGAGATGGTCTGAGAAAATGACCATTTTAATTATGCCGGAAGACCAGAAGGGCGGAAGCAGGAATGTCTGGAACTCACCTATCTCTGCTGGAAGTTTTCCTGCAATAGAAAAAAGCAACATTTTTAGTTCCTGCTCTGAGTACCTGGGGGCCTTTTCACACCAACCGCCCTGGGCCAGTGCGGGCGGGTTCTCTGGGGACGTCCTTAGTTGTGTGGGAAGAGCACTGGGTTTGGAGCCAGTTTCCCATGTTTTCACTAGCTGTATAGTCTGGACTGAAATATTGGGATGAAGAATGAGGGGGAATCTTAAAACGGTGCCCCAAACCAAGGAGGTTTGATTTCCTCCCCTGCTGTGTGGCTCTTTCTGAAGGCTCTCAGTTCACCCATCCTCCCGGGGTTGTCACTTTGTAAATCTAAAGCCATACCCCGCATGGCGGAGGAAGGAGGAAGCAATCATTTAGCTTCCTTTGTAACTGAATCAGTACTGGGTAGTTTACATAACATTGTTCCCTTTCCAGTGGAGGAGGGAGGCCATCCCTACTGGAACAGACCAGGCTACTGAGCTGGACGCAACCCCAGGCGGCCTCACTCTGTCCGTCAAGCTCTTTCTGCCCAGCCATGGGGCGAAGTAGGTAACTGAGTCTGAGAAGAAATAAAGGGGGGAGAAAGTAACATCTGTTATGTGGGAAGTACTTTTATTTACAGAATATTCAAACCTAATAGTGAGACATGTGTGACTCTGAAGTGTACTTTTCTAGTGGCATTAAGATGCTAAAAATGGTATCTTGGACAGAAAATGGGGCTTTGTCGCTGAGCTCTATCACTTAGAAGCTGTGTTAGCTTGAATCAGTCAGTGAGCCATGAGCTTCAGTTGCCTCCTGTGAAACGGGGCTCTTGTAGCGAAATGCAAGTCCTATTATCTGGATGAAAGCTTTCTTCCTATGGAATTCAGAACCAGAAATCAATCTAATAAGCCTGAGCTGACCAAACTCGAAGAGGTCAGTTCATTTCAGAGAAGGATCCCTAGCTGCCCACCCTCCCACCTGTACCTCTGAGTCTTCTCTGCAGGTAGAGGAAAACCAGGCCCACAGTGACCTGCAGGAGGAGCACGGGCAGGACCGCCAGCAAAACCAGCACCCCAGGGCTGATCCAGTAGAAGGGATCTGAAAAGCAGAACGTGCATGCAATACAGCATGGCCTAGCACTGTATCCCCAGCCCTACCCGGTGCCCGGGGTTCACTAAATATTGGGTTAAAGAAAGAATGAATATTGCCAAGATTCAAAGAAGAGGATGTAGAATTGACACCAGAGCTTAGTGGGTTTTCAGGAAGGGATTGTGCTTTAGAATGAAAGGAGTTTGTATCCTGGGCTAATCTTGGAGAGTTTTGAGAATTAACTAAGGGACTAACATCTGATCCTCAGGCTAGGAGGGTATACTGAAGGAGTCCTAGCTAAGGACTGACAAAATCTGATTTATCAACTGGAGGACGGAGGGGCAGAAGTCAGTGAAGAGGCCATGGTAATAGTGAAAGTGAAAAACATTGTGAGTCTGAACTAGGACTTTGGTGGAGCTGTTGGAAATCGAGGGACCCTGGAACTTAAATAGGAGAGAAATGCGTATTGATATTCAGTAAACTTTAAACTAAAATCTGATGTTTCTTTTTATGTTTGTAGGCAACACACCACAAAATGAGTAGGACCTATGACTTTGTCATCAACGAAAATCACGAATATATTTATATCACATCCGTAGTTGCAGATATCTCAAAATAATACTTATGTTCATCACTAATTTGAAATTGCACTAATTATCAGGGCCATCTCATATATCAATATTTTGATAACTTTGTTTCAGTACAAATGCTTTCTTTTATGCATTTAAAACACCCTTTTGAGAAGGGGGTCCAGCAATATCACCTGTCTGCCAAAGGGGTGCATGACAGATGGTTTAAACTTTTGTCTTCTAGAGCTTTTGAGAAAGGAGGACCTACAGGATGTGGTAAAAGCGACTGTGGAGTGGGCAGTGGTAAGGAGCGGGTGACCTTCAGTTCTCTGGCTCCACCTGTTTCACATTCTAGAGTGTGCCCAGGAGCTCTGCCTGGCTAATGTCAATATGCCATGTTGCAGCCAAGCCCTTTGGAAATGCTCATTTTTTTTTTTCCGTATAAATTAATGGTAACAGCATCTCCAGACCACAAAAATAACCTACCAAATCATACCAAATAGGAATATTCTACTTTGGACAGTAAGGGAAACCTGTACTAGATTTCAGTCCTAAATTTGTCTTAACTTCCTAGCTCTCCAGGCAAGGTGGGTGATCTCTTATTTATTTGCAAAACTCTTTTAAAAAAGTCTTAAGCAGGTGTATTCTGGTGGAGTAATGGTTTGGTCTGCTCCCTGTGCCTGGGTACAGTCCACACAGATCCCAAGGACCCAGGTTCGTGTCCTAGGACCACAGGAGTAACCAAGATGAACAACTAAATAAAATAAAGATGTTAAGAAAAAAGAAAAAGGATTCTAGGCACGCCGTTGGTGGAGCATCTGTTGGGTCTGTTGCCTCTGAAGGAGCAAGACACATACCCCTGGGTTAGATTCCTGGCCTGGGCGGAAAACAACCAGTGTGAACAACTAAATAAAATAAAATGAAGATGCTTCTCCTTTCTCTTCCTGCCTGACTACTCACCTTCATTCCTGTCTACACCTTTCCTTTAAGAAAAGAAAAAAAGATTCTTAAGCAGGCTGAGAGGAAGAGGGTTGGAAGGAAGATACCTACTGAAAGAAAAACTTTCTCTCTGAGGCTGTTTTTTGTTTAGAGTTTTTGTTTTGGTGGGGCTGTGTGGTGAGGGTGGTGAGGCAGTTATCAAGCAAGAAAGTTATTTAGGAGGAGGAAGGGAAACCTGCTAGCTGCTTCGGTCTTCACTATCATATTTCCTTGAAGGTAAAAATCTCCTAATAAAGCAGCTGTATGAAGAACATTCTGTACTACACAAAGCGATTTTTACATCCCTGCAATCTATCTCTAGAAACAGTGCTTTGTTATCCTGCATACAATGCCATCTTTTGGTCTGAGCATTACCACCATCACCCTGGAGACACAAAAGTGATGGATTGTATGATGT
The DNA here is from genome assembly GCA_004363575.1 of Solenodon paradoxus. Lineage (NCBI taxonomy): Eukaryota > Metazoa > Chordata > Mammalia > Eulipotyphla > Solenodontidae > Solenodon > Solenodon paradoxus. Next base: position 20,389 of record RJWH01002050.1, on the reverse strand, counting down.
TTGGCTGCAGGTGGGGAGGAGGGAAAGCAACAGGATTCAGAATATTTTTGTTCTTCAATTAAATAGCAGTTTTCAAACCTCCCCATCCATCCGCTTCACCTTGCCCACATCTTAACCATCCTGGGACAAAACCAACCAACCCAACAACCCTCCAAAATCATCCACACAAAACATGACAAAACCAACAAAACTGAAATTCTGGAGAAAGGGAACAAGAAAGGAAGTAAAATCTGTAGGAGACATCTCTATAATTACAGTCAGACATTTCTTTTACTTGTTTATTTAATTGGACTGTTTCCCAGGAACATACACACACACACACACACACACACACACACACACACACACATATGCGTGCGTGCACACATGTATTATGTATTTCCATAACATTCCTCATCTAATAAAATACTACAAACATCAACTGAGGAATTCATTGTGATAGGATCAATTTGATTCATTAGGAGTAATATCCTTGTTTATAGCAAAAAAGACATTCTAAAACAAAAGAAATAAGTGCATTTGGCTTTTTTGATTAACTTTCTGGTTATTCATATGCTTTTTTAGTAGCACAGAATAATCAGAAACTGATTATTTTGGCTTTTGCTGCCTCCATGTTTTCTCTGTTTGGTTTTTGGTGAGCCTATGAATTCTCAGGTACTGATGTGCATGTTCCTCTGGAATCCATTCCCAAAATAAGATGTGGGAGCTGCAGTATCTCATTTCAATTGAGAGAATGGTTAAAGTCTCCAAGGGTAGTCCTGGCCACTACGGCACTACTCACCTTCCACTTTTAATTCCATTGCTGCCTCCTCTTGATAAGAATGATCTCGGAAAAAGCAGGTAAAACCTCCTTCATCTGAGAACCTCAGGTCCCGGATTCTGAGGGTCACCTTGCCCTCGCCGATACTCTCTTTGAGCAGCTCTGTGCGGCCACGATATTCGGGTGCTTGCTCCCCGTCCTCATCCTTGCCGTTTCGGTAGAGATGAACCACTCTGGAGAAGGGGGGTCGGTACCACCCCACCTCCATGCCTGTGGCATTCTTTCCAGGAGATATGCGGCAGGGCAGTTCCACTTCATCCCCCACAAGAGCCTGGATGGGGTGCCTTGGTCCTATTACTCGGAACTGTCCTGCCCAAGACGCCAAAGGAAAGGCATTGAGCATCAGCGGGAAACTTGACAAGCAAGCATGTTATGGAAAGGAAGAAATCACTCGATTTTTAAATGGAGTTTTGAATAATTGTTTTAAATGACATTCTAGATAGAAATTCTAGAGCCAGGGATCGTTCTCTAAATCATAAACAGTCATATATGTTTATATCATATATATGATACATATTATAAGTTGTTTTATCTTAAATATAAATATATAAGCACATATATAGTATATTATTATACACATATATTTAATATCTAAATATCCAAAAATAAAAATATATGTTATAGATTATTTCAAAGAACTCTGTTGCAAATGCCAAAACTGTTTTAATCCTTATTGGATAGAAGAAATCCAGTCTCAGACCTATTCAAAGTCTTGTTCCTCAAAAGAAAATACATTGATTTAAGAAGTTTCATTGACAGGAACTGTGTGGTTGCTGCAGAGAGATTCTCCTGTGGCATTGACAGCATGAGACAGGCAGTTCAGGACACCTGACTTCTTCAAACTCACTATACCACTGTCCTTTTCTTTGCAACTTAGCTTTGACCTGGTATCGAAAACAGATGAGGCTTTTGTATATTTTGTAGTTTGTATAGCAATCGTACAATGTTAATAGAATAAATGCATGTAAACACGCACACACACCGCTGGCTCTAGAGATACCTTGAGTGCCCTGGACAAAACATTCTAATGCTTGGTCATCTTGATAGCTGCTGCTCACCTTTCTGCCAAGTGAGTCTCAGCCCAACCACTAGGTCCCATCTTGGAATGTGGTCTAACATCTTGCAGTTTATTTTTCCCAGGGACCTCCCTTGTCCACATTGATCAATGTAGGAAATCTCTACTCCCTTCCTAGAGGTTTTGCTTTTATCATTCTTCTACCACTGCCTTTCACCGCTTCTCAGCCCCCTGTCCTTTTCACACCCTGTTCCTAAATTCTCCAAGATCTTCCACCCTAGAGCTGGTTCTGTTTCCTTCTTTTCCCTGTGCCTTCAGCACCCGGCCCTTGCCTTGTACACGCTTCCAGTCTCTCTCCAATGGGGCGTGTCTCTTCAGTCAGACTTAGAGCTACTGGAGACAAGGCTGGTTTCTCCATTTTATCTGCACATATTACTGCAGGGAGCGCATGGATTGGGCCTTCTGTCAGTCAGGAGATTGGGTAGCTGTCTTCTGTTTCTTTTACTTCTCCCCATCCCCGAGAGCAGGACTCCTCTATAAAAACTCACTAGTGCCTGTTCGTGTGGAACGTGCTCTCAAACATGACAAGATAATGCATTCACAGACGCTTATCAAGACTTCCTATGAACTAGACATCGCTAAACACTTATGTAACTCATTTCATTGATACCTGAAGTCATTCCAAGAGGTTGTTATGATTATATCTCCATTTGGTAGGTGAGGAATCAAAACTGGAAAGACAGAAGAAAACTAGGAGATAGAACTAGAAGAGACTTGAGCTGAGGTCACATTGTTGAGTTTGGGTTCTATTCTGAAGCCTGTTAAGGAGAATGCAAGGGTTTCTGATGAGGGGAACTATGTCAGCACATCTGTGTTTTTGGAGATCATTTGTCTAGCAATTTGAGGGTGAACTGAAGAAGGTGCATCCGGGGAAACGAGATTCTGTTCTCAGGGTTTCTCTGGGGCAGGAATAAAGGCAGATCTTACCTGCATAGCTGGAAGACAGCTGGAGCAGGAGGAGGAGGAGGAGGGCAGGGCAGCAGCGGGGCAGGGAGCAGCTCAATAAACTTGCCATCATCACTGTCACTGGGGACAGAGAGCCCCTGCATCAGGGTCAGGTCAAGCAGTGGCCCTGGTGTGCATGTCCCCTACTGCTGAAAAAGCCTGCGTGGAGGATCTGGGAGGGCAGTGCTGCCCGGGCCTGCCTCCTCCAGCCTCCCTGCAGCTGTGCTCCCAGGAATGGCCCCACGTCATCCTTACCAGGCACTCACACAAAAGGACTACAGACAGGGTGACTAGGGTTCGCCTTCCCCACCCCCTCAGAGCTATGGAGCAAAGGCTGCCTGGTACTGTGCCTCCCTCCCCCATTCCCTCTCTGCTGCCCAGCTTTTGAGGGGGCTTCTGGGATCTGAGCAGTTGGAATTGCTTATTTATTGGACCTCCAAAGAGTCTTGTCTGTGGGGTCTGTAAGTTTTCCCTAACCTCTCTCCTCTGGAATTAGTCAAGGCACAGGGACATTGCTGGCTTCTAAAAATAGCAAAGGTCATTTAGGCCTGATTTCTTATTTTGATTGCCTCATAACTGTCATTACTGGGCTATTTTTCTTTCTTTTTAACTTACAATTTTGAAAAGTAATTTTGTTGAAGGGATATTGCATCATAACACTACTGGTTTATGGTATGCATCATTGTAAATCAGTATCTATATATACTTAATGCATTAATAACACCAGTGTAGTTCTTCTCCCTTCATCATCTACTGATCCTTTCCATCCAATTTACTCGACCCCCCTTCTCCCCTTAAAACCACTAATTTGGTTTTAGAGACTAAGCATCTTAAGTCATTCTTCAAAATATCAAACCTCCCTCTCTTCTATTGTGAATTTAAACTTCCTTATGTTCAGATATGTGACAGAAAGGCTGGTTTCCCAAGAGTGAGGAATATGACTGGGACATATGTTCTTTGCTTTTGTTTGAGATGAGCACAAGGAGTTAGTATAGCCACTGGTCAGCTGAGTCTGGGAGTCACTTATTCTTTCTCCATGCAAGTTATCTGGAGTTTGGGTCAAGCAGACTGGCTACCCAGAAGCCATGAGAGTGAAAGTCAAGGTCAGGAGGGGTGCACCTGCATGCCTGAATTCTGCTCAAGTGGGGATCTTTCTTTCCAGAACCTAAAATATCTGGGAGGTTCTTCCTCTATGATACACAGCCAGGTGGGTGAGGTGTGCACCAGATGCTTTCCTGGGCAGAGTTTGGGACGTGTCGGGTGCTGAAATCCTCCAGCACCAGTCCTATTGCCTTTGCTGGACTGGAGATCAGGGTGAGGTAGAGAGTCTGGGACGGGGCAGAGAGGGTCAAGAACTAGCCAATCAAAGTCACTTTGGAGAAGTCACAGCATCTCTGGGAAAAAACGCCTCATTGTTGCCCGCCTCCTCACCCTCGTGTGCCATTGTGTTAAGTGGCTTACATGTATGGATTTATTTAATCCTCACATCAAAGGATCACTCTTATTTACAGGGAAGGAAACTGACATACAGAAGAAGCTACATCACTTGCTCAAGTTCACTGGTAGGGAGTGGCAGAGCTGGGTTGAAGCCAGGCTTTCTAGCCTCAGAACTGGCACTTGGAAAGACTACACTCATCTGCAGACAGCCTACTTCCTCACCTTCGCACTGTCAACTGCCTCAGATCTCTAGAAACAGGTTGGGTTCCGGAAGCTGAGGAGAATAGTCCCTTGTATGATACAGTCTTTGGGGCAAAGGTGATGTAAACAAAGGAGGGGGAGAGGGGCCAGCAGCAAAAATGAAGCCAGGAGTGGTGCTATTGACAGAAATCTGGTACTGGAGTGTGTGTTTTTTTTTTTTTTTTTTTTTAAAGGAAAGGTGCAGGCAGGAATGAAGGTGAGTAGGCAAGTAGGTAGCAAGAGAGGTGGAGGAGGCATCTTCCTTTTGAAATTTTTTATTTAGTTGTTCACATTGGTTATTCCCGCCCCCTGGTTGGCACTGAAACCCAGGGGTATGTGACTAGCTTCTTTGGAGGCGACTGACCTAACTGCTTTCCCATCAGGGTGCACTAGGAATGTGGGCTTTCGTGGGTGTGGAGCATGACGTGTCTGTGTCTAAGAGGTAAACTGCCCTGTGTTAGTCAGAGCTGCTCAACTCCTTGAGCACTTAAATCTAACTGTAGGTGCACCCTGGTGGAGCAGTGGTTATGTCAATTGCCTTGGAAGAAACAAGCCACCTACCTCTGGGTTTAAGTACTGGGTCCAAGGGGAAATAACCAGTGTGAACAACTAAACAAAAATAAAACAAAGTCCTTCTTCCTCCTCTCTCAGCCTGCTGCCTGCTCATTCTCATTCCTGCCTGTATGTTTCCTAAAAAAAATAAATAAATAAAATAAGTGTAATGGACTTTGTATAGCAATTGTTATGTGATCTCACATCTATTTTTTTTGTTGCTTTTTTAAAGGAAAGGTGCAGGCGGTAATGAAGGTGAGAAGAGACAGGAAGAGAGAGGAGGAAGAAGTACTTTATTTAATTTAATTGTTGATTGTTCCCCCCTGGCCCTGGGACAGAAACCCTGGGTCTTGGGGTGAATACAGACTACGCCCAGCCCCTCCTACACCAGGTGTACCGCAAATATTCTTGAGTCATTCCACACGTTTTCTCAGTAATTTCCTTTTAATCTGTATCCCTCACCTTGTCTGGTAACAGGCCATGTACACAGTGTAAATATATGAGTGTTCATGTTGCACTGTGCACATAAAAATTAGTAAATGCTCAATACATGGTAGCTTACTCAGGTAGTTGCCCAATAACAAAACTAACACACATAACAGAACTAACCACATAAGCTTTTCCACATCATGTGTAAAACATATTATATCTCATGCAAATGAGATTGCTTCGGTGTTGTTTACCTAATGCATAATTCCACATTAATACATACTATAGCTAACATTTTATTATGATTTATTTACTTCTGTCTCAATATCTAAAAGGTATAAAATAACATCTTGAATATCTGTCAGTCATCCAGGGCCAACCTGTGTTTTCTCTGAATCCTTCCAAATAAACGTAGATGCCACTAGAGGGAGCTGGAGGGAAAGGCACTGTAAGTGAAGGCCGATGATACTAGTCTCTCTCTCTCTCTCTCTCTCTCTCTCTCTCTCTCTCTCTCACGTAAGTGGTAACAATTTATCTCAGTCTTTCTGTATTAGTACTTAAAGAGTATCCATGTTATTTTATACAGCTACACAATATTTTATTGCAGGACTGAAGGAATGTATTATGCTTTGTAAAGGCCTATTTCCTAGGACATCAAGGTGTTTCAATGTTTTAAATGTCTTTTTTACTAGATTGAAATAAAAATGTATTCAATTAATTCAAATTAATAAATATTTAACAGCAAATTCTATATATCAAGCTTTATATAGGTGTCTATTATAAAAATTTCAGCAAGACAATGTTCTTGTCTTTGTGAACATTATATTCCAGGTAATTGCAGCTATATTTTACTTATATGTTACCTGAAGGCACAAGTCAGTGAGGCCATTATTTTTAACTGTGATGCTCTTACATATAATTTGGCAATACTATTTCTTTACTAGGGCCATTTCTATAATTTGAGGGCCTAGTACAAAATGAATCTATGGGTACAAAAAACCGGGGTGGGGGGTGGGGATGGAAGCAGCTTTCTTTTTTTCTGCAATTTCACTATCTGCATGTCAGGGTGACTTGTTTTTGTTTTTACTATTTGAATGTTGCACTCCTTCAACCCCAAGAACTAGTTAGGCAGTGAATGTAGTTCCTTACAAGTGCCTGAGACACTGCCTGTTAGCTGGCAAGACAGATGTGTCAGCCTGATCCCTCCCCTCCTCTCCCCTGTGCCCAGGGGACAGCAAAGAGGGTGTGGCCGGGAGGGGGAGAGTAGCAGCTCAAAACCGGGACTGGGAGGCCAGGACGCCAGAGAAAGAGGATCCAGCCTCAGCTGGAGACCCTTAGTGCCATCCCAACAGACTTTACAAAATTGGAAAATACATTTTTTTAAAGAATTTCAAGGCAAACCCAAATATAGTATCCTCTTCCAAACATGAGGCCCTGGGTGACTTCCCTGGTCACAGGCCCATGCAGTTGATTTTGCCTTCTCCACCAGTAAAGCTGTTGATTCAATGAGTCCTTGCATTTTTAATTTTAAGAGATTGTCTTGACAAAGTTGTCTGCTCTGTATCCTCTGCGCAGTGGGATATAACATCCACCTCAGTAGGGTTTTGATGAGAATCCCATGAATGAGTCCCTTTGAACTGTGGATAGTACTCAGCACTTAAGTAAGTGCTGTCATTGACCTGCAGAAGAGTGCATTTTCTTCCCTCTGGAACTTCTTCTAGTGGCACAAATTTCCAGAGGAATTAGACATTTCCTTCCACTTCTGTGGCCTTGTTTTCACAGTATTTGTGTATTTAAATTGGCCTGCATATTCTGCAGAGACTCAGTGATTGATAGATTGAAAATGTCTCTTTATCTCCATTTAGCCACATGTTTCATAGGTCAGCTGAGAGAGGAAAACACTGATCTTGAACTGACCTGATGACATAGGTGCTTGTAACTTGTTATAAGTGTTGTAGTGAAGCCAGGCCTACACTTTTATGCTGGTGTGTTATATAAGTAATACAGTGTAGCACACTAGAAACACAGAGAGAAAAGAAAACCAATGTTCTGCCAAAGATTTAAATCAACTCCTGCTCATTTTTGTGTCTTCGTTGTTTCTATTCCTAAATTCACTAATATTTTCATTTTTCATAAAGAAAGGCATTCAATTTGTTATGAATCAGACATGTAGCCTTTCATTTTCTCACTAGAGTAGGGAAGGGAATGAACTTGTGCTGATTTTGACCAAAATATTACGGGTTATATTATGGAAGAGGCATTAAGCGATTCTGTCGATCTTTGTGAGGCAGAACAGTTGGGTGCAAGCCCTTGAAGGCAGACTGCCGTTTAACAGAAGATCTCTCCATCAGAGCAGCCCACCTGCCCAAGGTGGGAGTGGATAGTGAGCGTGCTCCCCATTCCTGGACGTTCACGCCGACCGGAACGGGAGGTTAGGCGGTATGGCCCGTTGCTGCTTTTCCCACTAGCTGTGGGTTACTGCAACAATATTACATTTCCTTTCTCATCTTTCATTCCCGTCCTTGCCTCCTTTCCATTTTCTGGGCACCTTCACTTTTCTTTCTTTTTCTAAAGAGAGGAAGGGAGAGGTGAAAGCAGCATCAAGAAAGAGAGGAGGAAGGACGGAGGAAAACATTTTTAGTGGTTCATTTTTGCTTTTTTTCACCCGGCCCCCGGTCTCTGAACCTGGGTACCTAGACTTTATGTGGCCCGCACTCCAGCGTCTGAGTCCCTTGGGCCACAAAGGTGTGCCTGGCGCCCTCACTTTTTGGCATCATGCCCACAGCAACTTATGGGGAAGGACCAGTAGTCTGCCCTGCAACAGAGACGTCGGTGCCTTTCCTGCCAATAATTGGTTGCTGGGGGCGGGAGGCGGGGCTGCACAATAGTGAATTCTGCGGTGACTACAAGCAGGCAAAATCGAGCTCCGGCGAACCGCACAGCGACCTCCATTTCCAGCTGGTTTATACTTCCTTGGTCTTTAGCTTAGATGCACTGTCTTTGGTTCCCTGCTTCCTCTGCTCTCCCCTCCGTTTCTCAGATTTAGTACAGCCTGGGCTAAGGAGGCCTATAATGTTGCTTGGCCAGCTCAGGAAAGGGGAGACCTAGGTGACCTTCTGCCACCTGGCCCAGTCCCTGGCCCAGGTGATGGCCCTTGCTCTGAGGCTAGGAAAATGCGGTGGTGGCCATTTTGGAAGCAGGCAAATGCCCATCATCTTGGAGCCTGGCAATTACAGTACCCTATCGCCCCCTCCCTGCCCCTCCCCCCACATCCTTGAGAAAACTATATGCAAGGGTTATTAAGAGCTCCTTATGGTGTTGTAAAAGCCTTATTCCAGAATAAGGAGGACGCTGCAATTCACTTATATACAGAAGCTTGCGATACCCCGATTAAATTCCATCTTCACCCAGCTGATTGCTGAATGGATCTGAATCCAGTGGACTGCTCCTTGGGAAGAACTGTGACATTGGACAGATGGCTTAAAGAAACCTCAGGGTTTTTGTTGCTGTTGTTTGTTTTTGTTTTGCTTTTTTTTTTATTACTGTAAAATGGGGGATTTCCCCCCCATCCCCCCGCGTCCCCCCGCGGCACACACACTACCACCATGGGGTTGACATGAGGATTAAATGAGACAAAGTATATGAAACTTTTAGGACTGTATTCAGCTCTCAAAAATCTGTCACTTGGGGTCTCTGCCTAGAAAATTAGGCTACGAGGGCAGGACTTTATCTTATTGTTTGGGATACATACTAGAAGTTTGTTGAAAGATGAATGGTAAAGTGGAACTCCCATCCCGAGAGCGCCAGTCTTTGCATTCTCCTTCCTTTCAGCCAGTGGCTTCTCCCCTCAGGCTCCTTCTTGTACTGTAACCCCTGTAGCTTTACACTTTTACCTGATCACACTAATTTGTTAACTTAGAAGTTAATAGTTTTAGCTACTGATTTTGAATGATGCATGAAGTACTTTGTCCTGACGAAGAAGTCCATGAGTATACTGGCCTGGAAGGAACTATCTTGAGGAGCAGGCATGACTATGATAAAATGGCTTTGTTCACTTTTCGGAGGTCAGGCATAAAGTGGGTTATTTGGAGCCCACTCTTCTCTCCCCTACTTTTCACCTTTTCTTCCTCTTAATGTTTTTCCCCACAGCCATTCCCACAGCTTCTAGACTCTCACAGAGGCAGGATATTGTTTGATTTTTCCCCTGCTCCAGGAAGGGAACACATCAGTTTTCCCTGATGTTGGCCCTGGGTCTCTGATGCCAGGAAACAGTGGTGCTTCTGAACTTATAGCACCCAGCTAGGGCTGCTGGAGGGTCCTCCGAGTGTCCGACAATGAAACCGAGGTCCAGAATTTTTTTACGGAGTGCACTCAAGTTCAATCAAGCTTAGTCTTTCTCCTTGAATGAATGTTACAGCGGTCATTTGTGTACAGAATTTGATTTCCATTTGCCCTTTGGCTCTCAGCAGCATTCTGAATGATTGGTGTAACTAACTCACTAGACCAGTGGGCATATGTAGTTATAGTTTTACCCTAGAAAAAATGTTGTGGAATAGAAAGAACCTATTATAGTAATATATTTGACTGTAAGTTTTTTAAAATGCTGTTTGAAACCATTGATTCAATTCCTGACTGACTAACACCCCAAAAGATCAACCAGCTCAGTCTGGGAATGCTACTCCCTCAGGGAAGAACAAAGACTGTAAGAAGCCAGAAAACTACGAAGGGGATTGGGATCTTAAAACTGGTGAGAGCTGAACGTAGAGATGTGTGGTTTAGGGGTACTTCAGATGTTTGAGTTATGGTTATACTTCCAGGTGGCCTTGAAACCTTACAATGATTTCAACTACCCAGCCCAGATTTCTGATTCTAAGTTTAATCAGGGTTACACGTGATTGTCAGGACTAGAAAACTGACTCGAAGTTTCCCAGAAAACAGGGATTTCTTTACTTCACATACTGCTACCAGATATATTTTCAACATTGAGCATATGGTTTTTATAATAATGATTTTTTTTTTTTTTAGTTGTAAAACAAACCTGAGAAAGCTTAAGGAGATTTGGGGAAGGCTCAGTTTCTGAAAGGACCTAAATTTGCCTTGTAACTAGTGCCGCCTAATGTCCAACTGAGTAATTGCTCTGCCACTGAACACAGCCTGTGCAGGGAAGGCAGTGAGAGTACAGTAGTGGATGACAAACCATAGTTATTTGCCAAAGCTGCAGTTTGTACCTCCTGAATTATTAATTCATCAACTAACACTGAAGGATTAATGTGTCCTACCAATACTGGATGCCAAATCAATGGAGGAAGTACCGATTTGTGCTCATGGAGTCTTTAACATCTTTAAAATGTTTACTATGACTGCATGTGTTCCTCACAGTATGTGAGATTTGTATTCTTTTTAACAGATGATGAGATTGAGACCAGGGGGGTTGTAGAGACCTGCCATTTACTACAGAGAGTGATTCGAGTGATAATAGAGCCTCACATTTGGGAAATGGCAGATGTAAAAAGTTACTCACTGTGGCAGTGTTTACAATTTCAAAAGATTATGACACAAAATATATGAAACTTTTAGGCTTGTGTTCAGCTCTCAAAAATGTCACTTGGGGCCTGTGCTTAGAAAGTTAGGGGGCTGGTTAAATAAATTGTGAGACAGCTATCCAATGGAATATTACTTAGCTATATAATACAGCAAGATGCTCTTTATGTATTGATATGGAACAATCTCCCAGTTGTAGTACATTACCATTGTGTCATAAAGAATGTTTGTTTAGTCATGATCTACCTCTGGAAGAACAGCTAATAAACCTGTCCTGTCTCTCAGGAGGTTCCATCAAGACATCTGAATCCCTTTTGAGGTAGCTGAGCTTCACGGGGCAGAGGGCAATGCTTTTATGGGGCAGCTACTTTCATGTACATGGTTACTGGTATCTCATTTAATCCAATAACTACACCAGGAAGTATAGACTATTGTCCCCATTTTAATAATGAGAAAACTGAGGAACAGAGAGGCTAAGTCATTCCTTGTAAATCCTGGAGCAGTGGCATTTGGGTGCTTCCCACTCCATTGAGAACAGGCCCTGTAGCAGTGTCCAGTGGCGGAAAGACCTCTGAGTGGGAGTGAAGGGCTCTGCAAGGAGGCCCTGGCCTCTCAGGCGTCTGTGAAAGGAAAGGAGGCAGTTTTCTCCACTGGCCGCTTCCAACATCCTTCTGAATGATAATTGGTGGGCAAAGAAAGTATTCTTTGTCGGTTAGGAAATTGGAAAGACTCCGTTTCTGTTTTCAAATCCACCACAAACATTTAAGGAGTGCCTCCTACATTTGTAACATTACACACAAACATTTATTTTCTTGGTTTCCTGGACTCTTTCAGGCCTGGATCATCTTTTCCCTTCCATCTACTCTCCTGTCGTAAAATTTAAGTACAAATGTTTTGTCATTTTGTCAGTATTTTAAGTTTATAGAGTAAACTTGGGATATTGTAGCAGGGGAGGGTGGGGAGAGAGAGAGAGAGAGAGGGAGAGAGAGAGAGAGAGAGAGAGAGAGAGAGAGAGAGAGAGAGAGAGAGATTGAGTTTACTTCAGGTTCTTTTCCCTTTTACTCTGTTTGGCTGTTTCCTTCATTGAAAAGAATTTTCTAAATCAGTGTGTCCTGGTGGAGTTGCGGATTAATAGCTGCCTTTGACCAAGAGTGCAGGCCACAAGGACCAAGGGTCAGGTGTTAATTCAGCATCTGGTTCAGGACCTAGGGCCGGGATGAAAAACAAGGTGAACTAGTAAATAAAATAGTGTACTTCTTCCTCCTCTTTCCTCCTGACTGCCTGTCTCTGCTTACCTTCATTCCTGCCTACACCTATCCTTTAAGGAAAAAAAAAGAATTTCCTAAATTATATTGCCTGTGAAGCTGTCTCATGACTGAGAAAAGTAAATGTCAACATCCTTTTGTTTATGTCTTCTCTCTCTTCTCCCCATCCCTCCTTCTCCTCTCCATCCACCTTTCTCTCTAAGCTTGATTCTCCCTTTGCTCTTCCACCAAGTACATGTGAAAAAGACTAGAAATAAACACAATAGACTATAGGTATACCTCACAATACGGCATCAAGTTGTTCTCGCAAACTATGTCTTTCTAAATTGAAGAATTCATACTTCATTAGATACATCTGAAGGCTGATTCTATTTTAAAGCCTTTTGAAATAAAGCAATTCTATTTGTAATTTATATTGATTGTATTTCCTGGAACAAAGATATATCTACTATCCTGCTCCACCCTCCCCAAAATATAAGCTAATTAACCCCCTGAAAAATAATTTTAAACTAAAGTCAAAATAACTCCAAGATAAAATTTTGGAGAGCTCATGACATCTCAGATCCCTGAGGAGGAAATTACTCAGGAGTTATAATCAAGAGGAGCTCAGTCGAGTCCATTTTAAGTCACTGAATTCTCTTCCCAGACCAGTCAATCCATCCTCTCCTTCCACATTCATTGTGTTCACTTTGTCCTCTCCTGTCAGGTCTCTAAATTGAGAAGTCACTTTATGCAAGTCTCTTGGTAAATTGTTGGTAAGAGGCTGAAGAATTCAGGGATACTTGCTTCATATGTTCCTCTTGCTATTTTACATTTCTTCTACTAAGGTTTTTTGGGGGTTGGGTGTAGGGAAGGAGGCTTCCAGCAAGGGCATCGGTTCTAGGATTCAGCACAGTGAGTACAGGGGGAAGCGGGCAGGAGATGCCTGTCTTGCCTGATGACTGACTATAATTAGAGACAACAGGGCATCATCCTTCTGAAGTTCATCAGGTCCTCTTGGTCTCCCTCTTCTTTTTTTTCCTGTTCCCTCTGCCTTCCTTCTTGCTGTTAACTACCAGTAATTAATGTAATGAAAGTTTACTTGTGGATACAGTTGGAAACCTTCCACCTTTGTCTGTAGTTCCTAGTAGGATCTTGGAATAAGACCAAGGAGGCTGGTCTTTGGAAGGGACTTTTATTTTATTTTTCAAGAGGAAGCAGGCGGGAATGAGTGCAAGCAGGGAGGAAGAGAGAGGAGGAAGAAGCATTTTTATTTATTTGTTCATTTGTCCCTGGACTTTATATGGACTGCACCCAAATGCTGGATTAACGCCTGAGCCACCAGGATTCAGTCAGGAAGGGTACTTTCTTCAGAGCAGCAGGAAGAGCCACTAGACCAGCTTGCTGGTAGCATCTTGCTACTCTAGTAGCCTGACTGGGCCCAACACGAGAGGTGCCATGTGGACAAGAAGTTGTGTAGGTGCCAGAAGGCAGGCCTGTAATGCCATGAGAGGACTTAGGGGTGCTGGGAGGGACGGAGCTCCTGCCATGCTTACGCTGGAGGGGAAGCTTCAGCTTGCCACTGGCAACAGGAAGTAAGGGAAGGGTGCTGGACACGGTGGACAGCGGAACAACTGCCCTACAAATCAAGCAAACGTAACACCCAGCTGAACACTGGAGAAGTCTTCTTGGAGCCGCACACTGCTCCCATCCCAGCTAAGCCCTTGCTCTGCGGCAGGGTGAAGCTACTAACAAACTGTCCGCGGAAGTGACCACCCAGTGGTTTCATCCACAACAGAAATGCTGATATGCACAGGACCCCAGGGACAGAGACCCTCAGGCGCCTGGGGATGCATTCCGCAGCTGGCCCGCATCAGGGTGATCAGCTGATGAAGGTCTTTCAGTCTTCGGCTTATTAATACCTGAATAAATTATTTCATTCATTTGAATTTCAGTTCCTCCTTTTACAAAATGGAAATCATATTTATGTTACAGAAGGTCATAGGGAGTGAGTGAGGCAAACTAAGTAAAGCACGAAGCCCTAAATTGGTTGTAGTAAAATACTATTGCTATGCTCCTGTAACACCCAGGATAGAAGGATTAAATGTGTGGAGCATGTTTTACTATTATGGCCCCTGGAAGAAACATCCCATTTCCACTGTACCTAGAAGGCCTTTGACAAACGGAGACCAAGGCATCAAGAAGCTCAGAAAGCGGTGTGGTAACTGTCCGGTGGAAAAAAGAACCATCTTTGTGTCAGATGGTGCTTTTAGTGATTGATCTACTATTGAGCGTCTAACCAGGCAGCAGGTCCTGTGCACTTCTTGTAGTGGAAACACCGGGCGCGCCATACTTCAGGCGTTCTTCTGGCGCCTGAAGTCTGCTCAGGAAGGCAGATATTAAATACAGGATTCCATAATTATTTCAATTACCACTAGGAGAAGTGCTTTGAATGATGAATACAGGCTAGCAGGGTGGGGCAGGGGAGTGAGGTTACTCTGAGAAATTCAGGCAAGATTTCCTGGAGGGGGTGACAAGCTGTTAATGAGGTGTAAATGGCCTGGGCGGAGAGGCAGAGGAGGGTACTATCCAGGCCAGGGGACCTAGTGTGTTTCCTCCCTGAGCTGACAGTATTTGAGCAACTTTAAAGAATGCAGTCAGGTCAGCACCGTGAGCTGGAGCTGAAACCTGGGTCTGAGACACAGCTCTGCTATTAATAAATAATAGTGTCTGACCTCAAGCAGGACACTGAAGCTTTCTGAATTGAAATGTTCTCTTCTGACAAGTGGAGATATTACTATAAAGACAGTGTTGAAAGGATTAAGAAGAATAAAGTCAGCTCTTTGTAAATCATGTACCAATAAGGTGTTCCATTTCCGAGCTGATCTAAATGTGAAAAATGCCTAAGGCAGCTGCAGGTGTTTATGAGCTGGGTTGGGCATTTCAGAATGAAGGTCTGGAAAACCCCGGAAGGAAGAGCTGAAGCTCGGCAGGTGTCTGTTTACTCTAGATGGCTGAAAACAGAACTTGCTTTACATCTGTTGAAGGCTTTCCCTTCTGCTAGCATTTGAGTGGTAACATTGGGTCTCCACACCAGCAGAACTGTCTGATCCACTGCAGTGGGGCCATGGTTTCCATACAGGCTCCATGGGGGCGAGTCACGGTACTTCCCTGAATAGAATTTCTGCTCAATTGCCTCACATTTATTCATTTCACTCCAAAAATATCCATTTGTAAATATTTTTTCACGTTTGTAAATTCAGTTCCACACGCTCTTTTCCATAATTCCAAAATCCACAATGCTCTGAAAACCAAAAAATTTTGTTTCTCATATATTTGGTGGCAAAACTTGGCCTGTTTATTATCATTTATTCTGTGGCAAAAACAGACATAAAGTTATTTGTAGTTCTTATTTACTCCACCTAATGTTCACTGTCATGCATTTTAAAACTTCAGAAATATAATTGTGCTTATTATAGGCTTTGAGTTGTGTATACATATTAAAGAGTAGAATTTTCAACATTCTGTAGTCTCTAATAGAAAAGTCTGGATGATGAGTCTTTTTATTCTGAGTATTACTTCATTACTATGCTTTGAATAAATGAACAATCATTATAGGTAACTGACTTGACATAATGGATGAGACAAATCTGTCACAGCAAAATGAGCAAATGAAAACCCTACCAACCAATTGCAAAAATGTTTTATGGTGAATATGCTTTTTGGACTAGAATGAATAATTATGTATAGACGTTCATACTTGGTATACACTTAATTAAACATAATACTTGTTTATTCTGAAATCCCTAAAAAACCGAATTTTCTGTAGTTCCAGGAGTAGAAATGCTAACTAAATTGGCTTGTGAGAAATGAATCTTTTCTGCTAATCCGACATCATACATCCTTTAGAAGAAGGGACAAGCAAGCTTACCTTTTTATTTTTTGTTGCTTAGATAAACCTACTAGTTAATTACATTGTGCTCATTCTTTCATTAGGGAGGAGCTCACTTTTGGAGAAATTATTTACAGAAGCAATTTTGTGATCTGGTTATTGGCTCTGAGCACCTGTGAGACCGTGTTCGTTGAGATCTCAGATCACCTTGTGGGCAGGAGGGTAAGTGCTGGAGCAAGCATTTGCGACATGTCTTTCTTATTTCATTGAAGTTTTATGAGTTCCATATTGGGCTCCCTGGTATATGTCCCTAAAAGCTAATAGAAATAACTGTAATTCTGTTTCATTTTCCTGGCATAAAGAAATGGAGTCCAGAAGTGTCACAAACGTAAATCACACTAGAATCATGTATGTGTGTGGGGGCAAGGGGGACATACTGAGAGGACTTGTTAAAGAAAGATTTTCCCTGATCCCCCTGCCTTCTGTAGGACTACTCTGATCAAGAAAGGAAGAGAGAGAATGCAGATGAAAAACGAGGAGACGGGTGACACAGGAAAGCCTGTGTCTGAGGCCTGATTAAGCCTCAAAGAAGCCTGATAGAAGGGTTTCAAGCCTGATAGAAGGTTTCAAATCCTCATTAAAAAGCCAGCATGAAACCAGCATGTAAGTAATTTCATGTTTGAATTCTATTTCTTTTAAGAGAGGAAGGGAGAGGAGGTAGATGTATTTTTATTTATTTGTTACTTTTTACTTTGGTTGCCCTCCTCCCAGTCTCCAACCCCAGGCTCCTTGCGCTTTACATGGTCCACACCCCAGCCAGCTCGGCCACCTGAGTCAAAAGGGTGTGCCCATATTTGAATTTTAAAACTGTGTTGCATACCTTTCTTTCTTTTTTTTTTTAAGGAAAGGTGCAGACAGGGATAAAGGTGAGTGGGCAGGGAGACAAAAAGAGCAAGTAAGAAGCATTTTATTTACATTTAGTTGTTCACACTGGTTGTTTCCCCAAGATCTGAGAATTGAACAAGGGGTATGTGGTCTTCGTCCTTCAGAGGTGAGTGTCCTAATCGCTACTCCACCAGGGCGTATTTGTCCGAGACAATTTTTAAACAGCAAGAGCTGTGTAGGACGGAAGGCCTCCCTGAAGACAGGTCTTCCACCTCAACATACAGGGACATGAGTATTCTCCTGCTACCTTCCGATCACTACTACTTTCAGCGGAAAAGTGAACCTCAAGTGCAGTTTGACTTTGATAGAAAAAGTCTTGCCCTTGGGTGAGAGAAGCATCTTGAAAAAAGTCTCTGAGTGTTGCAGAAAGAGTTTGGAAATGAACAAATGAATTTGAGTTCAAATACTGCCTGTCGGTTTTATTGGCAAATAACCTTTAATTTGAGCTGCTTTCTTTTTCTAAATCACAGTTTGCTTGGCTCTAAAATAAGATCATTAGCATCTATTTTGCTAGATTGTATGAGAATTTAATTAGATACCTCCTGAAAGTACCTACTGTGTAGCAGATCATCAATACATTAGCTCCTTTGCTTAGTATGTTTTCCAGGTTTGTGGGTGTTAAGTTTTGGCTATGTGCTATCAGGGTGGGGCAACAAGATAGGAAAGGAGGTGCAAGTCTGGGAAATGAAATGAACAAAATCGGTCATTCTCAGGTAATTAGAATAGGAATGATACCATGTCTATGAAAGACATAACTGTAAAAGGAGTCCATATGGCCCAAAGCACAAAGATACAGGAGTAAGGGAAGAAGGGTGGATCAAGTGCAAGAAATTTTACAGGGGAGAAGAGTTCTGTGCATGGTGTGGCAGGAAAGGCAGTGCACTGGTAGTGGGGAGGTGGGTTAAGACACCCAAGCAGTGGTAAGAGAAGGACCTCAATTAGTGTGGGAGGGATGTGTGTCAAGAATCTGGGAAGTGACACTGGAGGATGAAAAGAGGGGTGTGCCTTGGTGGAATAGGGGTTGGATGCAGCAGGTAAAGTGAACGGAGTGCCTCTTCCTCTTCTCTTCCTGCCTGCCTGCTCCTTTCCTTTAAAAAAATACAAGGTGTGAAACGAGGAAGTCAGCAGTTACTGGTAGAAAGAGGTGAGTGAGTTGTACAGTGAACTGGCACCTCTTCTGCTCAAATGATAACAGATTTTGTGTGTACTGTGCTGTTCAACTTGCTTAGGAAAGTTTAAAAAAAGGAAAAAATGTTTATAAAGATAACACTCGTAAAATATTTGAACAAAAAATGAACAAAAAATATAGAATAACCCAAGTGACCTCAAAGCTATCATTGTGAACATTTTGTTGTATGTTCTCCCTGCTTTTTAAACATATATACGATTGTCCATTGGCATCCACATGGGATTGGTTCCAGAATCCTTGTGGATCCCAAGTCCAAGGATGCACAAGTCCCTTATATAAAAAGGCATAGTGTTTGCATATAACCTATACATGTACTCCATATACTTAAAATCATCCTTGGATTACTTATAATAGCTACTAGTATGTAAATTCTATGTAAATGTCATAATACTGCATCATGTAGAGAACAATGAATAATAAGAAAAAAATATGTACAATTTCAGTACAGATTCAACTATCATAAGCCTAACTACACAGTAAGTGCTGTCTGTGGATGGTTCAGTTTTAGAATGTGGAACCCATAGATGTGGATATTATACCACAGTTATATAAACTTTTTATCCTGTCTTGTCTTTTTTCCCTCAAACTCCCATTTTCCCCTATCCGTCATTAGCTCCTCTTTTAAACATATTTTCATGACTCTTCCTTTGATGGATACATTCCAACTTATTGAATGCATACTCTGTGATTTGGGCCTTTGGATTGTTTTCTTTTTGATTTTACATCTACAGCGTGGCAATGAATGTTACCAAGATAACTTTTGATTTATAGAATGGTATATCTCTGTTTTCCAGGGGGGGATTCCACTCTACCACCCCACCTCCTCATTTCAGGCATGACTTAGGGAAGAGAGAGAGACAAGCTGCCAGAATGAATGATGAATGAAAGATGAAGATCTAGAGAATGTGTTTTGCAGGCTCCCAAGAGAGAACCTGCTTAGGTACTCCTTACAGAAAGGCCCTGCTGGGTCTGGGGTGTCCCTGGCACTCAGCCATGCCAGGAGCACAGATGGAGGGTGTCTCCCTGGGCCAGGTACAGACTCAAGGAAACTCTTCTTTCCAAAGCAGTCTGGGAAATTTCTCATTCCTTTGACATCTTTCTGGTTGTCAGTAACTTTGTTTTAGTTAACACACACAAGTTTTGGTTCTGCCCTGCTGAGATGACAGGCCACTGAGGAGGGGTGACTGTCATTTTTAGATGTCCTTTCCCATCCTCTTCTCTTCTGCCCATTTTCTAGCTCAGTAGCTCTCAACCACTCCCTAGAGAAAACCTGGGGCTTTCTTTTCATACTTACAATGAGGGAGGGGGGCATTTATGGGAGGGCAGGGGTGCAAGATATTTTCTGAAGCAGAGCCCACATAATGAACTGTCCCTCATTCACATTCTCAGATGTCTCCTGGGGCATTCATGTAGGTGAAGTCAGTCTTTAATTATCTGAACCTAGAATTTAAGGTTTTTTTTTTTTGTTTTTTTTTTAAAAGAAAGAGTTTTAATATACAGCGAACTTTCTAGGAATGCAATGACAGTGCTTTGTAGGTTTAGGGAAGATTTTGCCACCATGAGTTGTTCAACATTTCATTAAATCATGTCATTGATGGCAACATGCTGGAGATAGTTGAGTCACCAGCTCAGCACCTGTATCAGCCTGATTTGTGGAAGTGATTCTATGGCAAAGTGCAAGCATCTGCCTACTTCATGACGATTTCTAGTGTAGTCAGACCTCAGTACTCACAAGGTAAAATATTGTTTGTTATTTTACTAAAAACGACTTTAATCATTTCCGCTTTATGTTACAGACAAGGAAACATGTTTTTTTTTTTTTTTTTAAGTCATACATGTGTAGATAGGTTATATTATCTATGAATTTCAATTCAGTACTTTGTTATGAAATGAGTTCTCAGTTTTAATCAGTTTCACAGTATTTGGCTTTTGTCCACATTTTTTCTGAGGACCAGTCAGAAAGTCTTTTTTCCCTTCAGTAGGAGTCCATCTCCTCTAGTAGCCCAAACTCTCACTCCCAGAACAAAATATATATAGTCTCTCTCTCTCCTCTCCCTCTCCCTCCCCCCGCCCCCTCCCC
>RJWH01002049.1:141121-274676 GCA_004363575.1 Solenodon paradoxus | reverse complement strand
CTGGCGTCTTGTGTCTTCTTGATCATGTCACTGTTTGGGACTGTCTAATATACTACAGTTGCAGAAACATGGGGTACCTGCCAAGTAGGTAGCAAAGTAGAATGTAGAAGGAACTAACTTTTTAGTCCAATGTCTTCACTTTATCACTGTCCAGTCCTGGCTTAATTCTCTCTTTGTACCTCAGATTATTATCTGCAAAGTGGACATGTTAAGATTTACCTGAAATAATGTATTAATGATAACAGTAAAAGTAAATACTAAGTGTGGCACATTTGATCTAAGTAAGTGCTCTGTGGCTGCAGAGCTATCTTGTTAGATAATCCAAAGAGAAACAGAGGAAAGAGTCCTGTTCTTTGAGATGAAACTCAGCAACAGTTTCTTCGAGTCCAGAGAGACAAGCCTTGACCAAACCAGCATTATCTGCACCACATTTTTCCTCAGAGGGGAATTCATCTTTCTAGTTATAGCTTAATCTAGTTATAAATTATTCTAGGCTATATGTTTTTATGTTGAATATAGTTAATTGACAATAATTCCCTTCCAAAAATGGCTATGAATAAAATAAGGAGATATAATTTTCTTCTTAGTATGGATTTCTGAACATTAGAACATGCAGAGTCCTGTAATTAAAGTGGCCACCAGATAGATAGAACTTTACTAGGCAACTCAATGTGGGGAATCACCATTGTCAGGGGCAACTGAATTTTACGAACGGGATTTCAAGCAAACAAAAATTAATGGACAAATGAAGGCTCTAAGACTGTTCTCAGGCTACTTCCAACTCCTCTGTCACTGTTTCCAACAGAGCGTCCTATCTTGAGCAACCAGATCCTAGAGCAGACGGACGGACAGTCAAGGGAAGACAGAGGGAGAACATGCTGCCTGCTGGATCCTGACCTCTCGACCTTCATCCGAAGGCACTGACACTGGGAGAGGGAGCCGACTCTTCTGGGTCACATTGCCCTGCACCCAGGACTCCTGCTGCAGTCCACAGTCTACCTGGTCAGAGGTAAGAAAAAAAAGATAAATTAAATGGCCCATCAAAATAACTGAGGACTAAGTGATGTCAAGTTGGCTCCTACTTTAGGAGTATCTTATTGGTACTATTGAGCTTCTGGAACTTGATTGTCTCTTTATTTAACTTGGCCTCTCCAGGTTTCCAGGTATAAAATATATTGAAAAGTAAGTGGAAATTATATCATCCTCCATTTCTTTTCCTACCATTTAAAGTCTTCAAAACTTGCAGTAAGGTGAAATGGAACTCACAATTATTCAAGTACTAACTGGAACTGTTACCAGGTTAGTTTTGCCAGAGAACTTTGAATTTCTGGAGATCACAGTGATGTCTTTTAGATTAGCTGCCAGCTGTGTCAGGTCACACCTTTCATTTTGCTATTGTATCATTCATTTTCTCAGCAGTATTGGTTGGCCGCAGTCGCACTTGATTTAAGTCTGACAGGCAGGAATTCGTAAGGTACACCAAAACATGTAGGCTAACCTGACCGAGTAGCTATCAGGAATATTTAAGTGTAGCACATTTTGTTAAATCAGCTTTTCTTTCTTTCATCACTTAATGTTATTATATCTTCTGTTTTACCTTTTAAAGGAAAACTCAATTCAAGGAAATCTTTTCTTTTCTGCAGGATACTCTGATGCATTTTTAGGTGCTTTTAAAGTCCAGGTCTCTCAAAAAACATTTTCCCTGGATTCTGGTCACAGCTTATAAAATTCCATTATGGCTTATTTGAGTAGTAAAGGAATTAAGAGTGGATTGGGCATTGACAGGCTTTTGAGAGAGCTGAAGAACCAGACTGACTACCTAGCCAGAGATAATAACTGAAGTCACTGGCCCAGTGACATTCTTTCTGCTGTCACTGCTGAGCTCTGTTCCTACAGCTTACTCTGCTGATAGCATGCTCTTAGACACGGGATATAGCCACTTCAGGCCCTAGTACCTGAATTGAGGTGTCATTATTGCCTCAGTCTGTGTTAAAAAAGATTCTGTGTGGTTAATTTTTTCTAATTAATGATCTAGAGCAAGTGCTCTGATTGGTGGAGCATGAGTCCGCCATATGTCCATGTCCTTATCTGCAAAGGACTCTGGGAAAATATTTTGCTCCTCAGCTTTTGAACGGGAAAGAGGGCTTTTCCTTCTACCAACACTCTGTGGATGTAGAACTTCCCAAGTATGGAAAGTAGTTCGGATGCTGAAAAATACCAGAATATTCAGGAAAATGTACAAGGAATGACAAATATCTGCCTCAGTTCGTTTGAAGAACTCCCCCCATTATGTAACATGATGGGAACTGTTTGTAATGATGCAACAGACTTTCCTTCTGCCACCAAATTTTATTCTCTTGCATGTAAACCATCAGAATGTCAGAAATATTAGTTATGAAAAGAATGTATCTTGTAATTTTGTCTATTTTTCTTTTGTTTAAAAATGTTAGGTCAATCAAAATAAGCACCAACCTTTTCCCTCATAAACCTGAAATCCAATATGAAATAAAGTGCATTCTCTGCACTTACGACCTCAAAGATAGCATTCATTAGGGGACATTGTGAATGATTAAGCAATTTAGTCACTTAAAACTTGACAAAGAAATCATTTTGGTGCTTATGGGATTTGAGGCCCCTGAAAAAATATTATCACCAAGATCATCCTTTGGCAATTGAGGAGAAGGGAAGGTTTTAGGGCCTTCATTTTCCATTTCCTTCACCTCTATGATTATCATTTTCAGGAAATGATTTAATGAAACCTAATTTATATTAAGCATCCATTTACATAAATGACTGTTAGAGTCTAATGGTATTTCTTGGTCTTTTATCTCTGATTTTGTTCTTAACAGAACTCCTAATGTTGCAAGGAGCTTCTATCTTGCCAGTATGTCAGTGAGAAGCACAGCATGTTGAGTGGGAGAGGACAGGTGGTATTATCTGTAGGTACTGAAGGAAGAGGGCTCAGTGTGTCAAAGAAATAAATAAATAGCTCTAATTTAAAGAAAGGCTTATTTTTACTATCTTTCATAGTAATGCATTATAATCCCCATTTTAGAGGTGAAGAAACCAGGTCTCAATGAGATGATAGAACTTGCTCCAGGTCACAGTGTTAGACAGGTTAATAATCTCTCAAGATGTCTACATACTGATCCCTGAAACCCAGGAATTTAGGTTGCTAATCAACTCACTTTAAAATGAGATTATCTTGTGTTATCTGGGAGAGTATAATGTAGTCACAAGAATCTATTCAAAGTGGAAGAAAGAGGTAGAGAGGAAGATCAGAGCAACAGAGAGATTTGTGGGTACTGTGATGCTGGCTTCAAAGATAAATGAAGGGGCCAGGAAGCAAAGAATGAAAGTGGTTTCTAGAAGCTGGAAAACACAAATAGATTTTACCCTAGTGTATCCAGAAGGGCTCTGTCCTACTGATACCTTAATTTCAGTCCAGTAAGACTCATTTGGACTCTGATCTCCAGAGTGGACGGATAGTAAATCTTCGTGGTTTTTGAGTCCCTAAATGGGTAACAATTTGTTATAGCAGCAATAGGAAACTAATCACAGTCACATAACAATGAAATGGTTGAGTTAGGATTCGAAGTCTAGTTCTGGAATTGTCTCAGTCTAGTTCAGAGGCAAATGTCTAAAAGACACACTTGAAAGTGGCACCACATTTGCGAGAGATGGATGGAGCTAAAGAGGATGATGCTAAGTGAAATCAGAGGGAAAAAGACAAATACCAGATGATCTCCCTCCTATGTGCAATATAAAGAAACAAAGCAAACAGACAAAACAAAAACTGTCCTTTGGATATTGACAAAAGAACTGAGATTACTAGAGAGCAAGGGGCCAGGGGTGAGAGCAAGGTGTGTGGGGGTTCCATGCACGGTGCTGGAGGACTGCTGGAAATTTGGTGATGGGCATGGTGTGTGGTCATATATTTGATGAATAATGAACCTACACATCTGAACTTACATGATTTTGTAAATTAGTTTCCTCAGTAAGAAAGGAGGCTCCAGTTTAGTTCAGAACAGTGTTTTAAGAATTGGAATATAAAAATCATTATGAGAATATTGGGGATACTATTAGAATATGGTGTTAATGATATTATTTGGACTAGGAGCACGAGGATTATTGAACTGTGCTTTTAACCTCTCTTCCCAGACAGTGAACCAAGACAAAGTGGGCAGACTCTCACTGTTATTAGCAAGAATATAGATTCCATGAAGTCAGGACTTCTGCCTTGTTCACTAATGTATCCTCTGAACCAATAATAGGGCCTGGAACATACCAAGTGCACAATAAATACTCACTGTAAAATGGGTTAAGTGAATAGTGCTTTGGATTTAAGCCATCCAGTGAGTTAATCAGGGTGATGTAGGAAAGTCCTAAAGCTTTGAATCCTATTAGGCCTGAAGACTTGCTCTATTTTCATCTAAGACTAAGCTTGAATTTCATATCTCATAGTAATATTGATAAGGAACATTTAAATAGCATTTGACATGCATTGGCATAGTTCTAAGTGATTTATATTTGTTAATTCATATATTATATATTCATATGTTAATATACAAGACCCATACGATTTAAGTTCTATGGTATCCTCATTTTACAGATGAAGAAAATTTGGGCTCAGAATGTTTAGAGTTACCCTTTGGTGAAGCTGGTTTTGAATTCAGACAGTCTGGATCAGATTTTATGTTCTTAGCTACTTTGTAATGGAATTAGTGAGAGCTTGCTGGTCACTGGGTCCAGGTATGTGAGGGTTTAGCTTTCATGTATCTCCACATAATTTTACCTGACTCTGTGTGTGTGTGTGTGTGTGTGTGTGTGTGTGCATGTGTACACAAGAGGGCCTTAAGCCTAAGCAGGAATGGAAGTGCATGTTGGAAGCCTGACTTAGATGGAAGACACAGGTTCCTGGTGAGAGTTTCTCATTACACCCCATGGATTTGGCATTTTGTAGGGAGAGGCATGGTCATAAAAAGATGAGAGCAGTTGTCCCCTAAAGCGATGCTTTCCTAATTTGAATGTGTCTACATATCATGTGGATCTTGTTAAAAACATTTTTCTTGTGCTGAACTGTAGATGTAAACATTTGGATTCAGTATTTACAGTAAGTGCCCTATGATGCTGATGTTCTAAGTAAATGGCAGGATCTCTGGGTGCCTAGATGTAAGGACTGTACTCCACAGAAATCACACTCTAATCTGTCCTCAGATTGGTCCTTCATCGGACATCAAGATTCTATCCATAATTTTAACAAAGAATTGGAGGTACTTGATGAATTATTGGAAAAAATCTTGGGATAGACACCCAGCTATCAGTACTAGGCAAAAGGTCACATTGAGACTAGCAGCACAGGTAAGTGACTGAATTTCAAAGTCAAGGGATCAAGATAAACATGAACCTACGTTGTGAGGATCACTGATGGCACTGGGAATGAAAGGGAAAATGGCAAAGACTAAAGCTGACTCCAGTTTTGTGTAGGACAAATGACAGAGAAATAAAAAATAAGACTGCACCTGATATTTAGAACCACATCTAAATTATAGTACTGAAGACCAATGTTTAATGAAAGTCAAGGGAATGAAGCATTTGTGGATTCATCAAGATGGGAAGAAAAACACTTGGAAAATATTGAGGGCGTGTGGAGGTGTGTCCTAGATGGCTGATATCCGCTTACACACAGTTGGATTTAGTCATTCTGAGCACTTTCAGAAGCTGTGAAAAAGGTATGATTGTTTGCCTCATGACATGTAACTAAATCTGCCACAGAGAAGAAGTTATATCTGTAGTTATATAATTTATTCTCTTCTGAAAAATATTGAATAGGCAACCCCCTCTTCCCAAAGGAACTGTTACTTGACTCAGTCTTAATAATGAGTCAATGGAACATTTCTCTCTATTGAGTATTTGATAAGAATTTGAAAGAAACATTGATAATTGGTTACAATTTTAAGATCCTTAACTTTTTAGGAATGTGGCTTTAATTGTGAAGTTAGGTGATTATTTTTCCCTCCAGCACCTTTGATTATAGTAAGTAACACTTTTTAAACATTGATTTACATCTGGGATACATGTATTTTGTTAAGTATTAAATATATTTAGTTAAACATTCTCTGAATCTTTCACACTTTTAAAAATTGTATTGTAGTATGACAGATGTATTAAGAGATATATTCAAAATAATTAATTATAGCATATTTTTGGAGGATTTTGGACATCTCCTGACAAGTGAGTAGAAGGATTCTTTCTTTTTTGAAGAAGAATTTTTGTTTAGTTGTTTGTCACGTTCCCCCAGTCCTGGTACTGGAACCCTGGTGTATGTGGCCTTGCTCCTTTTGAGGTGACTGACCGGCTACTTCACTAGAATGTACCAGGATTTTCTTTTCAGTACCTTCTTTCCTTTACAAATTTTTACAGTGCATGCATCATGAATATTAATGAAATGTTATAGAATAAAAATCTATGTACCTGCCATATTGGTCAACAACATAACCTCAGAACCCCAGAGTCCTGTGTTCACAGTATCCTAGCTAAACACATTATGCAAATTCTTAGTCTTCATTACATTTTTATTTGTGGGTTTCTTCAGCTGTAAATCTAAGTCTGGGACATATGAGGCAAAAGAAAATTCTGACCACTCACCGTGAGTCTTAAGATCCCTAGTTGATTTTCCTTCTCTCTACCTTTAAGAGTCCTTCCCTCTACTTCTCAGGGTATTCTCATATCTATGTTATAAATAATTTCCAAGGCTTTTAGTTGTACTCAGTAGAAGGTATATGGAACAGTACCTTAGTCCATCTTCCCAGAAGTGAAAGTCCCATGACTAATTTTCATATATTGATTTTCTATCCTGAAATCTTGCAATCTTGCTGAATTCATTAGTTCTACTAGCTTTTTGTATATTGTTTAGGTTTTCTGCTAGATAATCGTATCATTTGTGAATGTAGTTTTACTTTTATATGTATTCATATGTATACAACACATACACATATATACATAGAGATATATATCTTCTTAATGCATTTTCTAGGGTCTTCACTAATTCATAGATTTATGTGTCCTGTTCCAGATCTTAGAGTAAAATTTTTAGGTCTTAACGCTAAGTATTTTATTAGCACTGGATTTTTCAAATATTCCTTCAGGTTGAGATTGTTGACTTTTATAATTTTCTGAAAGTTATTTTATTATGAATGTTCATTAAATTTTCTCTGACTTACTCAGCATCTGTTTAGATGATCATGTTTTCCCTCCTCATTAGTTTGTTACACTGTTAATTCCATTGACTGATTTTCTTTTTATGCTAAACCAACCTGGCATTCCTGAGCTAAAACTCACTTGGTCATGGTGTTTTCTATCCTACACACACACACATACACACACACTGCTGGATACAATCTGTTAATGTTAAACTTTCATAAAGAATTTTGTTCATGTAGCTTTAAAAGGGATAGTTAAGTATAGTTTCTTTCAGTGTCTGTTTTCACTGTGAGTTCTTGATCAAAATTATTTAGAAATGTATTATTTAATTTCCACATATTTAGTGGTTTTCTATATGTATTTATAATTTTGCTTTATATATTCTATAATGATCACAGAACATATTTGTGTAATTTTGATTATTGGTCCAGAATAATACTAGTTGGGTAAACTTGTGTGTGCATTTGAAAACATGTGTTCTGCTATTATCAGTATAGGTTGATACTAATTTTTTTACTATTTTATTACAGTAACTGTTTTACACATTAAAATAAACTCATATGTGTAAGTTCTCCATATTTGTAGTTTCCCCATTTGTTTGGTATATATCAATGCACTCTGCCCGCCACCAAATCACTAAGTGTTCTTCTGTTTTTTATATCTTCTATATTTTATGGGCATCCTTTTCAACTTGATCTTTCAATTACTGGAAGAAGGATGTTAAAATTTCAAGCTGTAATTATGGATTTGCTTCTTTCTTTTAGTTCTAGCCATTTTTACTTGGTATTCTTGAAAGTTCTACTGATAAGTGTATAAATATGAAAATTGTTATGCCTCTTAAAATTAACTCCTTTATCTTTGTAAAATGATACCCCTTATATCTGGTAAATTCCTCTTTCTGAAGTCCCTGTATCTGATATTGATATAATCACTTTAGCTGTTTTTTCTAAGCATTTGTTTTGCATCTATAAATGTCTTCATATTTAAAATAAGTTTCTTGCAGGTGGTATATACCTAAGTATTACATTTTTTGAATGATAAACTCTGATATTGAATTAGAGGAGCTTGGAATACTTGCCCTCTTCTATCCTGATTCCATTGTTTTTTTATCCTATACATATATTTTAACATGGAAAATATAATCTTTAGGCATTTAATTCTAGAAATGGTTCTCTCATTTCTTCTCCAATGAAGTAGATCATTCTTTATTCCAAGACTGCTTTAATATTTTATATCTGTCCTTTTATTTTTCTGTATTAATGTATAGGCAGAAGGCTTGCTGAGTTTCTGGAATCACTAAATGATAAAAGTTCATCAGTTTGGGGAATTCTCAGTTATTACTTCTTTTAATATTGCCTCTTTCTTGGTTCTCCTTACAGGACTCCAGCTAAACAATGGTGCATCTTTTCATTACATTCAATGTATTCTTACCTTCTGTTATGACTTCATTACGCTTTTGTTGTTATTTGCATAGTTTTATCATGAATAGTCTGCT
The DNA here is from genome assembly GCA_004363575.1 of Solenodon paradoxus. Lineage (NCBI taxonomy): Eukaryota > Metazoa > Chordata > Mammalia > Eulipotyphla > Solenodontidae > Solenodon > Solenodon paradoxus. The sequence continues at coordinate 265,978 of RJWH01002049.1, read as the reverse complement.
TTGAGTTCTCTTACATTTCACTTAAGGATGAGAGAGAAATTCTTGGAAGAAAAAAAAAAAAAAAGATTAGCTTTCTCTTTTCTTCTGTTTAATTGGTTAGTAAGCCCATTTAACAACTTGTTAATTTTGCCTATTGATTCTTTCCATTCTGTAAATTTAAGCTGATTCTTTTGTAGCTCTGAAATGTTACTTGTATAGTTACCAATCCCTTGTTGACACTTTAATGTTTTGGTTTTACTTCCATGAGCATAACAAACACAGTATATTTTATTGTTTGATTGGAATGATTCTTTCTGGATTCCTAATGGATGATTTCTTTTTTAGCTAATTATGGCTCATGATGTTTTGTCAGAGAGGAGGAATTCTTTGTTTCCTATATACAAATTTGTGAAATTACAAAAATACATTATTTGATACCTAGGTCAGTCTAATTCTCTAAAGAGGCACTTTCATTGCCTCTTCTAGGGACCTTGGGGGTGCTAAAGGTCTATGAACAAGGCTGTATTTCTATGGATCATTTAGATGATCCCCTGAATCTTCCAAATCCATAACTCCATTTCAGAGTGGAGCTTTTGCGGATCTTAGTCCCATGCAATGGATTTTGCTCTAGGGTTTCTATTTTGGCAGGAGTTGAATTCTGACCTCTTGGTTCATTCTTTTAATTCTTTGAATCTGCTTCCCTTTTAAGTAACTTCCAAAGTCTCAGGATACACGCAATAGGCCTTCAAGGGAAGCTGGGACAAGGTATACATTAGATTATTAGGGCTTCAGTGCTGGCCTCTTTATCTTTCACCATTTGACAACACCATTCCATGTTATCTATTTTCTGCATGGGAATAATTCTTGAGCCAGCAATATTTCTGGTTTTCCTATCTGAATTCTAATCTTCTCCTGTGATAGACTAATTTTGAAAAATCCTTATGTATTAGACAGTTGTTGATTTCCAATTTAGTTTTTTAAATCTTGCCTAACAATAAAAAGTTGTATTTTATTTTTAGTTGTGGTAAAATACACATAATATAAAATTTGTCATTTAAGTGCTTTTTAAGTGTGCATATCAGTAGTGTAAATACTTATCCATTGTTGTGAAGCCAATCTCTAGAACACTTTTCATCTTTCAAAACTGAAACTGTATGCCAATTAAACTCTGATTTCCCATTCTTCCTTTCCCATCATTATACTTTTTCCCTTCTATGAATTTAACTTCTCTATGTACCTAATTTAATTGGAATCATTTAGCTTTTTCTTTAAGTGAAAGAAATCGGTCATAAAATGTAATGTCTTAGAGGTTCAACCATATTGTAGCAAGAGTCAGAATCTCCTTTCTTTTTATGGATAAATAATATTCCATTACATGTATTGATCACATTTTGTTTATCCATTCATCTGCAATGGGCGCTTGGGTTGCTCTCACATTTTGATTATTGTAAATAGTGCTGCTTTGAACAGAGGGCTGTGTTTTCTCTCTGACACATGATGTCTTTTCTAACATCAATTCTCCAACTTGCTGATTTTCTGACACTGAGTGGGTATCCAACAATTTAGTCAAATTCTGAAACTGAGTGTCTGATTCCACTAGTTAATAAACCAGTCCTCTAAGAATGTTTCTACTTTAGAGAGGCGGCTACAAATAGGATGCCCAAGTTACCTACTTTTGCCTGGCCAAACACAAATTCAGGGGTTCCCATAAGCCCCTCTTCCATTTCAATACTTTTTGGAATGATTTAAAGAACTCAGAAAATACTTGCACTTACCAATATATTAAGGATACAATTCAGGAAAATGGAGGCGATGCATAGGGGAATGTATGGTTGTGGGGGAAGAATGTAGAACATCCCTATTTTCTCTAGTCATACCGCCTTCCCAGACTGCGATTTATTTGGAAAATCTCCAGACTTCTTTGTTCAGAGGGTTTTTATGGGGTTTCTTTAGCTAGGCATGATTGATTAAAGAACTGATATTTGGTAGTTGAACTCAATTCCCTTCTCCCTGCAGGTGGCAGAGGGTAGAAATGGAAGTTCCAACTCTGTAATCATACTTTGTCTTTCTGGCCCCCATCTTGAAGTTACGTAGGGGACCTCTGTTTTTGGTCATCTCCTTAGTCTGCAAAAGGACTTTCATTAGTTAGGAAATTGCCAGGATTTCAGAAACTGTGCCAGGAACTAGGAACAAAGATCATATATATATATTTTCTACTATACTACAGGTGTGGAAACACCCTTTCACTATCCTGCTTCTAATTATTTTGGGTGTAGATACAGAATTGGAATGACTGGATAATATGTTAACATTATTTTTAATATTGTGAGGTATTGCCATACTGCTTTCCATAGTGGCCACACCAACAGTGCACATGAGGCTCTCTTTTTGCTTTTTTGTTTCCTGCTTGTCTTTGTGGAATGTCTTTATGGAATATCTTGTCACCTGGTCATTCATTCCTAGAAGCCATTATGGATTTGAAGTTTTCCAAATGACACACACAAGTTATTAACATGAGAATGTTGTTGGTTCTATTGGCTTCTGAAAGAGCAAGAGTACTTTTGACTTTTTTCAAATGTTTTCTAAAGATATGGAATCTTATGTCAATAGATAATTAAAGGATTCAAGGTGTCATCCTATTTAACCAGTCCATTTTAAAGACAAAGCAAACCTCATGAAGAAAAAGATCAGAAAACAGAAGGAATTTAGTTTTAGGTTGTTGCCAGTTCTCCTTATTAAAAAGGGTACAGGTGATTTGGATGGAACTGGGGGGTGGATTATGGTAAGCATAATAAGCCAGAAAGAAAAGAGATACTGGGTGGTTTTACTGTATGTGGAATATAAAGAAGCAAAACAAATGAACAGATCGTATAAATCTCAACAAAATTTAAAGGACTCATGATGTGGCTACCAGAGTTATGAGAAGGAGGAGGGATGGAAGAAGGGAACACGGAGGTGATAAAGGGCACTAAAACTCTGGTGGTGCATGTGGTGTGAAATGCACAGACTGAGGTATAAATCAATATCCTAAAATGAATATAGACATATAAACAAAAGTAAAAATAAAATTATTTAAATAGATGAAAGACAATGGAATGATTCAGCCATTAACAATTTAGGCACATTTGAAATGGACTTAAAGTTTTCATTTGTTGGCTCTGTTAGACCCTAACCAAATGCTGTACAACGGTGAGCAGATCATACCCTATAATCTAACATTTTGATTCTACTAGCATGATTAAGAAATATTGAAGCTTGTGGGCCCAGTTAAGCCTGAGATGAAATATTTCTACTTCCAATATAAGACTCTTATCTTATAAAGGGTTTTGAGGTATTTTCATGCCATGATACAAAGTCTTAAAATGAGACTGCTAAATTCTCTTTATGATGGGATGCTTTAGTCAACTTTTTAATATGAGCCCCAAAATTTTAAAATCAGGGAGATCTTATTTTTGTCTATTCTAGGTGGAACCCAAGTCCCATTTAATCCAAGGTACATTTATGTCATGTGATGTGGTGTCATGATTATTTTGTGAGAGAGGATGCACAATTCCTACCAGATCTTATCCAGAGTTCTTGAATTTTAGAAGAACATGGGAATTTACCTTTCAACCTAAAACATCTGAAGCTTGTATCACCTGGTTCTTGGAAGGATAAGTGCACATACTGTTCAATGGACTCATAACAACATTGGCCAGATATGAGCCATTTTATGGGGGCAGACTAAAGAATTTTCTGGAATAAATATAAGTACCCCAGAGTCAACCTGAAGTGAACCATGATTAATTTCAGTGTCTTTCCCACACAAAAAATGCAAACCTAAGGAACAAACATAAAAAGTTCAGTGAAAAATTATTCAGCATTTTAAACCCATGGTTGGGTAATCAGCACAGGCTCTCTTAGTAATGGTGTTAGAATGAAAAAGTCAGAGGCTATTTCCCAGGATGTTTTCTTTACAGTAAAATGAAATAGAATAGGAAGTATTATGGTCCTATAATAATGTACACAATCCTTGTGGGAAACAGAAAAAATGTAGTGTTTCCCAATCCCCTTTCACATCTTGATACACATAGAAATTTAAAATTATTTTAATGGCACACTTGGTACTTTTGGCCTGAGGTGATTGGCCTTGTTCCTTGATGGTCACCCCAAAGGCAAAGGAATCAATATCTCAGGCTTGAGTAACTCATTCCTAGTCCCAAAGTCCCATTTATCATCAGTTAACCCTATTTAGTACTTACTATACATAAGGCACTATTCTAAGAACTCTATTTCTTAATACATTTAATTTTCACAAACCCATGATGCATATAGTGTTATTCCCATTTAGTTGAGACATAACGAGACTAAAGAACTTGCCCAAATTGCTGGTAAGTGGTAGAGTTGGGATTTGAACTCACTCATTCTGGCTCCAGAGTTTGTGTTTGTAACCACCTAGATCTAGAACTAGAAGATACCAGAAAGGACTTCATTGAATCTATTATTAGGATCTCATGCATCATAAAGGAGCTATATTTGTAGAGCCCAATGGCACCTGGATCTTTTTTCTATGTTGTGGTAAATTCACACTACTTCTGATCACATTGTACAGTGTGAGTGTCAGGGTATGAGGAAAAGGGTGCATCAGGGAAAAGTGTCCAGCAAAGTAGTAAAGATGGAGAAAGTAAGGGTTGACTAGAGAAGAGAAGGATCCACAAACTTAGAAAACATTGACTGCAACATTTTTTTTTTTTTTGGCCGCTGAAATAGGTTTAAGACAAAATTTCTGAAAATTGCTTACTTTCTACCAGGTAGACTGTGTGTTTTTGGCAGCTACCCAGATGAATATTCTCAGAGTATCATTGCCTTTTTAGTTTTCACCATCTCCAGCTTAGATCACTAAGAACTGAGCTTAAAAATAACAGTGAGTTTCTAGTTTCTGCTATGGTATGTAAAATTGTTATGTTACCACTCTATCCTGACAAGCAAAAAGTTGAACAAATGGAAAAATCAACAATTCTGCTTATATATGTCAGAGGAGTGAGTCATGGGGGTAAATCACTGCTTCCCAAATGTGAGATTACAGAGAACCACAAATTACCACAGTAGAAGCCTCTGCTGGAACTTGTGATGGGGTAGAAAAATCTGAAATGCAATTGTCAAATTGCTGAGGACTCAGAGCAGACAACTCAGAGTTAAGACTCCAAGGATCCCAGTAATAGGAGTGAGTATTACTTCAAGCGCTCTACCAGGTGTGCTCAGTGTCAGAGTTGACACTACCCACATCAACACTTACTCTAAAGCTAAATTAATTAAGGCTGTGTGGTATTGATGCAATAAAAGAGAAGCAGATCAATAGAAAAGACTAGAAAGATCAGATCTAGACGCACATTAGTAGAGCCAATTGGTCTTTGATGAAACAGGCAAAGGCAATACAATGGAACAAAGATAATCTTTTCAACAAATTCTACCGGAACAACTGGAATCTATGTGTCAAAAAAAAAAAAATCTAGATACAGATATATACCCTTCACTAAAATTGGTTAAAAATGGATCATAGACCTAAATATAAAATGCTAAACTATAAATCTCCTGGACAATCACATAAGAGAAAATGTAGCTGATGTTGGGTGTGGCAATGATTTTTTTTGACTATAGCATCAAAGTTATGAAAAGACTAATTTGTAAGCTGAATTTTATTAAAATTAAAAACTTGTTTACTTTGAAAGACAATGTTAGCGTGCTCTGGCAGTGGTTAGATCTACACTACTAGCAAGAATAGTCCACATACATCCTAAGGACCTGGATTTGTGTCCCAAGGTCAAGGGGAACAACTAAGATGTACAACTAAATAAAAATAAATAAAAATATGTCTTCCTCCCCTCTCTTCCTTCCTGATTGCCTACTTGCCATCATTCCTGCCTGTACCTTCCCTTAAAAAAGTCATTAAGAGAATGAGACGACACTCTCATAAAGAAAATTTTTGCAAAAGACACAGCTGATGATGATTATTCAAAATTTACAAGAAAACTTTTAAAACTGAAAAATAAGAAAATAAACGACATTATAAAATGGGCAAATGACCTGGACAGACACCTCACTAACGAAGATAGATGTATGACAATTAAGCAATTGAAAATATATTCCACATCATATGCCTTAGGGAAATGAAAATTAAAACAAAACATATAACTGCACACCTATTAGAATGGCTAAAACCTAAAACACTGACAACACCAAATGCATGTGAGGATGTGGAACAACAGGAACTGAAATTTATTATTGGTGGGAATGTAAAATGGTACAGCTACATTGGAAAACAGTCTGGCAGATTCTTACCAAACTCATCACACACTTACCATAAAACCTAGCAGTGGTATTCCTTGATATTTACTCAAATGGACTGAAAACTGTCCATATACAAACTTACATGAGAATGTTAATAGATTTTTCTTTCACAATTGCCAAAACTAGAGAGCAATAAAGATGTCAATCATAGGCAAATGGATAAGTATTCTGTAGTATGTCCAGGCAATACATTATTGTCTAGTCTTAAAAAAAATAAAAGCTAATAAGTCATGGAATGGTGTGGAGAAAATGTAACGAAGAGAAAAAAAGTCAATCTGAAAAGGATAATCATACTGTAAGATTTCATCTCTGTGATATTTTGGGAAGGTAAAACTAGGAAGAGAGTAAAATGATGAGTGGTTAACAAAAGAGAGGTGGGAGAGGGGTAAATAAATGGTAATTTAGGGGTAAATAAATGGAATACAGAGATTTTCAGTTCAGTGAAACAACTTCATAGGATACTATTATGGTAGATACATCTCACTATATATTTGTCCAAACCCATAAAATGTACATCAAGGGTGAACCCCAGTGTAGACTATGGACTTTGACTGATAACCAGGTTTCCACGTCTATTCTCCTTTGTTACAAATGTATGGCTCTGGTACAAGATTTGATGGTGGCGGAGGCTGTTCATGTGCGCAGGAGAGAGTGTATGGGAACACTGTATTTTCTGTTCAATTTTGCTAGGAACTTCTATCTGCTCCAAAAAATGAAATTCATCAATTAAGAAAACAAAACAAAACAAAAAAATCCTGAGCCAACTCATAATGTTTTTCTGGAAAAAACAAATTTTCCATTAAAGTGATAAATGTGTGTTAAGTATTCATTATCCATATTTGCTTATTTTCATCAATAGCTCCAAAAGTTATTCGCTTTGAAATAAGATGAAAGCAGTGTAACAGCTAGGCATAAATTATAGCAAAGTGGTTTCTACTTTAGTATTAACTCTGTAGGACTCAGAGTGGTAGTGGGAGGTCTCAAAGGTTATATCCAGGATCATCAGAAAAAATGCAGGAATCAGTTATAATTTTATGGATAGACAAATGGTGGTATTCTTTATCTGGTGAACAGAATCTTTCAGTGAACATTTCGCGTTGTTCGAGACTTCTGGTAGCTGATACTCTGCCCACAGCACTCCCCTTCAGGTCTATACTGAAAATGTCTTGCCACTCTAAGCACCTTTTGTGTCAGGTCAAGAGATAGATTTACTTTTTCTATGTATCTTCTTGGAGAAGAGACATTTGTCTCCCTCTGCAACTGGTGATTGCTGAACAGTGTGTTGTCAGTCAGCTTTCTCTTGGTGGTGCTGCGGCAACCAACAGCCCCTCCATCTCATAGTTTGAGCACCCGGCAGTGTATTCCTGTTCTGCATTATGAGTAGGTCAGCTGTCTCTCTGCTTTGAAGGCTGCCGGGGACCCTCACTGAGAGCAACTCTTCCTACAGGGAGCACAATGAGTTATTGTAGACAATGCAAATTGTGCAATACTGGTTGACTACCTGTCAGTTTCCACCTCTGCTATCCATTTTGTGTTCATCATTTATATGAAAAATATTTAGAACATAGCAAACAACTTACTTATTTACTTCTGAATTTTTAATAGTTTTTCTCAAACCTGGATTCATGAATAAACTATGAAGGAACAAAGTCTATTCATGAATCTACACACACACACACACACACACACACACACACACACACACACACACACACACACACGCAAACACTCTCTCTCTCTCTCACACTTTGTACCTACACACATATCTATTTTCCTGCTATTTCCTCACCAGTAATTGCCTCAGAACAGCCCAGAGTAAGAGGAAAGCCAGGAATTGCTGCTGTTCCCTTGATGCAGGGAGGAATGGAGTATTGGACAGTTTTATTATGGACAGCAGGAAATATTTTGTCTTGCTTCCAAGGTGTTTAATTTTGGTTCCATTATATTCTTTTTCTACACTTGTACCATCTTCAATAAGTCAGAAAGGCTTTAGAGAAATACTTAATCAATATAAAATATATCAGCTGAAAAGTCATTTTCAGTCATGTTCTTAACTATTGATTTTATCTTAAATGCTCAAAATAATATGCATTATTACTGTTTTCAGTCACAGAAATTTAGAACCGGTTTTATTGTATATACTTTACCCACACCGCCTGAACCTCATAATCCTGTCGGGATAAAGGAATTCCAAGTTATGATAAACCTTCCACAGCCTTTTGTTCTGGAGCATATGCTTGGAAATATCAGCTATGAGTCTTCAAAATTTCTATGAATTTATAAGTTCATAGAGCTGTCCTCAAAGGTGTTTGCAGATGCTTAGTAGGGCTGCATGTTTTCTGCCTTTATACTTACTTTGTCTTTTATTTGATATCTTTGCAAAAGTGATCCTGAAAATTGAATCCTAATGAATAGCTTGACTGCTGGTGTGTGCACAATTATTCTCAGAAACGTTTTGTTTTTAGAAAGCAATAATTTTCGATATTCTATAGGATTAAAAAAAGTTAAGATATTTTGGAAACATTTTGGTTATGTCATTTAAATGCTAAATATATCCTTAATATTATATATTTTTATACATTCTTATCTATACACATATGTATGTGTATGTGTATAAGATGTTATTTTTTGAAGTTACTCTGTTGGTATTGTACCTCTGATAGATATAGGAAAGGCGATATGTAATTCAGAGATCATCTGCTCCGACTCATTTGTTTCATTTTAGGCCAGGATCTGGGGTAATGCTGACTTCTGATTAATAGATATTTGGTTAATAGATATCAATAAAGGAGTTATTTTTATCCAACATTCTGTTCTGACAGAAGTCAATATATTAGCATTAATAAACAAATGCTAAGGAATTTTTCTTTTGTAAATCACATTGCATGTTTGTGTGAACACATGTATGCATAGACATAAGAACCACTATTTCACTGGACAACATCTTATATTCTGATAGGGAGAAATATGAAAGTAGTTGAAACTGGCCCCTAGGGCTCATCTATATAATCTGGTAGATCAACCACCTAACTCACAAGGGTCTGATCTGGGGAATGTGGTCCAGTTAGGTAAGTTCTCAGCTAGCTCCTCTGATTGGAAGAGAACCCAATTGAATATTGTCTCCAAGATTGTAATTCTATATTCTTTGTCTTCACAGAACATCCTGTCTTTACTTTTTCTTAGTTGTTCCAAACAAAGAGCAGAAACACTGCAAGGTCTTTGAATCCCTTTAAATACTGACAAATAATGTAATTACAATTATACTTCTTTAACATGTAAGAAACCTATATTCAAATTTTTAAGTAAACTAGGACATTAACCTACTTAAATATTTTTTTCTGTCTTTTTTTTCCACATAATGAATCGAGGAAAAATCCATCAATATACATAAATTTGTAACTAACAAATCTGTAACCATGATTAATTATTAGATTAAAAAATACAAAGAGTTATATGTGATGGTTAATTTTATGTGTCAATTTAGCTCAAATAGATTGCTCAGACACATTCTAGGTGTACTCCTGCCTGGCTTTCCTAAACTGGGATACCAATATTTATATGCCTTTGAAGTCAAGAAATTTTGGTTTTTCTTGGGTCTCAATTTTGCTGACTTTTGTACTTAAACTTGCACCACTGAATCTCCTAGTTGTCAGTCCTTTGGATCTGAACTGGAACTACCCATCACCACCTCTAGATTTCCAGCTTGCTTACTACAGATTTTGGGACTTCTCAGCCTTTGAATCCAGAGTCGATTCATTATTATTTTTATCTGCATATCTATCTTTCAATCCTCTGTCCATCCATTCATCTTTCCATCCATCCATCCATCCATCCATCCATCCATTCATATATCTTCTATAGGTATGTGTCTCTGAAAACACTGACCAATACGTTATATCACAGTTCTTTTTTCATTTATTTGTAACTGTCCTGTCTTCTCTCTTTCACATCTTTGAAAGCATGCAGTGCTCTCTATTTCACATTCAACCCCATTTGCTGTTTTTCTGGTTAATTGTTATATGTTAAGTCTTTCACCTTTGATGTCACTTTCCAGTAGTCTTGCCAGATGGCCTACCTCATATTGGGGGTGGAGGCTCCTTCCATGCCCCCAAGGCGACTCATGTTCACTTTTCTTTTGGAATTTACCATCCTGCATTATAATTCCTGGTTTATTTAGATATTTCCCTGCATTAGATCATTTTCAGACGAAGAATAGTAACTTCTTTGCTGTTTTATATCAAAAACCCAGTAATGTTTGGTACTTATTATAAATCTATCAAGTGAACAAATGAAGAGTCTGGTTTCTGTTAGGCCCAATCTAATTTCTTTTATCCCATCAGAAAATTAATAATACAGATGGAAAAGCATACTTTTAGAACATAAGAAAACTGACATAATTTTGATGTTAGACAAGGAGGTTTTGAGATGGTTGAGAATGTTATCTGTAAGTTTTGCTTATTGACATGCATGTGTCAGATTCATGAAAACCTGGAAGAAAATGTACTAATATTTGGAATTACTACTCCTCTCTGTTCTTAAAACCATATGCTTTGATATCACAGTTACTGTCTCTCCCATCTGTTCAGCAGACAAGGCTGTTTCTGATGAAGAAAGAACAAAATTCTTTCTGAGGGCATAGTCTACAAAGTCAGACAAAGCAGAATGGGATAATTATCCGATGACATGAAGGAGGGAATGGTAGCAGCTGTGAGAATCACCTGTCACATCCAACCCCAGGCTACATTTATACTAAAGTTCAGCTTGTTTCTCAAAAATCAGGTTTATGTTTACAGGAAAAGAAAAAGGACTTGATCTGTTTAATGGAAACTCATTATTATAAAAAGAAAAAAAACCTGTTGATGAAATTGTTTAAGTAACTCAACAAGGAGGCCATTAGACTGAGGTGACTTAGACCCAAGCCAGAGTTCATGTGCTCAAATCCCAGAAAAATGATACTTAACAACCATCAAAATCTGTGATCAGAAATAAATATCCACATCCTTATGTTCGAGTGCCAAGACATGAAACAACCTAAATGCCATCAACAGATGACTATATAAGGAGGCTATGGTCTTTACACTAAATGGAATGCTATGTACCTATTTAAAAAAGTGAAACTGTGCCCTTTGCAACAATCTGGATGGCACTAGAGGGGATCATGTTAAGTGAAATAAGTCAGGAAGAAAAGAGAAATACAGGTTGGTTCCACTCATATGTGGAATATAATGAAAGGAAACAAATAAGTATACAAATTCTGACAAAGTTAACAGGACACAGGACTGTGGTTGTGGGATGTGGGGAATGAAGGCTAATGGGGAGGGCAGAAAGGGGAAAAGGTGATGGTAAAAGACACTGGATCTCTGGTGGTGGGTGTGGGATGAAATATAGACTGAAATGCAATTCCAGCATCCTAAAATGAATATAGCATTGTGAATAAAATAAACAATAAAATTTTTTAAAAAGAGAACAATCATCACCATCAGTCAACTATACTTTTTCAAAAAAGGCAACTGAATAAGCTACAGCTAATCAATATCCTGGCTTTGCTTCCATCTTCCTTACAAAAGTTATCCGTAAGCTCAAATGAATACTGGGTGTTTTAATGTGCTGCAGTTTATCTTTTAACACAACTAAGCCTGGAGTTCTTTTAAATGAAAACACAGGAAAATGTGGGTGGAAACTATGCACTGTGATTCAAGAATACTTGGCCATGAGTGACACAGAGGTAACAATCGGGAATGATGAGTGACTTCATGGGTAATAGTGAATTCCCCTGCCCCGAAGTTTCAAAAACATGAAAGACTTGGAGGAGTTATGAAAATAAAGAAGGTAATTTGGACAAAGAGTTTCATGAGAGTAAAACAAGATGTGATTTGTCTGTCACCTTTGTTGAGCTTTTAGAAGAGTTGGGCATTCTTGAAATGGTGCTTTCCTGCAATGATACAGTGAAGAGGGAAGTTTTGACTTGGTTGGAGAAGCACAGTGAATAGACTAACAGTTCCTGGATTCCAGGGCCTTGAGTAGCTTAGAGTGGGTGGAGGGTGGTGATTGCCATTAAAAGGAAAGGCAAATAAACTGAGGATGAAGAGGGGCTCCTAGTCATGACATGATACCTTGGGATTGGATAGGGCAACCACGTGCTTAAAATGACATTTTATAGTCCAGTAGGTCAACATTCTAGTCTCTTGACAATAAGCACAAAGATATCCATAAGCACTTCTATTATTTTATAAGAATTTTATTGAAGGAACATGGCATCATAACGTTGTATAGGTTTAAGGTATGTATATTATAAATAGATACTGATTTACAATGATGCCCTTCTATTATTTTCAAGCATCTCTGGACATCATTATTAAAGTGTAAAAAAGAAGAAAAGAGACAAAAAGAAACACTGAACTTCTGCCTAAATAAGCGTGAAGCAGACATGTTGTTTTGAATTTACCTTCCCAATTAGATTTCCGTTTTGTGAGTAAGCTTTCCAGTTCTTTGTACACAGTTACTTTTATGAAGCATGCTTCATGCTGGAATTAAAGATAGTGATATCTCACACTCTCACTTCCCTACAGTTACAAAGATGTGACCACACAGAATAGAAGCACACAAATTCTATCCTGTCAATATCCCAGTCTCTTCCAAGGCTCCTGCCAAGGAAGTACATCCAAGCAGGCAAGGTGGACCAACATGCCAACGAAATGCTGTCATCACTCCAGTTTTAATCAGACATCTCACTATTAATTTGCATTTGGAGATATTTTTTTAGCTCATTAAATAAATTGTGTAAAAACCTGGCTTGTCAATTCTTTCATTCTGTGTTGCTATATAACCAGGTGAAGTAAACTTCAGTGTTGCAAACATTTTTTAAGTTTTGATTATTCAAAAATGTGTAATGAAATATTTTAGTTATGATTTGTGTTTTCATGAGCCAGGACTAAAAAGGTGTGTGTGTGTGTGTGTGTGTGTGTGTGTGTGTTTGTGTTCAAATGACTGTATTAGTATGAGGTGGTGGATGCTTGCCCCTTACTTCAATATCAAGAAAATAGGCTTTGTGAGCCCATTTGGAGAATTTTATGTGTCCCATTGGCATTGGGTCAAAAAGGTTGACAGTGAAGGGTGCAGAACTAGGAGACTTGCATATGCTGGGAATGGATCTCCTCTCATAGGCTTTGCTGGACTAGAGGAAGTACTGAGTGTAGAGAGATTCTAACTGAGCGGGACTCATGTTGGAATGAGCAGATCACAGCAGAACAGACTTGAAAGATATTTAGGAAGAGAGAGAGATGATTTGGAATATAGATATAACAGCCTTCATCCAGAGATGCTGGATAAGAGAATCCTAGCAACTGAGGTATAAGGAGGGCCTCAGAGGAAGTACTGGAAGTACTGTATTTGGGCTGTGCCATTGCCGGACATTACAAGGTAGAAGTCATGCTATTCAATGTCGGGGCGAGGTCTTAAAAAACTGGCCATCTCTACCTCCTTCCTTGTAGCTACTTGCTTCAGAAACCAGCCCTTATGTTCTGAGAAAGCCAGGCAACCACATGGAGAGGGCTGGTGTAGATACCCAAAGTTACAGTACAGCTTGGTCCCATCCAACAGCCATTATTTCCCCACAGACCTGTAAATGAGAAATCCCCCATGTAATTCCAGCCCCCAATCTTTGCATCACCCCCAGTCTTTGCGTTGCCCTGGGTGGGGCCTCATGGAAAAGAAAGGAGATATTTGTAGGCAAAATATATGATTGTTTTGTTAAGCTTCTAAATTTAGGGTGCTTTTTTATACAGTAATAGTTAACTAGAATAAAAAGCCAGAGGGCATCTAATGTGATAGAGAGTAGGGAGAGAAAACAACTCTCCCCTTCCTTTCTGCAGGTTTCTAAGGACTGACCATGGAAAGGAGACCTTGGGATGTAAGAAGTGAGATATATATTTTGACTTAGATCTGATTGAACTTTATAAAACCTGGAAAGTAGACTGCCCCCAATGCTGAAAGTGACAGAAAAACCTTTTCTTTGTGACTAGGAAAGGCAATCTGGCATAGTTTGAAGGGCAAAAAGGGTAAATAAGAATAAAGTGTTTTTTCTTTTCTGTCCTATCATATCCATCCTGCTCAATAAGCTATTCACCTGTTCATTTCATACAACCAAGTTAGTTGTCTCAGGTAAAGGCAAAAAGAATTTGGGAGTTTATTCTTTTGAGACACATTCTGTTCAAGTGCATAACAAAAATTTAATTCTCTTTTTCAGACTTAAGGAAACAATTCATCAAATAAAGACTAATACCTGTATTTTGGGGTAAAATGTTATTGTGGAATAAATAGGAGAAATAGCATTCTGATTACTTTCTCTTGTAAGGTAGTGAAAAGGCTATTTCTTGGCCAAGGTTATCTTAGAAGAAATTGAAGGAACTTGGATGAAATGGAGATTTAGTACTGGCAGAATGACTTTCTACTCACACCTTCACTAAATATTTATAATAAGTAGCTATAATAAAATGAGAATAAATAATGTTATATTTAATTTCTATGTAGTAGCCTGTTTATGAGAAATACACTAACAATAATGAGAATAATTTGTGACCTTTTAATTGAACATTAATACTGCATTATATTTGAAGAGTACATCCTTATGAAAGTTCTTATACACTGTTCTTTCAGTTATTCCTCACAATAAACCCAGAGGACAAAAAGAGAAAGGATAGCAATCTTTAAATTTACTTGAAAGATGCAGAAATAGAAGATCAGTGTTAAGTGATTCATCCAATGTGATACAGATGAGAGAGAGTGGAATTTGCCTTAGAACTTTGTCTTTAATTAGTCTAACATTCTCTCTCCCTCATGTAACATGGTTAAGGAATATCCCTAAATAAAATATTATATGAAAAATGGAGAAAGCTATCTGAGTAGTTAAAGCAAGAATAAGACATCAAGTTTTGACTGGTTACTTGTGGTTCTAAAACTTAAATTATTTTATATGAGATTTAAAATATTTGAAAACTATAAGGGATTTAAAAAGTTTGAAAATCTTCCCTTAGTTAATGAATGAATTAATAAGTGATAATATGCTAGATTCTGGGGTATAAAGTAAAATGAGCTGGCACACCCTGGTGGAGTAGCGGTTAAATCAGTTGCCTCCCAAAAAGCCAGGCACGTATCCCTGGGTTCGAATTCTGGACCTAGGGGATTGGGAGTGGGAAACAACTAGTATGAGAAATAAAATTAAAATAAAATGAAATAAAATAAATGTGCCTCTTAAGCCTCTCTCTTTCTGCCTACCTGCCTTCATTCCTGCCTGCACCTTTCCTTAAAAAAAAAAAAGGGGAAAAAAAATGAAAGAAAGAAAAATGAGTCGAGGTCACTGACCTTGAATTCCAGTGGAGCACACAGATTTGTCTCATCAGTCTGGGGCCAGGGTGATATCCTGGAGGAGAGGATTCTGGAGTTGAAACTCAGTGATACATATGAGTGAGTTAGGAGCTCAGTGGGAAGGGCATCCAGGCAGAGAGAAAAATGGAGGCTAATACCTTGACTGTTAAAATGAATCATGCAGTTCATGACACATTAAGACCTGAATCCACTCTGGATTTCCAAGTATACCACTTATCTTTTTCTCTTCCCTCTGGTTTATTCAGTGAATGTACAAATAATTTCATCCACATCAAAACTGCCTCTGCAGATATTGCAGATGTTATAAAGATATCCACTAGAGGCCCTATTCTTTAATATTACTCTGAAAGTTTAGCATGTATAATAAGACTACATGAAAAAAATAGCAAATACAAAGAAATCATATCAAACAAATATTTAAATTATGTGAATTCAATTCTATGGCTCCTC
Organism: Solenodon paradoxus; assembly: GCA_004363575.1. NCBI lineage: Eukaryota > Metazoa > Chordata > Mammalia > Eulipotyphla > Solenodontidae > Solenodon > Solenodon paradoxus. The sequence continues at coordinate 249,838 of RJWH01002049.1, read as the reverse complement.
AAAAAAAAAAAAGAAAACCCTCCCACAATTGAAATACTATTATCTGTTTCATCCAATGGCAAGAGATCAAATTGAGAAATATAGCCTATACTTTCTTTCTCAGTTTCACTTATTATCTTCCTGTTAAAGCATAAGACTCTCTCCTAATGACTGTGATTCTAGTGTTTAAAGATAGATACCTTTTGAATAGTGAAACTAGAGTTTCTGTGGGTTTTCATAACTAGGGAGAAAATGATACATATTCAAAATTACCTTTGACAGTATCTTAGGAAGAAATAAAGTTTGATACCAGTATGCAGGAGGACTGTGTGTTTTATTTTTCTCCAATGTTGGAACCTTTGTTACTCCCAAATAAAACAATTATTTTCCTTCTAGTGACTATTTTGTAAAAGTAATCTTGAAAAAATATGTCAAAATTTGTTAAGAAAGTATTGGCAAAGAACGATAAGGTAAAAATATTAGCATGGCTATATGTAGAAAAGTCACATGAATAAATGGAATAAGGTGCAAATGGAATGATTAGCATAAAGTTACAAATAAATATACATATTTGCATGTGAAATAATTGTCATTTCAACTCAGTGGGGAACAGATGGATTTTTCAACAAATGTAGTGGTGAAACTAGCTGAATGTATGAAAATAATGCATTTTGATTGGCTAATGAACTGATTTGATGAGCACATCAAAACTTAAAACATTCTGTTGGAATATAAAGTAAATTAAAATGGACTAAGAAAAAGATTTGCAACATATATGAAAAGCATAGGGCATATAAAATATTTATCAGTTGGTTTGTGTGGCTCCCTACATCTCCTCTGACAATGCTGTAAGAAGGCGAAGGTCTTATGAACTTCTTCCACCCCACTCCTAACTCCCTAGCCATATCTGATTTAATATGGGATGTGTACCAGTTCAAAGCAAGACAGTCCAGTATCAGGTTCTCAGTCTCACATGTTGGAATGTGGAGATACAGATACATAGCTGGTTATAATACACTCAAGAGAACATTCATGCCTTAGTTCCCTGTAGATAGGGGTTCAGAGCTAGCCCTATAGCTATACATATATATGTATGTATATATATATATATATATATATATAAATATGAAGTTTTATCGCGTGAGCTTGTCTATGAAAAGAAGAAACAGGTGTGAAGAAAGAAGTAGAAGTGACTAATGGTCCCAGAGAGAGCAAGGACAGGTATATGACCATTTTCTAGTTTATGGAAAGTTTTGTTCTATTTTCTGGGTTTGTGTTCTAGCCATAATTTCCCTGCTTCCTAAAACAGATTGAAGAGAATTTTGTTTTAACAATCACACAATTCCCTTGACATAAACTAATATATAGATATATATTATGTACATAATATATATTTCCACTCGATATATATATGTGATATACATATATATAACATTCTTCATATCAATATTTTAATAGTAAAATGAACAAAAGGTAAGGCCAGTTATTTTTCTAAATAAGTAATGCAAATGACCAATATACATAGAAAAATTCAACTTACCTAGGATCAAAATGTATACATTTAAGAATTATAATTCCATATTTTTAGCCTATTAACTAAGACCTTTAAAAAAGCTTCAATATTAAGCAAGAATGGGAAAAAGGTAGACAAGCACTGCTTGTGAGAGTATAAACTTGCTGAACTTTTCTGGAGGTAAATTTGGTCTGTTCTTTGATAAAATCAGTCTACTTCTAAGACTAAGCACTGATTCAGTTACAATGATACAGCATTTTAAAGAATTTTTATGATAATACGAGTACAGATATATTTCTGACTTTAAAAAATAGTGATTTTTCTATTTGCGATGATATTATGGGTGATATTTAAAAATAGAAAAATAAATACAAGAAAGAAGATAGAAAAATCCATGATTCCATCACCCAGAGGTTTCCATTCTTAATATAGTCAGAGGTATTTCTGATTATTGAAGTAGTCATCTAGTAGCTAAATTCAGAGACAATTTCTTTTAATTCTCATCCTGATCTTCTACCAGGGTGCATCTTGTCTTATTTTTTAAAACAGCTTCCTTTATAATTTTTTTTTCTGATTTCCCCTCTTCTCATCAGCTATAGGCTCAATTTCTATTAAACTTTATTCAGCTCCTTATACAGGTTATACTTTCTGTCATCCCGAGGACCATTAATGGTTGCTCACTTTTTCTGGAACACTTGCCCACCATATTCCATATCCCATCATTACATTACTGTGGAAGATTGTCTATTAATGGAGACCGAGCCTAAGTACATATGCCTTGCATTGTAATGCCGCTGTCCTTCCCATCAAGAGGTGTTATCCACATCTCCAACTCCTTGAATCTCAGTTGGTCATATGGTTTGCTTTGATCAGTCTTACGTGTTGAAAAATGATGTGTGAGCTGCAGACTGAAAGAATTGGAGGCTTTGAAATTTCTGAGATAGCCATGTGGTGATGGTTGGTCTCAATTACTGGGTATGAGAGACAATGTGGAGAACTGAGGCATACCAGTCAATGACCAGCATCATTTGTCAGACACATCTGTGTGGCCATCTTGGTTCTTCCAATAGGGAGGTTAGGTTGTTATAGTCACATGTGTAATTCCAGACAGATCAATAAAAGGTCAGCAGGGGCTGCGAGCTCCCAATATTATGATGCCATAACGTTTTGAAATGATTTCTTAGGCAGCCCCTAAGATGACCCAGAGGAGCAAAAATGGTATCTTAATCACTGAGGTTTCCCAGCTACCTGGTAGAATGCCTGACAAATGATACTCAATTAATTTTCTGAAATTTATAAGCAAAGATACTTGAATCATATTACATTTCATAATCTGCTTTTATATTAGTAGTAGAGCATGAGCATATTTCCAGGATAACCTGTATTCTTCTGTAATATTTTAAATATCATTAGCCTATGCCTTTGTTGGGATGTGTCATAATTCATTAAAACTCATACACTATTTCTGACATGGAGGTTGTTATCAGTTTCTCACTATTATAAAAAATATTGCCATGAACCTCTTGTAAACAGATCTGCACAAATCCTTAATTATTTTCTTATAATAAATTACTAAAAGTGAAACTGCTTTGTCAAAGTTTTTCTGTATAAAATATTCTTAGCTGGTTCATGATCATTACAAAAGAAGGGAAAAACATTAGGTGAGGAACAAGAGAAAATAAAAATTATCAGGGTTATTAGTGTTTTACTAATTTATCCATATTTTTCTTTTTCTAAAATAAATGTTACTTTTGCATTTTTTTTAAGTAAAGAAAACAAATTGTCCTTGTAATTTCTGTTTTCTCTTCTGACAAAGAAGCAGAAATATCAAGGAATGAAATTTGGTTTAAGTATGTATACTCTAAAAAGAATCAGATAATTGCTCAGTCAAAAATTAAGATGACATGAAAGAAATGCTAGTTTATTTCTTTTGTATGAAAAGATCTTAAAATTTACTGTATTTTCAGATGGAACATAATGTATCAGCATTAACTGCAACGTTTGAGAGGTATATTATAAATTATCATAGGTGCCTTCCTGCTGAAATGTGTAGAGTTTGTATACAGTATGATTTGTCTTACCATCATTCATTCATTTATTTCCATAGAAGTTCTTTGATACATAAGATCATAGAATCTAATATATAAATAACACCAAAAATACTGATATACAAGGTACATTTTAGAGCAGAAAGTACATAGGCAGGATTTTTAAAAAAATCAAAACTGACTTGAAGAAATAAAACTTATTAGTCCTAATATGTGTTTAGTTTTCAGGGAAAATAGACTATTGAGGTCACCTAGCTTTACATTTCTACTGACAAACTATATAGGCTGAATTCAGTGCCAGAAAGCATTGGTCCAACTCAGTAAAAAATAAATTATCTGATACTAACCTTACAACCTTACAACCTTACTGCTTATTGACCACTTTTTTTTAAAGTCAGTTATCCAGATGATATGAGTAAGCCTAGAAATAAATTCATGTGGGTGGTGTAGTCACATATTGGTTGTACTTCATTCTAGCTGCTGAAATTTTGTTTTCAGTAAAATTCTCAATGATGTGATTTCAGCTGGATTCTATAATTGCCACTGATTGATGGAGAGTCAGTCTAGTCAGGAAGTGCATTGGAAATTTCCTATAAAATTGAGGAGGAGAGTGCAGCACATACAAATTGTCGAAAATGAGCTTCACTTCCCTCCCAAAATACTCCAATTGGATGATTATTTCCAGTCATTTTGTAAAAGTAAAGGTGAATAGTTGTGTTGGGTCTTAATTTAGGCTGCTGTAACAGAATATCATAGATCGAGTGGCTTAAAAACAAATGTTTCTCAAATTTCTGGAGGTTAGTAGTGTAAGATCAGGCCTACTTGGGTTTTTAATGAGAGCTGGCTTCCCAGTTAATATCTTTATATGGCTTTCAATGATGCTTGCAAGCAGAGAAATCTCTCTCTCCTTTTATTTTATTTTTAGTAAGGGCATCAATCCCTTGAGGAGTGATGGACCCTCATAATCTAATCTAGCCCTAATCACCTCTCAAAGACACCACCTCAAAATACTATCCCATTGGCAAATAGGGTTTCAACATATGCATTCTAGGGGAATTCAAGCATAGTCTACAGTATGTATTTCTTGACTGGGGATGAGTTTCCCATAAAATATAAAATAAACTTTATTTATTACCCCTTTATATGTCAAGTTGCAGATGTTAATTTGTTAATGTATATTTGTTCATATAATTGGCTTTTATCATTGAAAATATGCAATGAATTTGGGTAAAAATATATAACAAAATACAGAAAGGTACAGATAAAAAGTAATGATTCCTTCCAGGCCTGTTGTCTAGAGGCCTGGTTCTTGTCTCCAAGGCATTCGCTCAATAAGCTACTTTATCATCCAAGGTATCCTATGCACAGTTAATTATATGCAAATGTAGTCCTCTCATTTTTCTTCCTTGCTTCCTCCCTCTCTCCATTCCTCCTTCCCTTTTTATCCTTTTTTTTTTTACATTTTCTACACTTTATTAACAATACATTTTAGAAATTGTTTTCTATCAATATATAGGAAGTTTCATTCTTTTTTCTTAATCAACCAATCTTGATTTATTTTATCATCCCATATAACCCTGATTTATTCTCATTTTGTTCTTTTAGTTTTATTCTTTAAAGAAGATAATATTCTCATGGTTTAACAATGAAAAGGCTAAGCAGATGCTTAGTGAATAATCTTTCTCCTACTTCTTCTGTTCCTGTCACTTTCTGAAGGTCAATATTTAATGTTAGTTTTCTTGTGTATCCTTCCAATACCTCAATGTAAATGTAAGGGAATCCTAATAGCTTATTTTTATTTCATTATGATATAAAAGATAAAATATCACATAAATCAGAGTCCCAGCAGAAAAGAGAATTCCACTGAAAATACTTCAACTGAGACACATTTTTACAAAGGTTGATAATATCAAGGGAACAGAGACCCCTAGAACTTACTGGAAAAACTTTACTGACCCTGCCCTTCCGGTCAAGGAGATTGGATGGAGTTACAGAGAGGAATTGCCTTTCAGGCAGAAGTCATGGTCAAGGGGAGAGAGAGCTGCCAGAAGTTGTGTAGCAATTTGGAGAAGAAGTGAAAACGAAAAACCTGGCCTCTCCCTTCTTTCATTCGTGTATCCATGAATTCCACTGGCCCAAGTCACCTGAAGTGAGATAGCAAAAGGGCCCTATTGATGCAATTTCCAGGACTCAGGGCACAGAGCAAAGCTGAAAGCAGAGACCTAGTTAGGGATAAAAAGGAACTAACGGCATGTGTACATAGGCACATCTTGGACCTTTTCTTCTTTCCATTTTTGTGTTTTAAAGACCTTTCTCTGTCAAGCCCTTAGAATCGTTTTCATTCCTTTTAGTAGTTGTGGAATATTCCATCTTTATTGATTCACCATAATTTATGTAAGCAACCCTCAGAGTAAACACTTAGGATTTGGTAGTCTTTTGGAATGATACAGTAAAAAGCCTGGTACATATACCATTTTGTATACACGCAGCAACCTCTAAAGGGAAATTTTTCAGAATATGATTGTGGAGTCTGTAAATTTGAGAGACATTGCCAGATTCTCCTCTGCAGTGATTCCCCACTTCGAACTGCCAGTAACAAAGGCCAAGCAGCCTGTTGCCTGGGGCCTCAGGGACAATGCCATTGAATACAAATTTTCCAAAATGGTAGGTAAGTAAGGTCATCTCAGGATCATTTATATTTGCACTTGTCTTATTTGAAATTAAATTCAACATTCATGAGTGTGTTTAAACAACATTGTATTTCCCTTTCTATGAACTGTCCGTTCCTGTGATTTGCCTCCTTTTTTTTTTCAGTTTGAGAAGTTCTTTATCAATTAGGGACATGAATCCTGGGTTCCATTAGTTGAAGATAGTTTATCCCAGTTTTCCCTTTTCCTTCATTTTGCTTCTTTTTTAAGTACAGATTAATAATTTTCAGCAATACATTTATCAATTACTTTAATGATTTCTAGATTTTTGTATCATAATTAAAAATCCTCCTCTACTCGGTGGGTATAAATAAAACTGCCTGTATTTTGCCAAATATGTTTTAGGATTATAGAGATTACATTTAAATCTTTGATGCATTTAAGTTCATGCTTCTCCCCCTCCTTCCTCAGTCCCTTGATTTTTCTTCCAAAGCAACTTAGTTGCCCGGAAACTCTATAATAAAAAATCTGTGGGACGCCCCCACTAATGTGAGATGCCATCTTAATGTTTACTAATTCCTTTGTGCTTTTGCGTCTGTTATGGACCTGCTAAACTATCACTGATTTGTGTGGTCATAGAGGAGAAACATATTCTTAACAATGGAGGTGTTACTATGTGTTAATACATCATAGGGCAGGTCTCATTCTTTTTTTAGTTATTTCCTTGGTTATCCTTATTTGCTCTATTTTTCCTTTTTATTTCTGAATAATTTTTCTTATATCTTGTATATAGTGCAGAGTTGGGTTTTTTAGTGCCTTCTAATTGGAAAGTATTTTTATTTAAAAGATGAGTTGCACTCATTACAATAATCAGTATCAGTATCAGTATTAATCATTATCATGATATTTATCAGCATGGCAGGTATGCTTGGTATGAATTCTATGTGCTTACTGTTTTTATATAATATAAATGCTGTATATGATATAGTCTGTTTTATTTGCTTTTGAAATGTGGTTTTTCTGATGTTGAGGATGATTTCTTTTAATTCTAAAAATAGATATTTGTTTGTAACTATGACTTATTATAATGACCTTAGTTTCTTCTTTCTTTAAACAAATTCAGTTAGGTCTCTGCTCTGAGCTATGATTTAATTGGCTTACATAATTTTTCTTTGACCATAACTCCTCTCCTGTATCATCCAATATTAGTCAATTAAATAGTCTAAATTTAGCATAAACCTTTGTACTTTGAAATGTGTATAGCCTTCCATTTTTAAACCTACTTTTTATTATCAGATTCAATAGACAGAATTACATTTTGATAAACATTCTTGGAGCAAACAAAATAAAAAGAAATAATTGCAAAATTTATATGTGTTGTTCATTGTGCATTTTCCAGGGAATTAATACAGAGAATCGCTATTACGTTACTAACTTTTTGTTACTCTATAATCATAACAAAACAAAGAATTATGAGTAAAATAGAGTTTACTGCTTTGAATGGATACCACATACATAAAAATTAAGGCTTTATTTTAAAACTTTAACTAGACATAATTGAATAGATTTTTTATATATTTATTATTTCAGCTGATTTTATTGAAGGAATATTGCATTATAACATTAATGAGTTTTAAGTTATGCATGATAGTAAATCTATATCTGTTTATGATATAGTAAGTTCACCATTATTTCCTTTTTTCCTTCACTCTGCAATTAATCCCCATTAACCTGCTTCCTCCCTATACTCATCCATCTCTTTCAAAACCCTCCAATTTACTTTTTTTTGGCTGAAAGTCTGTTGCTATTTGATTTTGTCCATTTTTTCAAAGTCTATTTTCGTTTAATTTAGCCATTACTTACATGTGGTGTATAGAGAGAGCAAGTATTCCATTCTTGATTTCTAACCTTTAATAAACTTTGCCATTATATGGAGATGAGGCCAACAGTGAGTTTATTCTCTTTTCTCTCTGTCCCTTCTATTTTTGTGTAAATCACATCATTCCTACATTTTCAGGTCATCTTATGAGTCCTTTACCATCTTTGTTTTTTTTGTTTTGTTTTTGTTTTTGGTCTTAGTTTTGCATTTAAATATATTCAGTTTCACTGCCAGGTTTTTGTCAAAGTTTTGCCGCCATCTTTTGGTTGGCTAGAGTTTTCTTACCAGTAGTTTTCTCAAGATGGACTCATGTAAACAGTAGTCCCCGATTTATTTCATGTCAGAACTTTCTGTGGCCTTATATAAACTTCATGAATTAGAATCACAAAATAAAAAATCATATACTTTCAAGTATATAAAATCCTGACCACATATAAATCCCTTTACCCATGCCTGCTTTTCTAAAGTATCTTGTAGGTTTTCCTTCTCTGATTTGTGGTATAGGATTTACATAGAAGCCTGGTGCCAGCTTAATTTTCTTTTTACCATATATGCAACATAAAATTTTTGTCTGGTTGACCAGAGAATTTTTATTTATGGTTAAACTACTTTATGCCAATATTATCTTTCTTGGGATATGTTTCTGTGATGACTGATCTAAGTCAATTTTTATTGATGCATACTGTGTTCTTTTAATCTAACAGATTAGTCTTTCATTACAGCAACTGTTCTTTGAAATACGTGTTCCCCAGTGTTCAGCTGGTTTTCATCTTCCAGAAGCTCCAAATATACTTATGCTAGAACAGAACTCTTTCTTGTCTGCTCTATTACTTTTTAAATCATGTTCATTAAAAAAGTTTCCATTTTATTGTTAATTTTCTAATGTCCATCTTAAATGTATTTTAATGTACTTTCTACAATATTTTTCTCCCTTACTCAATGTCCAATTTTGTCTTTAAATCTGTAATGATTTTCTGTTTTTCTTTTATTTTTTCCTGATGTCTATTCTTGTTTCATTTCCTCCTGTTATCTGGTTTTCACCTCTCATGATTGATCTTCCTAACTATAATTTCTTCACTAAATTAAAAAATGTCCATGAGAGAACATATAGTTTTGATCTATTTCATGACAATTCTATACCCACAACCCCTAACTCTTCACAATAGAAAAGTTTTAATGTTCTTTTACTATGTAGGTTCTGAGTACATAGTCTCTGTTACGTACATCTGAATGGGTAGAAATTTCCTTAGTAAGTATAGGAGATTTCTTTGATAATAAATGGCAAAGGGGAATTTAAAGTTTTAGAGAACTTCACTGTTGTGAGACTATTTCAAGTCTCAGAGAAGAGACCCATTAACGTGTATACATGATTCTATGGTTTTGGAAAATTGAAGAAGTGAGATATTTTAACATCAATGTATTAAGACCTAATTTATTTCCAGTCTACCTTTTTTATACTTATTCCCATGCCAAGTGACTTTGGGTGGTCAACAGGCATTTTGAACTCAGAATAAGAGAAAGTAGTACTGATGATACATTCAGTTTGAACTTGTGGTGTGAATTCATGTGGTTTACCAATAATTCCATGTACCAGGTTAAACAATTGCTTTCCCCTGAAATAATGGCTTCTAGTAATATTCCCAACAACCCTCTCCCTCTGGTCAATTCAACCTGTGTATGAAAAAAAAAAGTGAAGGACCAGAGGTCATATCATTATATAAAGAGAAATGTATAGAAGACAAACAAAATTTGAAATTCATTGAGCCAAAAATAAATCAGACCTATAAATTGTCATAAATGGAATAGGTACTTGTCAATACCTTGTCCATTCAGAAGTTCTCTGCCAGGAATATTTGATACTGAGGTGTATATAATTACATACCTCTGTCTCAGGGTATCCCTCATATTAGAAAATTTAAAATTTTTTATCTTTTTCCATTCCATGGAAAGGGATTTAAACAACACTAATTCAATCAGGCAGCTCAGAGCCCAAACCTGGTTCTGTTCATGTCCAGGTCACCAGAGCACCTATTTCAATATTTTACGAGTTTTCCTCTAGTGGCTAGATATGGCCAGGACTGACAAACCATCTAGGTATATCCTGATGGTTATCCTGAGCCTGGAACTAGATCCACGTGGCCCTTGGTCTCCATTTCTCAAAGGTTTGCTCCCATCCTCTGTCATAAGACCCAATGGGATTGACTCTGTGGAAGAGCCCCAGTTCCAGGAAGACATTTTGGCAGGAAGATGATTGCTTCTGATGATAAGAGAAGAAATTCTTTCATGGAATTGAGTGAATTAGACTATCAGATTGTTCATGTACTGGTTTTGAATGATCCTCACTCATAGTGGACATAGATGAGTTCAGGACACTGGGCTATCCATGGTCCACTGATTACCCTTGAGTTGGAGCCCTCTACATGCTTGCACATGCTCAAATATTGTCTCCTACCAATTCATAGCACCAGAGGATTTTAAGAATGGTGGAAGTCATCCTTTATTCTGTGGGGTCCCCATGACTAGTACTCAGGGAAGTTATCCCATTCCCTATACCAGTTCTATGCCAAAGGTGGTCCTTTGGAGGTGCCTGCATTTGTGTACTATAAGGGCTTCCCAGACCATTGCCCCTAATATCAAAAAGCCCTTCAGATATATGTCTTCTCAGAGTTGCCTCCAATTGATATGGTGACATTGAGAGTTTCTGAGTCTTGCCTGTGTTAGACAAGGAATAGACAGTCCTATGTGAAGGGAGCCACTCTTCTTCTCCAGTTATGGGTTTTGTGTTGATATCTAGAAGGGAGAAATTCAGTCAACTTGAAAAAAATTCCATTTTAGAAATGCACAGATTGTCACATAAAGAAATCAAGGGAAGATTTGGTTAGAAAAAGTGTTATTCTACTTTTACATTATAAAATTTTGAGCTCTCAGTTCAATATAACTAGAAAATGAATTGTTTACATTGCCTACATATTTTGGATATAACTTGAATTTGTTTTTATCACCAACTAACATGGCAATAACCTGAAAGAAAGCTGTATGAAGCCGGTAGTCACAGATAATATGGCACCATGAGTAATAGTATAACCAACATTAAATAAAAGTTATTGTGGAATTGCACAGGCAGGATCGATACAGTCTTCATGCAGATGGGTTCCTAAGAACCATGACATTTTGAATAATAGCAACATTTTTTTTTTGCCTCTTTATTGAGAGGAAAGATAGAAGTGAGCCAAGAATGGCACAGCTGACCAAAACCACAAAGGAACAACTTATGGATCTGAAGAAAAGATAATGTATGGACAATCTAAAGGACCATTTCATTCACTGATTGGGCACTAAACAAATATGCATGTGCCTTATCTGCCCACTATTCTAAATCTTCATTGGTATATCATGCATCAAAAAACCTCTATTTTGATGCAGTTTAAATTGAATCATTACCCCACAAAAGTAGTTACCTATGGTCTCACATATGTTAGGAACAACCCTGGTGGAGGTAATACATAAGATTTATGAAACCTGGTTTCTGCTTCTAATTTGCTTTGAATCAGCCTCCACATGGAAACTAAACTTTTATAGTTGTTTGATCTCTTTCAGGAAAGTTCTTCCCCCTTTTTAAAATGAATTATTAGTTTATTTACCATTCTTTTAATTTTGTTCTATCATTGCAATAGAGACTTAAAAAGTATGAATTACTATCCTATTCTCTAATTGCCTATAACTGAAATTTTACTACGTGTGACTTAATACTATTTATATAGTGAAGCACTTATTTAGAAATTATTTCATATGCATTTGCTCTGTAAGATAAATGTTATCATCCTTAAAATCAGATAATATCTATTAAGTTTTTATTTCTCTATGTGAACATAAAGCAGAGCTTGACAAATACTATACATTTATAATTGTCAGAATAAGCATGTAAATAAATTGATGCAAAGAATAATAGTGCATGTGGATATGTTTTGAGCTGTTAGAAGAATTAAACGTGAAGTCTAATTTCAATGAGAGTTTCGGTTCAGTTAGAATGTACTACAGTTGGTGTAGAGTGGGTCATTATATGCTGATGCGAGTGAAAAAGAAGACAAGTCTCTCTGCATTAAAGATGGTAATTTGATCCTCAGCTCCTACTGACTTTGAAAGTCTTGATAGAAGTTAGAACAATCCCCACCCCCTCTAGTTCATAGATTCCATCATCACTCATCATGCAGCTGATTTCTATTCTGGCACAATCAATCTAGTTAATGTCAAGTACTGCTGACAAGAGTGTGCGTGACTCAGTCACCTGGAGGCATCTGAAGGGTTGGTGCAGTGACTTGGATTAAAAAACACACAGAAATAAAAAAAATCTTTTAGTCTGAACTTTCCTGCAACTTGAATAGCTCCCTCGGAGCTATGACTGAGAAACTCAGGGGGGCCGTTTTCATTGGAAGGTGACATCACCAACCCACCTATAGGGAGTGGGGAGGAATAACCCAAACCTGACTGGAGATGAGGGCTCTGCTTTCAGCTTTAGCACCAGAATGGCAGGCTTAACCTGAGGGCATTATTATTTGTTAATTTTGCACCTCCACCTGCGCTCTCCTCTGATGCAACTCATTGGACTGAGTTTCCCATGAGGTGGCGCCATGTCTGTCTTCTTTATTAACATTTCCCTCACAACTAGCACATGGATACCTAGTCCACAGAGGACCTCATTACATATTTAATGATAATTTCATAATCATGTAGTTAAATTCTTTGAGGGACTTAGCTGCAAGTTTGTTAAGAGACAGCATGGTGGATGACAACACAACATGACAAGGTCAGAGACTTTTCCACAACTTTTCCTCTTAGAATAACTAGAAATCAACCTTTTTTTTTTTGGCAGTCCATACTGGCTTTTCTTCAAAAGGCATCTGTTTGATCCAGGCATTTAACCAGAGTGTGAAGGAACTGACAGAAGATCCACCATAGTTGTAAGCGGCTTTGCTGAGGGATCACCCATACCGGTGCCAGAGCTCTCTGCAGAAGGATAAAGTGCTGTCCCTGCAGGCTGCAGACTCTGATGATAGCTCCAGAGACAATGAATAGGTGAATGAGTTCACAATCAGAGTTGTGCTGAAATTCCTTTCGCCCGTTGACTGTAGCGAGGCTGCCATCTTGTGAAACCTCAGAGCACGGAAGAGGGCCTGGTCTCCCACCGTGGGGAAGGAGGCCGCTTGGGTTCTGAAGCCTGAGCAGGTATTTCCCCCCATCAAGACCACCCAAGGAACCTGCTTCTGTGATCCCTCCTCCCTGTCTCCTGGAGGCCCAGATAAAAGACATCAGGACATTAAAAGGCCTCTAATGATACTGTGGTTTCTGAGACAAGAAGTACACATATCACTTTTATGTCCATGAATCACAGGAAGTGAGAAAGATCCATTTATAACTGTTTCTTGATTTCATATGTTTAACAGAAGATTGCACAAAAGAACATGGAGTGTAAAAGGATATAATTTCCCTTTTACTTTATTGTCTAGTCTTGTTTTGTCATTTTTCCATGAGTACTGCTCTTCAATCTCTCTCTCTCTCTCCCCCGTCTTATCTTCTTGTGCTGGTTATGAAGTTCTTTCATCTGGGTCCTGTTGTCTTCTAAATCATGCTTTGTCTATTGTTTTTCAATAATTTCTGAGGGACACAGACTGTTACTAAGAATAAGGGGGACAAATACAGATAGCTCAGGATTTAGTTTAGCTATCTGTCCCCAGCATTTTAGTTCTCTTTCTCTCTCTATTTCTATATGTTTGTTACTCTGGCAGGAGTACTAAAACCTCATCTGGGCATCCGTAAGCTCATTCTAAATCCCATAAATGCTCAGTTTGAATGAAAGAATACATGCACTGAACAGGGTGTATTATTTCTGTTGATACCCCTTGACTTCTTATTTCTTTGATATTCTATCAAGAATTTTTAGTAACAAATCCATCCTTATGTGAAATGGCATTTTCCGACTCTTCTCTATTTGAAAGACTGTACCTGACACATTTGACCAATTGCTGATGCTTTTCTTCACTGGGCTATGCTGAAGAAGCTTCTGGACATAGTGTATGCTGTAATTAAGCAAATTTGAGTGTATTTTTCTGAAAGTAGCCTAATAAATGACACTCTGCTTGTCATGCTGAAATCTCCTTTAAGAAAGGGGAGGCAAGACCTTGAATTTACTTGTCCTGTTAATCAAAAGTGACATAGCTATGCTTAATTTGACCTTTAAGTAGCCAGAGCTCAGGCACAACTGTCTTTTCTTTATATAACTATTTGGCAAACTTTTCCTCCCTTTTAGCTAGCCCTGATTCTTTATTTCCCAACAGCCTCAAATCTTGAAATAATGGTGAAATTTTAGGGTGTCAAAGCTATGCAACATTTAATGAGTACTAATTATGTCAGAGATTCAAGGTCACTTGGAGCTATAATTTTCCTAGGACCTCATTTCTGACTCTAGGTTAGTCATTTCCCAAGCAGATTTGGCCACTGGGTTCAGTGTGTGTGATTTCACATCATCACAGGAGAGCTCTGATTTAACTCTCTTTCTGCAAGGCCATTCTACTTTCTGGCTGCAGGGTGAAATTTTATTTCAGTTGTTGACACAAGAGTCCCTTGCAAAAAAAAAAAAAAAAAAAAGAAAGAAACCTCAATTTTTGCTCTTAGAAAGCAAAGGGTCAGAAAGTAGCTCTCAGGAGGTATAAGAGAAAAAAGGGTATGTGGCCAATTATGAGAAATGGGGTGTCCAAAGTAGTTTGAATGAGGCAGAAATCAAATATGGGAACAACTTCTATAGCCAGTCTTAGCCAATACAAGGTAGATGCAAATATTTCTCTTTGCCTCCATGGGACAGTGACAGGCTATTAGTCAGAGAATGTGACACCAGGTCTGGAGATCTTCTGCATTCTCACTATTATCCTACATTCTGCAGGCAGAATGAATCTGCATGAGACTAAGACAGAAATTATACTAGTAGAACCGATAGCATGCTTTTGCCCCTCCTGGTTTCCAGACTGTTTAATGTTATGCAATATTTAAGTGAATTGTCTCTAGATGTATCTCTGTAGATTGCATATCTCTCGATGCAATACCTGGAGGGTTGACCTATGTTCTTTCATGGGGTATATTCTCCTGTATGTATGGAATTGGTAGTGTTTATGTCAGAGCAATGTTTTATCTTTCCTATCATTTGAAGGTAAGAGTTATTTTTTTAATTAGGATACAAGGAGAAAATGGATATTACACTGAGCAGAATGAATAAGGCAGTGACACTTCTTGTGATATTAAACATCTCTCTGTAAGAGAAATTCAGGGTGTTACTTATGAATCATTTATTATTCAGAATCAGGAAACGCTTTTAAAGTTCAGATTATCTCTGTGATTACTAGGAACTTATATAATGTCTAATGTTGATATGATAAAGTCATGTGTAACTTAATGACATTCTGATTAATTGCATGCCACATACAGTGGTCCCAATGGGCTCTATCGTATAACCAAACGGTGTGATAGGTTACATCATCCAGGTCTGGTTGAAGTTTGTAAGCAGGAAGCTGTCTAATGATTCATTATCAGAAGGAATCCCTCATTGAAAGTGGCACAGGAGTCTTCATGGATGTCAAAAGTTGGGCTCTCATGACCCCTCAAGGATCATGAAAATTTATAAAAGGATCTTTTCTGCCTGTTGAGACCTGGAAGATGAGTTAAAAATATGTATGCACTCAAATATTTTTCCAAATCTTAAGTAAATTTACAGATTATCACCATAATCTCAATTCTTTTCTTAATCACAATAAAAAGTACTTAGGGAACATAGCTAGATATATTTGTCTAATTCTAATGCCATTTTATGACATGTGTTGGGTCTTGGAGAGACATTTCCTGGATTCTTAATTCTTGAGCTTCTTGAAGATAAGTTTATTTTAGGTTCACTTTTTAAACTTTACTTTATATCTACATTACATCTACATTTCTATATATCTCAGTGTCTAGAACACAGTTATTGCTTAATAAATGGTTGTCAAAGAAATTGATGCTAGAAAGAACTTATGATTTAGTTGTGGAGGAGGTCAGTGTCCACAAAATAATAAATTAATGGTACAAGGAACATGGGAAAATGCACAATGAGAGTCATAGAATCTCAGAAGTGGGAAAAGTATGGTGGGTTTACCAAGAAATTTATGGAGGAAGTAAAACTTGAGTTGAACCTTGAGTGAAAGCTAGAATTTAAAGTAGTAGTGAGTGAAGTAGTGTTTCTGTGCCCCTTTTCCTGCTTTTTCTTGGAGGGTAGTATTGATCAGAATGAGAATCTAAGAGGGAAATAAGGGTTTTGGAGGAAGCAACATTATCAAGGTTGGTGAGAAGAAACACTGAGGTCACTAAATTCACTGGTCCATCTATGAGTCACTAATACATTCTTTCGAGTTTTTAGTGATGAGAGACAAACACAGTTAAATTTGAGGTACGTTAGGATTTTAATAAAGATTGAATTGTGTATATTCCCATCCAGGTTGCCTTGGAAATAGGGTTCTCAACCTTATGATAATGAAAATTTAATGGAAAAACACACTCTGCCTGCTTATTAAATATATTGATTAGAAACAGAGCAACATCTGAGTTAATTAGCTCTACTTTTAGAAAAGCTTAGGGAGGAGTTAAGGGGGTAGTTTATGAGCTAAATAATTTGTATATGTAAAAAGGATAAACTTAGGTCTGCTTACCTGAGATAACCTTTGAGCTACTGCAGACCTGGTTTCTTTCACCAATTTAATCATAAATAATGTAAATCATAAGTTATATATTTACATGCCCACTGGCATTGCTATCCAAAACAAACTTTAGATAAGTAAAGTTAATTAGGTTTTAATTGAGGAAATACTGGTTTCCAATACTGAATAGGTTTTAGTGGTAAGTTCACACTTCTTCACATGTGTGCTGCCACACCAGGGGCACGCTGTAGTTCTAATAAGCCTCACTACTGTCCACTGGAACCTTGATCCTTCCTCCCTTACTCCTTTGGTAACCTGAGATATATTGTCAGAATTCAGAAGTTTATGTTTTGTTTTGTCTGTCTGTTTGAAAACTAATTTTCTGATGACCAGAATAAAATGGTTTGTCATCAATGTACAAGAATGAGAATGAAGGAGTTTCTATAGATATCAGTTCTGGAGAAATAAACAGAATTCTAGAGAGCCCCAATAAATCATTACTGAGAGTTGTCTCCTCACCTATTCTGATAGTAAAATAGCAGCAACTCTCTTTTAAAATGGGGGTGAGATATTACCACCAAGAAGACAGAAAAGGAAAGGTCTTCTGATTGCTCTTCTGTTTCCCAAAGGAAACGTGACTGTGAGGGCATGGCGACTACCAAAACCAGGAACTTCATCTCTCTGTCAGTAAGTCATGGCCACTCTACCCCTGCTTAGTCCTCTAGTTCAATATGACTGACTGGAGCTGTGGGAAAGGTACTAATCACCAGTCCTGGAAGGTATTTTGACAACCTGGACATCAGAAATTGCTGGCAAAAACTTTAATCAGTTGGATTTCTATGCCACCACCATCCTTGATGGGAGTGGTGATAGAATTGGGAGAGGTTAAATAGGATAGTGTGAGAGTTTGGAAAATGATTTGGTAACTTGGAAAGCTATTTGGCCTTCAAAAGAAAGTGTGAGATATTATTGAAGGGCCAGATATAATAATATTATTAATAGTGATGTAATAGCAGTAACAGCAGCAGTGAAAGTAATAAAATTACATAGCTGTCCAGTTTTAGCACCTTAAACCTCTATACTATTATGATGCAATGTTCCTTCAGTAAAATTTAAAACATGAAAATAAGTAAATAAAGATGAAAAATGGAATAACAACAGTTTTAGATAAATGGGCATCATTGTTGGGGTGGTTTTGAGATCAACTATCATACAAAAACACTTTTAAAGGAGACACATGGGCCAATTGCAAGTCAAGGGCTTTCCTAATCAATATGTTGGCTTCAAAGTGAATATTAAATCTCCATTCGCAGGCTAGGGACCTGAAGTGAAGCTTCAAAAGCAGACTTCACTGTGGAGCCATTTGGATCCATGAATTCTGGTTGCTAGGTTAAGCATCTTGCCTGCACTAAGCCTGCTGCTCAGGTTACTCCTTTCAGGTGCCTGAAGAGTTGGGTGAACTCAAATACAAGTAGTGACAGCGGAATAAGGAAACAAAAATTTCCTTCTCTCATCTGCACAGTTATGTTCCCAGGAAAGGAACTCAAATCATACTTTACGCCCCTTTGTGATTTGAGTTGTATTACAAAGGGCTTCATTAATTTCAACCCTACTGAAAAATGAACTTATTTAATACTTTCAGTTTTTCTTGAAAGAGTATATTCTGTACTTAATCGTTTTACTTCCCACTCATTTCCTACACTCGAAGTGTCTGTCTTTACCACATCACTAAAATTATTACCACGTCCTTCTTGCTTCCAAATTCAGTGGAGACATTGGATTCTTCCTCACAGGTGACAGCCATTTTCTCTTTTTTAATCTTTGTTCTCTGTTGATTTTGTACCAAGTAAATCTTGTTCATTTTGGACTATTATTTCTCTGTTTTTGCTGGTGACTCGTTGCTACTCATTCTTTAAATGTTGGTATTCTTAGGGTTTTATCATCAGTCTAAAGATAGAGTCTCAGCTACTTATTCACCCTAAATAATTTCAACATTCTTGTGGTTTTTATCTTATACCTATACCTTGAAATCATTATGAGTACCTCAGCTCAACATGACCCTACATGAAGTAACTATATTTCCTCTAAAACCTCACCTAAAAAAAATATTTTGATTGGTGGAACCACTATGTGTTTATCATTCTTTGTAAACAATGTGTTCCACCTGACTCTTGCTAATGAATATGAAGATGTCAAATGTTTATTAATTTTCCATATAGAATGAGAACATTTCCTACTTACTTTCAGCAGGAATGTTACTCAGTCTACTTTTCTCCTTTTGTAACTAGTACTTGTAGTAAACGTGGAGTGGTTGTGATGATAGCCCTTATTTGACAGCTTTGCAGACCCCACAGTCTGTTGTTTCATGTTCACCCTCTTTTGTTCCATGGATTGTTCACATCAAGTTTCTCATACCTGTAATCTTCTCTTCTTCTCTGCTGTCATCCTTGGCCTCCTTCAGATATCCAGTCTCCGTGGGTCAATCCCTGAAGTAAACTATCCCTTCCCACTCTGACAGGTCATGTCCTGTGTTGTTTTCTCTTTAAGGTCAGGATGAAAACTTATTGAAAGGGTTCTTTAAATTTTTTGTTGGAGTTGATAATACCGGTTGGTGAGAAAATAGTGTCTGGCTTGAGACATAGGATAACACTCAGGTTAGCATATTTAGACCGGTTTCTTACAGTCTCATGGTGATATTCTCTTAGGAACTTCATTCTCCTTACTCTGAAATGGACTATAAGTTAATACACACACCTCAGACAAGCTCTATAAAGTTTGATTATATGGCTAAGGTCAAATGATTTCTCATAGAGCGCTTGAGTCCCATAGCAATTAGTAGATGTGACTCATTCTGTGATAATGAGGAAGGCCCCTATTTTTGAAAACTGTTCGAGAGAAACAGAGAGGGAATAAATCTCGATATATTATCAAGCAACTAATAATTTCATCTCTTCCCTGCCAAAATATTGATTTCACAGTTCTAAAACTGAAAGAGCTTTGAAAACAGAGGTGCTTACCATTCACTTGGTCATGAAATACAATTTTATATCAATTAATTTAAAGCGAAACCTGACTCAGCTAAAATAGTTATCTTAATTCTTAATCATACTCATTATGAGTATTCATATATGTTATTAAAGAAATGCTAACATAATACAGCGTAGACCCTTCTTCTTGTGTTCTGGAATATGTGGTACTCAGATAATATTACTTGTATTAAATCTGTAACTTCACAAATCTTAAAGTACTTCTAGTCATATAGGTTTCAGTTAAGAAATTGTGGCTAATAGCTCTGATTTCTAGTAAATATTTCTGATTTCTGGATTTTGGTAACTTCTACATTAACCAGCCCTCAAATCCTGACAATTTTGTCTTTATTTATAGAATATATCTCTTCTCTTCCTGCTGTCACTAATCTAGCCAGAGACCTGGATTCCTTGTGACTGTAGGATGATCGTCTATTAGATGAATCTATTAGAGTAATCTAGCCCTGCCCCACACATTATGTCCCCACCTAATAAAACTGAACTACATTCTTTATATAGAGTATGACCTTCTTTATGGTGGCAGTCCTCTCCCCACCCAGTTGTATTATTAGAGAATTCCTTCTAAATGCATGCACTTCTACCCCCAAAAAGAGGTTGGAAAATTCAAGATGCTCTACCATGTTCCACATCCATTGTGTTAATGCCTTTAACAACAGCATGTCTGATTGACTCGCCTTTTTTTACATTGATCTTAGTTCAACTTTTCACCATCTCATTTCAGAGCTATTGAACTGGGTTTCTGCTGATTCACAGCCAAATGATTCTCTGCTCATGATTTTCCCCCTTAAATCCATCCTCTCGTAGCCACTAGACATAATACAGATTTGACCTAACCATGAGCACAAAACTTTAAGTATTTCTCCTCTTCCATTAGGCTTAGGTCTAATGTTCTTTTAAAAACAAGACATAATAGGCCTTTACTGATCTGGCCTCTGCTTTGCTCTTGCTTATTTCCTTCCTTGAGTTTTATTCTTGAGCAATTAAAACCTATTTGTATTATTCTCTATATTCTATGTTGTTTTTACATCTGCTGTTTTGTACTTGCATTTACTTCTTCCTTAAATGGTATTTTTTCTTACCCCCAATTCTTCTACAAATGTCTGACTAAATCTACTGATAGATAAGCACACAAGTGGGTATCATCTCCTTTAAAAGCTTTCCATTCCTCTCAAAATGAGTTAGAGATCTTCTTCCTATTTTGGTGTGATATTATGACCTTATGCATAGAACTGCTCTATGCAAAAGTCATAATAATGAACATTAAATGTTCATTATAATTATTGGTTTAAATACATATTCATACATGTAATCATGCAAAAGTAGACACTGTATTTAAAAAAAAAACCATTTTATCCACAGCTGCTAGATCAATACTCAACTTAAAATAACCCAACATGTAATAAACACCTATAAAAAAGGAATATAGCATTAAGTGGTGTTTTTTATTTCATAGAGGAGAGAACTACGACCTAGACAGATTATTCGCTTATTGCGAGGGATGTTTTTGTTGCTCTCCCTCATGTGTCTGAAGTTGAAAGGCTGGAAACTAGATTTCCTAGACTCACTTCCAAGCTGGATTTGGGTTTAAGTTCTTTCAACAGGAAGCTCTTACTTGGAATTTGAAGACAGAAGGAGGTAGGAGCTATTCTTCGACTGTGGCAATAGCAGTGGCCGTACACTGGTGTAAGTTCCTAGAAAAGTTTTCATGACATCCACAGGAAATGTGGGTGCCTGCAGCAGGGTGTGGTGGAGAGGACCCCTTTATGAAAGCTTTGCTGAGGACACCAACAGGACCTGTGGCAGTACTGAGAAACGTGGGGCCCAGCGGAGTCCGTTTCCTCCTCCTCTTCAGTTCTGGTGAGCACTACCTTCACACCTCTTTTCCTTTTGACTAATCTAGCTTTTTTTTTTTTAATATTTAAAAATCTATTTTCTGCCTGCTTGAAGTGCTTTGAATGGTTTGGTTTTCTGATTAAAGTATGATGAGAGTTTTGCATAAAATCACATGGTTATCAAGTAGAAAAGTTATAATGGAACTTGTTGGCTTCATTGCAAGGTCTATAGCCTTTGAATGTACTGTCTTTCAGAAAACTTTCCTTTGTGTTCTTTATAAGGGCCTTAGATTTTTAGCAAAGTGATAGAAACATTCTCTTGTAGAAGGGAGGAACCTTTTTGGGTATAGAAACCTAATCTTCAGTTGATTAAAGTCCTGGCAGAGATATTTCTAATATTTTTTGAGGAAGAAAAAGTCTCCTTGTTATTTTGGGCATTTAACACAAATTAGTTTCCAGTGATTGAACAGGTCAGGTTTTCTCTGATCAGAAGTCAATAATAGGAAAAGGAATTGGATAAATGTGCTCCTTAGACAATTAGTGACAAGAGAGAACCTCAAATGCATGTGGAATGAGGTTTTTACACTCTAATGTGTGTCGCTATCTTCATAAGGGTAAAGGCAAAGTCAAAGACAACTCATTTACCCTCTGGGCAATTTAGGAGACTTCCCTTAATTCAGAGCAGAGTGGTACCTACTTACTTGCAGGCAGATCAAGAAGGGAACCTGTGAAAGAATATATAGTGAGTAGCGGATGGTACAGTGGTGCACTTGAAATGTTTCCTGTGGTGAGAGAGAGTGTAGATGTGCAGGGGAGGGTGGTAACCTCAATTTGTTATCTAACATCTCTTTGCTCAATCTTCTTATCACAAAACACCTCTCTTTCAGGATTATGTGGATGAACAAAATGCTCAAAGTTGGCATATGGTAAATATTTGATTGATGTTTCTCTACCTAGAGTTGATCACAGTATTTATGCCTGTTTCTTAACTGCCAAACACTGTTCTAAACGCTGTAAGACAGAATATTTGCCCTCCAAAAATACATACAGTGCTTTCAGTTTTTGAAAAAATATCCTTCCCCATTTTACCCAACCCTCTAAAGATCCCAAAATTGTTTTACATCTTTTGGCAAATTAAATACTGATGGAAAGAAGGAAAATTAGATTAATGGTAATGATATCTAATACTGAGGACCTCTAAAACACCCGAGAAAGAAAAAAAATATTAACAAGAGGCTATTTGTGGTCTCATTTTTAGAATTAGGCAAACTGGGTAATTGACAAATCTGAGGACATTGGATATGAGGAAAGAAACCCTTAAAATTCTCAATTATTTTATTGTATATACAGTTGGCCCTTTATATCCACAGGTTCTGCATCAGTAGATGCAACTAAGCACAGTTAGAAAACGCCTGCTATGTAGTTAGTCCTACAGTGGTTGCATTTGAATTAAACATATGCAGACATTTTTCTGGGTCAATATTCTCTAAGTAATAACATATAATAATTACTATTTCCATATCATTTATATTTAATTAGATATTATAAAAAGTGAATTAAAGTGTATGGGAGGACGTGCATAAGTTATATGTAAATACCATGCCATTTAATATAAGGACTTCAGCATCCATAGATTTTGATATTTGTAGGGTTCCTGAAACCAATACCCTTGGACACTAAGAGATGCTGTATATCTTTATCTTGGCTCTGTATCTGGGAATATCTTATTAAATCTGGGATTGAAATGCTCTTGCGTATTCAAGTGTTACCTTTGAGAGTAATACTGCAGGATCAGTGATCAGTGCAGTGAGTGTTTCCTGTCTTTCTGGTGCATTTAGGTAGGTGACATGTCTAAGTTGAACATATTTCTTGTTTTGGAGGAAAGTGGAGAAAATTTCTACTCTTCTAAGGAAGATTTATTTTTGCTGTTTGTTTTCATACTTTGGCAGAAAGGACAGCTATTTGCAAATTAACTTTCAAACTGGATTGTACTTAACTGCCATTTCCTTTCTTCTCATTATCAAATAGCATTTATTATTTGTTTCTGTCACATTTCTGGGCCAGAATATGTCACATATCACATTTAACCTGATTCAGAGTAGTGAGAGACCGAATTGGTTGTACTCTAATGGAGACCATTGCTTAGTACCTCATCTGAACTTGAACTTCCTCAAATTATGCATTTTTGAAGATGACTAGGTATAGATTTTACAACTTCTGTTATTTTCCAAAAGATGTAACATTTATATAGAGTCAATGGCTAGCCCATTCTTGTGCACTATAAAGTGGCTATGCGTTTAAAGAGATTTGGTTATAATTATGCTTTTCATAGGTCTAAGAAAATATGAATACTTTTATTCTCCATTAAACACTGACTTTAAGAATACATGAAACCCACGAATCTCTATTTTTATGGGTATAAAAGCAGAACATAAGATTATCACAATTATAGATCTCAATGTTTTTCAAACTGTGGTAAAGATCATATTTCTAATATCTCAGAATAATCATTTTGTCAATGTTGCATTGTCTGATTTACATGTGGAATATTCAATAATCAAACTCAAAGAAGCAGAGAGTAGAAAGATGGTTGTAGGAACTGAGAGGAGGGGACATGGGGAGATGGTAGTCAAAGGGTACAAAGTTCTAGTTATGGAGATGACTACATTCTGGAGATCTAATGTACAACAGGATGTCTCTGGTTAGCAATACTATATCGTATGATTGTATGCTTGAAACGTGCTAAGTAGGTAGATCTTGGGAATCTTTACCACAAGGAAGAAAAGATGAAAATAAGGAAAGAAAGAAGAAAGGAAGGAAGGAAGGGGGGACAACTATGTAGGATGATGGATATATTGATTAGCTTGATTTGATGTTCATTTCAAAATGTATGTTTATATAAAATCATTAAGCTGCATAGCTTAATGCATACAATTTTGATTTCTCAAATATACTTCAATAAAACTGAAATATCAAAATAAAAATATGAAGTAAATGCACACAAAGACATAACAAGCCCAATTCAAAAAATGATGTTAAATTCAACAGATGTAGAATTACTTAGTCAAGCTGTATGAAATTTTCATAATATATACCCTCAATTTCTGTACTTATCATGGACCAGTGATAATTTGTAATGTGTGTTATCCTGTGGATCACACTGGGAATAGCATAATACAACTAGTTTGATTCCCCAGCTTTTACTGGTTGTGTAGACCAGATCAACAATTACATCTCTGTCACTTCTTGATTTACACTAACCTCAAAGCTCCACCCACCCCAAGAATCCTATAGACAATGCTTTCTAATAGAAATAAAAGCCACATAAATAATTTTAAATTTACTAGTAACCACATTAAGAAAGTGAAGTAGGTAAAATTATATTAATAATTTATTTTATTTGACCCGATATGTTCAAAATATTAACATTTCAACATGCAATCAATACAAAATATTATTGAGATGTTTTATGTTCTTTTTCTTATTGTACATCTTTGAAATCTAGGATGCAGAAGTTTTCACTTGGACTAGACACATTTCAAGTGTTCAATAGCCACATGTGATTACTAGCTACCGTATTGGAAGGCTCTAGAATATCTTTAGCGATGTCCCAGTGTATGTACTTCACATCTACAACATTATGACTTAGAAGGAAACTACCTCCATGAAAAAGAAATTTCTCACTTTTTTGGGGGAGGAGAAAGTATGCTGGAGATATTTAAGAAGAAATCCATGGCAAAGATTTAAGTTCCAGTAGTCATCCTTATGATAAAGTCATCTTGAAGTAGCTGTAGCTCAGTATTTCTGGTATTTCAATTTTAAGTATTCTGTTTTCTGGTCCGGGATTTTCGGCTTTGTCACCTTCATTCTCTCCATCCTTCTGTTTTGTTTTGTAGGGATAATGCCCTGAAAATCTGCCCCTTCCGTATTGATTGTTGTTGTTTTGGGATAACGATGGCCAAGCTGTCTGAATGACAATGAGTTACATGGGAGAACATTACTGCTGCCCAGCAGAACTGCATTCACATGCACTTAATCTCCTTAATGACATTCACAGTGACAGTTTCAGCTTGGTCCCCTCATCATCCCTACAGGCTCATCAATCCTCTTGATTGTGTTTCAAGTTATATGCATGGGGGAAGGGAAATACTTCCAATCGCGCGTTCATAATATTTTGAGCGGTTACATATTTATAGTTAACATCTTGTTCGCTTTTCTTTACGGAAAAACACAAATACTGAGTTATGTATTATTCCAGGTTGATTATATTCTGAAAATAAAGGACAGATCTGAACTACACTTGGTCAGAGAGAGTGATAATGGGTTAATTAGATGTTATGTCTTTATTTCTTGAGTTCTGAGAGGGGAGCAAGGCACTGGGTACTGTAGCCAGATTTTCTATATGTTCTCTCTCCAATATGAGTCTATCTTGAATATCTCCCTGGATCTTATTATCATAAGGATGGGATTTTTAGGAGAAGATAAAATTATTCCAGTGCTAAATCTAGGGGTATCTGATATTAGGATTTGAATTTGATAAGAATGAAGTTCAAGTGTGATAAGTTCTGCCCAAGATAGCTGAAGGTATGAAGAACTCAAGGCAAAAATAAGTTGCTGTCTGTTCCTTTTGAGCCAGAGAGGTCATGTACATACACTAAGTCTAAAGACTAGTGGAGAATGGGGAAGATGGGGTTGGGAATGAGGATATAAGGGTGGTCTTAGGTGACTGCCATAGACACAGGAGACTTCTGTGATTCACTTTCATGAAAGATGGCATCTGGGGCATGGGCAGGATTTCTGACTTGAAGAGCCAGGAACCTGCTGCAGGACTGATTGTACTCCTTTGTAGACCTTCCTTCTAAACGTGTGAACAAAATTCCCTTGTGATTTTGTGGTGGTAGACTCTGACTTGTTGTGGGGTGTTACTGAGATTGGAGAGATGATTCAGATTAGTTCTCCATCAGAACCCTACCCTGCAGCAGACATTGATATGAACGTGATGCCTTTTGAAACATGGTGCTTATAAGACTACATTTCAGGTGAGGTATATAACAGGAGAAGATATAGCAGTTGGTATGAGAAGATTCTCTGTATCTACTTGACCTTGGATACTTAGAGAAGGACCTTTATGGAATTCTTTAAAAGCTTTCATTTTATCAGATGGGAAAATGGGATTAATACTATAAGCAAGCTATAAGTCTTCGGTTTTGCTATATGCCAGGCATATTGCCAAGGCTGGGTTAAGTAATAAAAGGTAAGAAAAAGAGACACAATTTTAAGGAACTTAAATATAAGAAAAGGGAAAAATACATATAAACATCTGTATATCTACCCAATAGATATATTATAAAAATACCCAAAATGACATTATGAGGACATTAAAACTGATGGTCATCATTTTACTTGTCGTATAGAGTGACACTGGAACTCAGTCTTAAGAAGAATATGTCCTCAGCAGTTGGATGGAGCAGTGGTCAAGGTGGGATGTGTGAACCATCATGCTCTGTTGGGAAATACTGAAGTAGTGTATTAGGACTGGAGTGTAGAAAGTAAGACATGGAGAGTGGTGAGATGTTACATCCAAATTATCTCAAATTTGCCTTCCTTTTATTTCTAATGCCACCACTGTAAATGAAGAGAATATTTACAATTCAATGAACTACTCCAATAGCTCCCTACCTGGTCTGCAAATATCTACATCCTTTCCTGAGTAATCCTCCACAAAGAAGCCAGAGTAGCGTTTTAAATGCACTTCCTATCCCGATTTCCAATTTTTATAGGATAAAGTTCAAATTTCTTTAAAAGCCTGCCTGTATTAAATTTCTGTCACTTTTCTATTGAAGATCACACTGTCCTTTAATCTGTCTTTCAAGTACTCCAAACTCCTCCCTATTTTAGGACATTTGCAAATGTTTTTCTTTTCTTTGAACTCCTTTCATGTACTAACCTGTTTCCTCCACATGTAAGAAGTAATCTACTTTTTGAAAGAGTGAGAGTAGTACAAAATGGAAATCATCCAAAATGCATTAAGAATAGTTATATCTTCATTTAGGGGCACTAAAATCTTTGGAATATATTATTTGTTGACAACAGTAGAGCGTGCAGTGTTTTTTCCTGGATGATAAAAATCAAAATCAAGCAGAGAAAACATCTAGAGCTGTATTATGTAACATAGTAGCCAATAATCATGTGTCACTGTTAAGTCCTGAGATATGGTTTAGATTGAACTGAGATATGCTGTAATGTCAAACATACTGGATTTAGAAGGCATAGTATCAAAAATGAAATAATACCTCATTAATACATTATTGTATTGATTACATGCCACGATGACAAAACTGGCTATATTGGGTTAAATAACACTGAAATAAACTTCACCTGTTTTCATTTTAAATACTACTAGTAAAACAGTTTCCTCTGTGGCATGCATGGTATTCCAATTTGAATAGTAGTGATCTAATAAATATACAAGGAAGTGTAAAAAGCAGTTGTTATCTGCAAAGTAATTTAATTTATTGTCTAAATATTGTCTATTCTTCAAACTTTGTGATTTATGATCTCCATCAGTGGAATTTCGGTAATAATTAGATGTGCCAAACATATCTGCTAAATAATAGGATAAAAGAAGTGTAGTTACTGCCTGAGTCCTAGGTTGCTTCCCATGGTTTATGCCGTCCCTGGTCTGTGAGTCCCTGGACTCTTCACACAAAGGACCGCTGCCTTTTTAAATGACCATCCGTATTAGATTGGCATCTTCAGTGGGATTTCAATAGTGCCATTAAGCTTGGTTTGAGAAAGAACTGCTGCTTCTCACTCCCCAGGACATTCTTCATACTTCCATTTATCCTTGTCCAGATGATTGACCAGGAGAGAAATGAGGAAGACAGAGGGATGGGAAAGGATAATAAAAAAGAAAATCAGTGCATATGCTATTTTTGACACTTTGAAAAGATGAATAACCCAAGAGACGAATTTACGATCTTAAAAAAAAAAAAGAAAGTTTGAACAGACGTCCATGTCCATCCTGAATAGCCCTAAGTTCTGGAGGTAAGTTTGTCTCTAAGAGTGAGTGTTTATTTGTGAAAGGACCAAGAAAGTATGGAAAGTATGAAAATCCATCATCTCACCAGGTCCCTCATAGCTCATATAATAGATCTTTCTGAGGTTTAAAAAATGTCATGCATCTGCCATTTAAAAGTCACATCTAAATATACTTGCTACCTTCTAAGTAATCTTTTACTTTTAATTGTAATATTATTTATGAGTTTCACTCACTAGGAATTCTGTGTTGCTTTAAAAGCGATGGTATGAAACACAATACATCAGGAGAAAGACATGTGCTGATGAAATATGGCCCTGAATGTCATCATTCCGGTGATGTATATTAGAATGGGGATGGAAGAATGAAATTGAGGGATGAGACTCTGTGCTGTGCATTCTTGAATGATTCCTATGAAAACTGTGATAGAATTATTATCATGTTCAACATGTTATAATATGAAAGTATTTGCCTGCAGAGGGAACCATTTTGCAAGGTAACTAGGCATTCCACCACCAATACGCTGGATAACATCCGTTTTAAAGGACTAAAATCAAACAAAGCATGGGAAAAGAATCCCAAACTGATTACATTTCAGTAAAAATAATCCAAATCTAATCTATACAACTCCAGCAACGTAACTATTTAGATTCAATGGACTGGTCAGGACAGACTGTGCATATGGTACTAGTCATTTAGAAAGTTCTGTAGATAAAGTTAAATTCCTCTTCACTCTGAGAATCCTGGCTATATGTTTTGCAATTATTCAGTGGGTTTCCTGCATAACTTCATACTCATTATTACCTGGTATTTAGCTTTCAATAATGACATTATTAAATCTGAGGTGACAGCCCTTCACTTGTGACATTTAATTTAGTTTTTAATTCTCTTTTTCTGCTTGGTCCCTTAAAAGGTTCTTAAAGGCTAACAGCTAAGACTACATTGTCAATCCCAGAGAACATCAGCCATGATGATTTTTGTTGATAAATATCTTCCAAATAAGTGTTCAAATACAAAAGTTTCAGTTAATACTTTCTCAGAAAGTATAGAGTTATTTCACAGTGTCCTTTATGTACAAAGTAGCAAGTGATCAGATGCTAAATTTCTTTTTTATGAGTTGCTTAAGAGAGCTTTAGGATAAGCTTGCTGTTAGGCATGCCAAACACCATTATTTATAAAGTAAAGTTCCTTACTGTCTGCTTTTTCCTGATGGTAAAGTCACTTAAGGTTACCTTCTTACAGGAAGGTCAGTTGAAGAACAAATTTCATTTGCTTATATACTTTACTAGAGATAAATCTTTCCTTCCAGTTCTCTTGTATATACTTAATAATTAAAAATATTTACACTTATTTTCAAAATATTATGAAAACCTTTTCAAAAGAAACATGTAAAGTTAGTAAGGGAACTTCAGAATTGGGAATTTTATCGAGCTCTTTAATGAATTCTAATGAAATCGAATCTAGGTCTAGAAACCAAAAAGCACAGTCTCATAACTTTATAAAGCATATAATATACTCAGTAGTCAACATTATTGATGATGACTCAGCTAATATATTTTGCATTAACTAGCCCTCCATAGTGCCCTCTAAAAAATAAAGTTTTCTTTTTTTTGCCACAAAGGTTATCAGTGTGCATGCAGTTGGCATTACTCCTTTAGTTAACATATTGTCCGATGTATCTTTATAAGCCACTTATCTCCTATTGAACAGAACTTATTCTAAAGGTGGAAGAAGGAGAATGTTACTTTGGGGACTCAAAGCCAGAGACTTTTATTTTCCTACTGGCTAATAGAATAGTTTTGTTGAAAAGACAATTAGAGGGCACATCTTCTTATCAAATATTATGCAGTGATCCATTTTGCATGTATTAATTCATGATTACTTGGCTTTTAGAACACGGACCTCTGTTTCTGTCACCATCTTTCTGAGAATTTCATCCTGTGCTGGGGATTGCTTCCTTGCTCATTCTACTTGAACACACTCCATGAGTTCAGTGATCCCCAACCAGCTTTCAAGTGTTAACATTTGAGCTTTCTCTAGCTACTGAGGTCTGCTCAGCCCACAAACATGGGTGGCTTACAGAATCAAAGTCAGCTAGAAGTAACTCCCAAGTGAAGACTGTTGGCACTTGGTATGAGTATACCCTAATTTCCTTCTTGCTCTGGGGATAACTTTGAGGCATGAATTCAGCATCAGCTTGGAGAGTTCTCGAGGGGAATTAAGCAGTGATAAATTTGCTTGATAATGCACCCATTATTGACTGTCTTCCCTTCCTTGCCTCTTGCTCTGAGGCCACTGCAAGTGGACCTTGGGGTCGCATTCCAGATAATCTCTTTGTACTCATATATCTGCTCTAGAGTCCAGGTCTGGGGAAACTCAATATATGACACTGTTCTATCACTTTTTCTTGATTCTTATCTTTTGGACATTTATATGCCAAAATTTGCAATAGATTTTTAGAGTACCCAGGGGTGGTTCTTCTTCCTCTTTTTTTTTTTTTTTTTAAGGAAAAGTGCAGGCAGGAATGAAGGTGAGTAGGCAGGCAGGCAGGAAGAGACAGAAGGAAGAAACCTTTCATTTTATTTGAAGGAAAAAGCATTTCATTTTATTTTTATTTAGTTGTTCACACTGATTTCTTATTCTCAGATCCAAGAGTCAAGTCCAGGCATATGTGGCTTGCACCCCTTTGGAGGCGATTGACCTAACTGCTACTCCACAGGGCCTAGCCAAGGATCCTTTGACCTTATTTTTCTAAACTTATTTTTTAAGCGAATCATTTGAAAACTAAGATTTCAAATATCATCCAATGTTCTAGTTGGAGTCATCTTTTCAGAAACCTAAAAATCAAATTGATATCTCAGTCTACTAAGCATCCCCAAATTTTATTTCCCCAAACTCTTGAGTTTCTCTCCCAAGTAATTAGAAACTGAATATCCCACATGATAATTAGGTTTTTATGTTGAGCCTTGGTCCTAATGTTGTCAAGAGACATGTAAGACATGTGTCTGTAATCTTCATAGGAGAGATTATTGCATATTTAAAGCAAATAGGCCCATCTCTTTTTTGCCAGGATTCTTGAAGATTTAGGTTCAACAAACCCAATTCACTCTAATGTCCTCATGGAGCAACAATCATAGATTTATCACATTCTTCTTTGTAAATATCCCAGTTTGGAAATATCCCCAAATATGGAAAGTCGAGTTAAATTTGGTATTTCTGATATAGTCTAGCAAATGTGAGATCTCTGTCTCTCTCTCACGCACATTTTATTAGGCTATATGCAGTTTACATGTCTTTGTAGTGAACTTCTTTGTGCATGTCCTTAGTGTTATTGTTTTTGTTTTTAATAAAATAGCAATCATAACAAGAAAAATTCATCTTGATAGATTTTCCAAGAGTGGTCTTGTTTTTAAATATAATGTTAAGATACTTTCTAAATTCAGGAAAGGCATTAGGAGATGATCAAAAAAGCAATATAAATCTGTATGAAGATAAGGAATGCTCTGGTGTTTATTTTGAATACATTTTTCTCTGAGACATTTATCTCAATGGCATATTGGCCTATTCCTCCATTGTGGGGGGGAATCTGCAAGTCTAAATGAGAGTGAAATTTGAAAGAAAACAGACTCTACTTTTTTGTTGTTGTTACAATGGAAAAGAATTTTATTCCTCTGTCAACTTGACCCAGCTAAGCAACAACTGTTCTTTTTGCTTAAGAAGATGGATTTGTTTTAATTTAGCAATGATCAGGACTTAATAGAAGATAGTCACTTCAGTCCTATTGAGAAAGCAAGAGACTTATCCATGAGTGGACACATTCTAAGTACAACTAATTGTATAATAAGATCAGTTCCCCTTCCTGAGTGCTAATGAAAACAATATTGAGTTCTTCTATACATATGTCATTTACAGGTTTCAAAGCACTTTTGCATACTCTTCATTGTTTTATTCCATTTTGTCAGATACTTGGTATGTGCCCTAAACTGTGCTGGCTAAAAAATAAAATAAGACATTCCCTTGTAAGATGGAGAAAATAAAAATGACCAAACTTGCCTCTGCTGCAGTCATGACCATGTGGTAGTATAATCACTAGTTCACTTATCAGGTGGTTTCCATAAGCTCCATGAGAACTTATCCCATTTGTATAACAAAAATGATTTTTCTCCCTGCAGATCAGTAGGTACACGGCAAATTTAGCATATATTTTAGACAAAAGCCAATTATTCCTCAATTGTTTAACAGAAGGTGACTTAAAACAATAATTCTCATCAAAATGGGAATCAGAAACCATATAAAAACTAAACTAAAACATATAATACAGAAGCTCATGTCAGTATTCTAGAGATTGAAACTGATATTTTAAACAAAATTCAATTTCTCAATAATAATTCAAACCGAAGAGACTATCTCAGTGCATAACACGAAATATTACTTAACATGGTATGTGACAAACATTGGGAAATTGGTCTGTAAAACTAGTTTTATAATACAGTCTTAATATGATGGTATTGACAGAATATGAACATTGGTTGTAAGTTCGATGGAACTAAACTAATGAGGCCTGAACATCTTAAAATCTATCACTGACTCTAATTCTGTGATGTGACCAGTTGAAAACTGGGCTTTCATCATTATTAATTTTTAAACTGCAGAAGAATAGGATAATAACTTTTTCATGTATATTTGAGGACCTTAATGTTGAGATGGCAAGAGCTGATGTAACTTAATTTCAGAATTAATAAATGAAGCTACAATTGAAATGAGGCTTTTTAGATGGAGTTGTCAACCCAGCTATTTCAGGGAACTGTTATTTTTATCTTTTCTTGACAAAAAATGGTAGTAAGATAATATCAATAACCAAGGGAGGAGGGTAAAATCCCTCTATATTAGTATGGATTGGGATTTGCATTTATTTGGGCTTTATGGGTCAATGAGAAAAGAAGTCACAATTTAAAAATTCTAGAACTAATGGAATCGTTGTGTTTCCAAGGCCCATTTTGTGGTGTGAGTATTTGTAACTTTTAATTGCAGGTAAATGAAAATTAGCATAATTTTCAGGAAATCATAGCCAGACATTAGTGGGCAGGTTTATTTTCTTTAGCTAATAATGTGAGAACCCAAGTGGGTTTTGATATCCTATCTTCAGGGCTACATGCTGCATTACTTGTTTCTGTGGGTGATGCACGAGAGCATGTCACGTCTCTTTGATAGATGATCACTGTCTCTGGGAGTGTGGCTTATTAATTACTTGAGAGTGAAGATGTAGAAATAATTGAAATATGATGGGTCGTGATGTTCCTTCAGTGGGCAATCTCTACTGAATCATGTCTCCTGAAGTCTTAAATCTTGAAAGAATGGGAAACTTTTGGCCCATTCTTTATGCCTTTTTGTTGTCTTTAAAGGTTGTTATTAGTCAACTTGGACCTGCGGAGAGAAACATTACCGAGAGTATTCAATATAATTCAACAAATATTTTCTAAACCCTAGTTCTGTACCATTTCCTCATTAGCTATTTAGCATTGCGTATGCAAAAGTCTTGAGTGCCTGCTTTACACATTCCATTGGTTTGGCAATGTGGAAATAATTAAACAAAATGAAAAGTTTACTCCCAAAATCAAAATGTAAGAAGCACCTATGTAATCAGAGAAGATTGGATTGGTCTAACAAGATCACTGCTGAGGCCTGGGAAGTCTGGCATAGTTTTTAGAGTCCAGGTCCCAGAGTATGACATCCTGGGCTTAAATCTCTGAGCTGCTTTCACCAACACTGTGGTCTTTGTCACGTGCATAGGGGTTAGAGAGCAATAGTAGAGGTTTTGTGGAGTGAATAGGGGATTTGTTTAAAGCACTTAGAGCGGTGTTTACTAAGGGCTATCAATTACCTTTATGTCTGCTCCTTTTCTGTCATGGTGTTATCACCAATGCCTTGGTCTTTGACCCACTTTTACAAAAGTTATCAAATTTCCATGTCTGGCACACAGTCTTCAAAATCAAGTTTTGCTTTTTTGAAAGCTGGGGCATGAGACCATACCATGTCTAATCCAAGAAATTTCAAAGATAATATTTGTGTTTGTCTTTATACGTATTCCTAAATGTAAAAGCAACTGTTATTAGAAAATATTCAGTTATGGAAATGTCCAAAGGCAGAACTTCCTTGGTGGAAATATAAACAAAACACCTGCCAATGCACAGACCAAGGCCAATACTATCCTGCTCAGTATTTTGCCTTTAAAAAAACAACAACTTTATTGAGATATAATTTACATACCATGTCCTTTGCAAAATAAATAATATTTAGTAATTGTGTATTAGGGATAACTGCACCACCATCTCCACATTCCAGTTGTAGAATCTTTCCATCACTTCAGAGAGATTCCTCACGCCCATTGGAGACAACTTCTGTTCCCACCTCATCCTAGCAAGCATTGATCTATTTCTGTCTCAATAGTTTTTGCTTTTTCTGAACATTTCATAAAAATGGAATAATTTAATGTGTTTATTATAATTGTCTATTTCAACTAATCCCCAAACTAATGTTTTTGAAGTCTAAACATAGTATAAAGATTTGCTTTTGTATTTGAATGTATTCTTGATATCTTTTCATACTGGTTTATACAGATTTGCCTCATTCTTTTGTGAGATACTTGTGAATTTCCTGGTATGTAAATTAAACTCTAATAAAGTTATTTTCACTTTTAGTGGCTACAGATTATTTTGTTTTATGGTAGCATTATTTTAAACAATGCTAAATTATTTAGATTATTCCCAATAAGAATTGTAATAGGTATACAAAACATTTGTTGGGTAAGTATCTTGGCAAATTTTATTAGTATTTCTGTAGGATGAATTCCTCAAGTGGATTTTCTGGGTCACTTGTTTTTTAAAAGGAAAGCTGCAGGCAGGCATGAAAGTGAATAGGCAGGCAGGCAGGCAGAAAGAGGAGGAAGAATCACTTTTACTTATGTTTTTATTTAGTTGTTCACACTGGTGGTTTTCTCCCAGATCTGGGACTTGAACCCAGAAATTTGTGGCCTGTGCTCCTCTGGAGGCATTGACCTATTGTTACTCTACCAGGATGTGCCACACATGTATTTTTAACACTGAGTAATATTCCACTGTCTGGATGTATCACTATTCATTTATCCACTCATTTACTAAAGGATATATTGGTTGTTTCTAAGCTAAGACAATTGTGAATAAAACTACTATAAACACCTATGAGCAGGTTTTTGTGTGGACCAAAAGTTTCAAATTACTTAGGTAAATACTGAGGAGTAGATCACTGGATTGATATTAACTCTTGTTTATTTTCATAAGAAACTGCTCAACCGTCTTCAAAGTGGCTGAAGATTTTGCACTCCCACCAGCAATTAATGAGCATGCTGATGTTCCACCAGAATGCCATGTTGTCGGTGTTTGGATTTTGGCCACTTTGCTAGGTCTATAGTGATATATCATTGATTATTTTCTATGTTTGTTATTGTGACTCTCTTAAATAACTACATGTATCCCTGATTAAGATAATGGCACTTGCCCATTTTTGACTAAGTTGAAATTTTATGATGTCGTTTTTCTTCACCAGAAATTCTGTTACCTTTACTAGAAACTAGAAATGCTGTCCTGACCCCTCCAAAACTACATTGTCTCATAGCTGATATTTTACCAATGGGATGTAAATCACAACAGGACAAACAGATATTCAGGTTGTAGTGTAACTCTTCTACCCAGTGTGTACGCTTCTTGCCACCTGGTATCCCCAGAGTTTAGCAATAAGATTCTTACTCATGCACACAGGGCTTTTTCCCTGCTGTTCTCACTTGCAGGTAATATGGTGGAATCAGGAAGGCTTTAAAGCCTTACAACCCATGATCTTGACTACTTAGCTGAATCTGGCTACTTGAGCCAGACTCCTTTCCTCATTGTAGATTATTTTAAGAGTTTCAAATAATTTCTTGAAACCTACCCTCTGTCTACTTTCCCCTCACTCCCAGACAATTGACATATTTGTATTTGCTCCCCAGTTGTGACATTAGGAAGTATATCCCTAAAGGTAATAAGTTTCTCAAATCTGTTAATCATTATGGTAGTTAAATTAAATCCATAATAAGACATCATGATATACCCATCAGAATCCCCCAAATTAAAATGACTTGACTGCCAAGTTTTGGTGAGGCCGTGGAGTAATCAGAACTCTCATAAACTTCTGACAAGAATGTAAATTGGTACCACCATTTGGCAAAACTGTCTACTAATAATGAATATAACCTCAATCTATGACCCTAAAATTCTACTCTTAGTTATATTCCAACAGCAACCTGTATAGATTTTACCATGTACTAGATGTAGTACCACTATTCATAATAGCTAATGATTAGAAACCATCCATGTGTCCATCAACTGTAGATTAAATTAAAATTTTTTTCACACATTCACATAATAATTATATTAGTATATTGCTATTAAAGTGCATGCTGTAGACTAAATTAATTTTTTTTGCATATTCACATAATAGAGTATTATATTAGTATATTGCTATTAGAGTGAATGAACTTCTGCTATATTCAATATGGATGAGTCTCAGAAGCAGAATAACAAGTAAAAGAGGCCAAATATCAAATAATGCATACCATGCAGTTTTATTTAAATAAAATTTTAAAAGTAAGTAACTAAATTGAAATGTCACAAATAATAAAAGGCTACTTCTGGAGACAACAAAGCAGGTATTCTTTGAGAGAAAATATGAAGGGATTTTTTTGAAGTGCTAGCAAAATTTTATTTCTTTACCTTGTACTTGTGGATGCTTACTTTCAGAAAATTACCAAGCTGTACATGCAACTTACACTTTTGTGTATGAATATTATACTCCATTATGGTTTTAAAGTAAAAGAGAACATTCTAGCAGCCAGAAAATAGAAGGAGTGAAATTAAGTAACTCACACAGGACATCATTGCAATAATAGTGATAATTACTATGACAAAGAACACTTATTGAGGCCTTGTCTTGTGTTCCATCTGGCAACTCCATGGGGGAGATAGTTTGTTATCTTCATTTTCTATATAAGAAAACTGAGGTACAGGGTAATTAAAGACAATGTTCAAGGTCATACAGGTATTTAGTGGTAAAGCTAGAATTTGAAACCAAATAAAACCAGTTGGACTTCAGAACATGTGCATTTACACACTGGATTATATACCTGGCTCTCGGGAAAAGATAATTTTGATGTTGATTATGGGATTAGTGAGAAGTGGTCAGATTCAAGACAAATTTTGGATTTACTGCTAAATCTGCTGTTTGGTGGGAAAGAAAAAATGAGTTCTAGATATCTTTTAGAATTTTCTGTTGCTGATTTGTGAAAGAATGGATATAGAACAAGTATTATGGGTGAAAAGCATTATTAAGACTTCTAATTAAGCCTTGTTATGTTTGAGATACTTATTAGACATCTGAGAATGCAGATGAATAAGCAGTTGGATCCAGAGAGTCATAGAATCTACAGATCAGGATGGAAATCAGGTTTCAGATGTAAATTTAAGCCTCATCATGATAGGGGTGAATTTTAGGTCACAGAAGGTGTTAAAATTTTCTAGGGAGAGGCTGCAGATAGAAAGACTGTATGGGTAGAATTGGCTCTTAAATTTATAGGGGAGACAGACCAGGATCTAAAAAATTTATGGAACAGAAGAAATTAGAAAAAATTCCTAGAATTTAAAAAGAATGCATTTTTTCAGATCCAAAAAGCTTGGGTCGTGTTAAGCACAATGAATGAGAGACATAATTGTGAAATTTTAGAACAAAGATGGGAAAGTATCTCAATAGGTGGGTCATGGAGAGCTTAAAAGTTTCCGGAGAAGGAGTTACAGTTTTCTATGATTTGTCTATAGGTTGATTCTTTTTCTCTTTTTTTTTTTTAAAGAAAGGTGCAGGTAGGTATGAAGGTGAGCAGAGGCTGACAGGTAGAAAGAGAGAGGAGGAAGAAGCACTTTATTTAGTCATTCATTTTGGTTGTTTACCTTGGGCTGTTTGAGGACTATGCCTAGTGGATTAGCCCACTGGGCCACCAGGGTGTGCCAACAAGCTGATTCTAAAAGTTAAAAACAAATTGTAAATGGTATCAACCCTGCTAATTTTAAAAGTTTAGAAGCTAGAAGATAAGAGACGGAAGAGAGTTGGGAGAGGAAAGAAGGGTAAGAATTTCAGTGTCTTGCCATTTTACTGAGTGGGGAAACAAGATGCATTGTTTATAATTCATTATCCAAAAAATGGAGTTTTAACTAACTTTGTTATTATTGTAGAGATCTTCAGAGAAGAAACTATGCTTATAAAACAATTTATAGTGAGAAATAGTTGAGGACGTGGGGAGTAGTTTAAGTTAGCAACATCTTCATCTATCAAAACAGGAAGCCAATAGCCAAGAAATAGTGGTATAAATGTGCTAATTAGATATTTGGAGGCAAGCTCCCGAAAAACAAAAAGCTAACAGTTAAAAATGCTTGCTTCTGTGGATCAATGCAGCGTGGGTAGGAAAGCATGGAAAAAAGAATTGCAGCCTTTCTTTATATACCCTTCTGTTCACTTTTGTTTTCTAAACCATATGCATTTATAATTTTGAATAAAAATAAAATTAGATACAATTTCAATTTACTATTTAGGAAATTATTATAAAATAAGGAAATTAATTAGGAAGACATTGAAAAGAAAAATTCACACACACACAATTACACAGGAAACCTGGAGTCTGTGTTTAAAAAAATAACACAATTAAAAGACTTTACCCAGACAAGTTCTTTGAACTAAAATCCTATAGGAATAATATGCAAAAAAATTACTTGTAAGAAAAAATGTTTTTTGAAAATAAAATGAGGAAGATGGCAATATTGCAAAGTTGAAAACTAGAGAATAGGAATACAGACGGACTCCTCCCGATGACATTTTCACTACTGAAGTTTATAAGTCCTGTTGAAATGACTTCATATCCAATATTAAAAAATATTGAAAGGCAAGACAAAAAAAAAATATTGGAACTAGAGATTATGGGTAAAAAGGAGATAGTATAATGGCAAAATGTTTGTTAGGTCTTTATTGAAGAAATGATTAGATTTTTACTCTGTCTTGTGAAGCAGTTAGATGAAAAGGAGTGGATCGAATAGCAAATTAAAAATGAAAGTATTTGGCATCAGTGCCACCAGACTCTCCTCTTCTGCTCATATGAACTCAACCTCAGAAACTTCTGCAGTGTTCTACTAGCCACTGAAATGAAAGCTAGGATCAAGGCAAACCTAACTGAAAACAGGGTGTCACTAAATCACTTAGCTCCTGTTAAATTTATTGAAGAATTAGAGCAATGGTTAACATGTTTAAGACAAAGAATATTTCATTGTCGGAATGGCATAAACAAGAAATGGCTTCTAAAAGAGGAGTATTAGTGGAACTAGAGACACTGTAGGCAGAGTTATCTAATGTCTGTGTTCATCTCAGGTTACCAGACCATAGTCAGCGACTGGGTTCAAGTGGAACTTGAGATAAACGAAAAAGCAATAATAGCTCATTATACAGAAAAATAAATTGAGGTTAAAAGGTGTTAAGTGACTTATCCAAGAGCAGAAAATAAATTTGAAAATGTGACCCTCAGGCTCCCTGTGTCCTAGTCTAGAGCCCTCCTATTAAGTGACACAACATTCACATGACAACATGTGAGATACTAGACACAAGGAATCAGTTGTGATAACTGGAAAATGTCAGCATAAGCAGTTACCTTTATCTCAGGGACAGATTTGTCCCTAAACAACTGTCTGCCTTTGTATTATTGCTTAAGATGGCAGATACTCCAGGATTGTAGTAAATTACAGAGATTGTTAGGCACAATATTATGTCCTAATTACCCTGAATAAGTCCTGGTTCATGCATGTTGTCCCAGAATAACTAGCCATAGCATCTCCTATCATCCTTAATAGTGTCTTATGTTAGAAAACAGTTCTCCATGTGTCTCTTGCATTTCTGTTCATCCTGTGAGTAAGGCAATAACTCCTAGACTATATTTTTAAAGATGTTTACGGAAGACAGATGATGTTCCTTTCTCCAGAGCAAAAGGCAGGCATGTTACTCCCGTTCTAAAGGATTTGGGTTCCCTAAATTGTAAGTTCCTCTCTTGTAATACAACCAGCTATGTATGTAGGCATCTATCTGGGCACATCACATTGCTCCTGGGGACTTGGGATGGCAAACTCAAATAATGCAGTTATGGTTATGCATGTACTGCTTGTGCTGTCATGAGCAATAAACCTTTGTCCCTCCCTGAAGAGTGATTTTTTCCTGTGATTTTTTCCATGATTTTTTGCCTGTATCCACGAGGTTCTGTCAGGTATACTGGTTATCCTGCAGTGCTATAAAATCTCAGACCCTAAAGATTTCTTCACATTTTGGTTGGTACAATAAATTATATGATCTACTGAATTAAACCTCCCTCCCTTCCTCCCTCCCTCCCTCCCTTCCTTCCTTCCTTCCTTCCTTCCTTCCTTTTTTGCTTTCTTTCATTTAAGAACTCTTGAGTTTGGGATGGGCACTCTGTTAAGACTCATTTCCTAATTTCCTTTTCATGACCATATGATCACACTCTGACCAACAGAATGTGAATTTAAGAGCTACTTTCAGACATGATTGTAAAATAAATGAATTTACACAGCCCTTGTCCTTCCTTCCATGTAGCTGGGATACAGACTGAATAGCAGCAACTTGAGAAGACACTTTAGACTCAGCCATTCTAGAAGCTCTCTATTGAGGATGGCAGCATTATTTTATTAGTTTGCACTAGCTACTTCTGCACTGTAAGAGAGATATAAACTTCTCTCTTATTTAAATCAGTGTAATTTAGGCTGTCTTTAATGGAAGCTTGAATGGACTCTAAGAAGTAAAGAAATGAACTTGGAGATCCCCTTGCTATTATTTTTAATACATGAGGAAATTAAGACCAGTTTGTATGACCAGATAATATTGAATATACAAGCACAAGGTGTCCAGAGAAGGAGGGGTATGGGGAATTCTTTATAATGAGTAAAAGTAAACGTATAACTTATATCAATTATCAAGTTCCAGATGAAGAAATGCATATAGAGACATAATTTGAGCTTCATGAGCTGACAATCAAGGTAAGACTGGGAAATTGCAAGGGTAAAAAGCACCCCGTGGAGGATAAATGATTTATACTAAAGTGATGTGGTCGGCAGCTTCTTTCAATTTTCATTGTTATGTCCCCAAAGTCAAATTCACTGCCTTCTTCGAATGGCTTCATTAAGCAAGTGAAATTTGAAAAGGGATTTGCGAGAGTTGAGATAGTTCTATGGCAAACGGGCAAGGGAAAAGTGGCTTGGGACTGACTTCATAAATCAAGTAGTTTCTCTCCATAAGACACTTCACAGAATGCTTCTGGGCTGGTGGAGATACAATGATATTTAAGGAAATGTTTGTGACTTAAAATATAATTTTATGTGTGGGGAGGGGGAGGAAATGGGCAGTTTCACAGCTTGAAGTATGTGCTCTTGAAAACTAGAATGTTGGGGAATTGAAGTTTTGTTAATAATTAAATTATTTCCTGTGGTTCCTCATTTACTTGGAATGTCTTAATAACAAATGTTTTGTTATGGTGGTGGTTTTTTCATTTTTATTGAGATTATTACAACCTCTTCTTTAATCTCCTCTCCTTGTAATCTCATGGTTTTATAGGTTGGTGCAGAGTGTTCTGAGGGTATGAAAGTATCAAAAAATGAAATGGAAAAATGTTGATATAGATATGTTGGATTTGAGATATGCATTATTCATAGTTCTTAGGGGGTGTATAGAAACTGATGGGAAAGATCATTGTGGGCTAGAATTCATTAGATATGTCCTCTTGAATGAACTGGAGTCTGGCAAGCTCTGAAAAGTTTTCTGTACTTCTGCTTTATTCATTTTTTAATTAATTATGATAAAATACATATAATTTATCATTTAATTATTTTTAAGAGTACATCTCAGTGCATTAAGTAAATGTAGAATATTGCAAAAAATTCTCCAAAATGCTTTCATCTTATAAAAAATAAATTATATACCCACAAAACAATTTCTCATTTCTCCCTCATTCCATCCCCTGAAAACCACCATTTTACTTTATTTCTATAAATCTGACTGCTCTAGATATCTCAGGTAAGTAAAATTTGAATATTTGTCTTCTAGCAGTTGTTTTTTTAATCAGCATAATATACTTACGGTTATTCATGTTGAAAAATGTCATAATGTCCTTTCTTTTTAAGGCTAAATAATATTCCATGTATATACCACACTTCTTTATCTATTTATCTGTCAATGGATATCTAGTTTGCTTCTACCTCTTGGTTATTGTGAATACTATTATTATGAATATGGGTGTACAAATACCTTTTCAGGACTCAACTTTCCATTCTTTTGCATACATATATAATATACATATATATATATATATACATACATACACACAAACATTCAGATGTAGAATTGCTGGTTCATATGCTAATTTTATTTTTAATTTTCTTTTTGAGGAACTTCCACATTTATAAAGCAGTGGCACCATTTTAAATTCTCAACAACAGTTCACAAGGATTCCAATTTCTCCACATCTTTACTGGTGTTTGTATTTTGTTTATTAGTAATAGCCATCTTAACAGGTATGAAGTGATATCTGACTGTGATTTTGCCTCCTGATGAATGGCACTGAGTATCTTTCCATATACTTGCTGATCACTGGTAAAATTTGTTTTTTGAAGAAAGGTCTATTTAAATTCATTGCCCATTTAAAATGTGGGTGATTTGGTTTTTGTTGAGTTATAGGAGTTCTTTATGTATTCATAATTGCTATAGTTCTGAAGTATATTTTGAAATCAAGAAGTGTGAGACATCTAACTTCGTTCTTTTATGAAGACAATTGTACATATTTATTTCTAATTTAGAAGACTTTTGTTCCTTTTTCTTGTCTGGTTATTCTGGCTAGCACTTCCAGAATTTTGCTGACTGAAAAATGGCAAAACCAGGTCTCCCTACCTTGCTCCTTATCCTAGAGGAAAAGCCTTTATCACCTTCGTATATGTTAACTGTGGATACTACTCTTTTCCTACTAGTTCTTATGTTAAGAGAGTCTGCTCTGCTGAGAGATAATCTTATTTTTTCATGTTGTTGAGTAGTATTGTGACTTTTCAAGAATAATTTTATATTTTCCCTGATTTAATTTTAAGGGTTAACAGTTGAGGAAAGGCCCAGATGTTGGTCATGGCCAACAAATAGCATCATGGTAAGAGAAGTGACCAGATCCTCTTCCTTCTGGGAGCTGTCCTGTTTCAATGACTCTTGAACAATTCAGTTCTCAGAATTTTTTGCAACTGTCTAATGAATTTTGTTGTAAGCAACTCTTGTAGATCAGTAAGATGATTAACCTCAACTCTCTTTCCTCATCTCTTGCAATGAATTCTGTTGTCTCTCAATCCAAATGCCTTTATCCCTATTCTATGTTACTATCCACTTTTCAATGTTTTTTCTGACTCAGAATTCCAATGAGGATATTTTCCAGCAATGAAATTGTGCTTTATCACAAAGGCTTTCAAGTGTACAAGCAATGTTATCTGTATTCTCAAAGACATAATGTCTCTCACATGACTGGGACCCTACTTTTCAAATGAATAAAATGCTATTGCAATGAAT
This sequence comes from Solenodon paradoxus, assembly GCA_004363575.1. Taxonomy (NCBI): domain Eukaryota; kingdom Metazoa; phylum Chordata; class Mammalia; order Eulipotyphla; family Solenodontidae; genus Solenodon; species Solenodon paradoxus. The sequence goes on along the minus strand of RJWH01002049.1, from coordinate 205,443 downwards.
AGACTATAAATTCATTTATGGAACACCTCTGGAAGTCAAAATGTTGTACAACATATTTATACTGGAAGTTTATACCAGGCATATTAGAATTTTGAACCGAATACAAGGAAATCAAGCAAACTAATTTTGAGGTTTTTCAACCTAAGGATTTGGGTATGTAAAAGGTAAGATCCCCTTTGGAATTGGTAATTGGGAGAACAACACAGCAAATGAGTCTGAAATGATATTTCCATATTATATTCCATTTTTGAGTAATGATTTTGACAACATTCTGGCAAGAATATGTACATATTTATGTATGTGTACATATGTATGTATGTATGCTTGTTAAATATTTAGCTAGAGTAAAAGTCATCGCTATTTCTATGAATATGCTGTCTAAGTGAATGCTGAATTTTTTTGGCTGTAATTTTATCATACATCAATTCTAAATACTACATTTTGTAGCATTCCAGCTCTGCATGATTAAAAGTGTTGTAGGGAAGCATGGTGGTGATGGCTGCACAATAATGGGGATGGATTTAATACCACTGAATTGTACCCTTAAAAATAAATAAGAAGATAAATTTTATGTTGTTTGTATTTTACCACAATGAAAATACAGTGATACAAAAAAAATCCCCCCAAAATAAAAAAATGAAAGAACAAATTACAGGCTGACCCCTGACCTTCTGACCGAAACTTTTCAAGCCAGACATGACAGTAAAGACCTAGGGTGCTGGAGAGTTCGCCTGGTTTCCCAAAAGCAAAAATTAATGTCATTTATCTTTTTAGGGAAAAATCGTCTCTCTCTCACACATGCATGTAGGCAGTCGTGCATTACTTATGGCAAATCAGGATGTTATGAGAAGTACATGAACAAAATACTCTTCTCTCAGAACATAGAAAAGAATGGTTGAAAGAAAAAAAAAAATGCCTTTCTCATGCCATAGGCTGGTTTTGATAAGAAAACAAATAACTGTAACGAATTGCATTTATTTAGCACCCAGTGCCTGGACAGCACCAGGAATCTCTGCCACAGGTTGGTTTATGTTTAAAAAAATTGTTCTGCTGAATACAAACTTATGGAAATGTCAGAAGAACATCCTAAACAGATACTTTTAACTGGGATCATCATGAGAATTTTCTTCTGCTTGAGAGGGGAAAAACAGTAGTGGGGGAGATTTCTCTTTGATAGATTTCAAATTTATTGTGAGCTGAGGGTCATAAAACAAGGAGCTCTCTCATGTTCCTTAATGGTGGAACAAAGCTAGAAGATGGAGATTTATTGCCTAATAGTCATATTGTGAAGGGCTAGAAGGGTTTTGGATTTCCAAGAGACTCAGATTTCTCTGCCCCAAACATATCCTCTGTGCTTTATATTTGGTAGTAAAATATGTGAGCAGTGTGCTGTGGAAGACACACAATTTCCTGTCCATCTGTGCTGTGCTACCAATCATCGCCCACAAGCTCAGAGTGTGTCATCCTCTAAGACAAATAGTGCTTCATGTGAGAAAGGCTGCAACAGCCCTGTAGCATGTGGTTATTTGAATAAGAACAGAGGGATAAAATTATAATTGGGAAAAGGGGCTGGGGAATCAGTTTTATAGACTCCAGAGGTAGAAAACAGAAGAGAACTCTCTGGGATTCCCAAATCATTTTAATTAGCAGCCCAATTTATTGTATCGAGCCATCTGAAATGTGTGTGAACACCCAGAGCTCTTTATTTACAGGCATTCTTTCTTGTCATTAGCGAGAGACTGTGTTCTGATGTTATGTGAACTTTCTGCAGTTTTTAAGACAGAAAGAAGGTGCTGTACTCTTCTAACATGCTGAGGAAGGATGGCCCCAAGGAGTGTGAAGTGCACAGATATAATCTAAGGGTATTAATTTATGATAAAATCAGGATCAATGGAAATGTCATATTGGGATTATAACTTCAAGGCTTTGAATAAAGGCAATTTAGGTTTCTTGGATGAAGTTGCCTTTGCCAATTTATTGAGTGATCATACTTGTTTTTGCTATTTCTTACACTCATCCTTGTCCTTTCACAACCTCAAGATCACGGAGCGCTCAATGTAGGCAGGAGCCAGCAAGAATTGTGCATTCTAACTGGCCACAGATGGACAGTTCCTATCTCCAGAGGGGTTCAGAAAAGAGCAGCGATGGAGTGGATGTTCCTTTTCCTTATGCAGTCAGTCTTCTTCTCTGCACCAGCGCTCTGGATTGAAAATGAGGAATAAAGTGCTCATACGGGATTTGCACAATATTCTAATTTACAGCATGTTAGAAGGTAGCCTATCATTTCACACAATTGGTGGCTGAAATTTCACCTCTTTTGGACTTTTGGTCATTTAATAAAAATGAAGCCTCTTTAGGATTTTCCTAAGAGGGTCCTGGATGCCTCCTCTACCAGTTAATTAACTCTTCTCTGAAATCATCAGCTTCTCACATGCACCCTTATCTTCAAGTCACTCAAACACAACTTCTCTCTTTCTCTGGAAAAGTCCACCTGGCACAGATGGAGTTTCTAGGCTCCTCTCTGAATCTTCATGCAAGCACAGCTTGTATTTTTGTCAGATAAGCCCCTAAATCAGCTCTAAACCCTCTCAAAGTCTCTGACCAGAGAATGGGATTAGTCTATGAGTCATGTTACAAGTGAGTCCTCAAGTTCTTGTCACATTTTCCTCCTAGTTGTTGGGGTGAGAATGCTATTTCTATTTCTAGGGAATCTGGCTAATAGACACATCACTGGAAACATTAATCTTTCTCATAAACTACACAGTCTAATCCTGTATCATTGAGAGACCATTTCTCTTATTAGCAGGGCAATGACACTGCCTTACTTTCTTTGTTGTAATAAAGATAATTGGCTTCTTTTTGCTCCAGGAAAGGTCTGGTGGCCGCAGGAAAACAACTACCACCTTATCATCATTTACTACATTTTCTCTTTGTTTCTCAAGACATGACTCCAACTCCTATTAGCTAATTTGGATTCAGTCTCCCTCTGGAGGGGGCTTCTGTAAGTACCATTTCCTCTGTGGAGTCTTTTTTCCTCCTAACAACTGAACTGTCTGCCAGGCTCATTGAGTTATTTATTTCTCTGTTGGAGACAGTCTTTTAAAGACTGCCTTAAAAAAAAACAAGCTCTTAAATAAATTGAAGGCTATTCTGAAGTTCTGGAGAATCTCAGAGGCGATATCTTGTCTCCCTAGTTGGAGGGGATTCCAGTCTTTGTAAATGGGAAACCTGGGAGAAATAAGTAGGTGGCCTCTTCTCAACAGGGTGAGAGCCTGCCTGTGAGAGGCCGACCGGGTGACCTGGACACAGTGGGTCTCACTGCTGTGTGTGTTGGTGGATTGAAGTAAGTTTATGATTTTCATGACAACTCTTCTGACGGCAGCCATGCTAATCCATGAATGCCAAGAGACTCATTCCTCCAAACTGCCTGGCCCAGGCACAGGGGCCAGCTCTCTCTTGCCCCTGCCTTCTTTGAACACCTTATCCCTTCCCCCGACAGCACTAAGAAGCTGGTTGGGAGATGTAAGCAAACTGGCCCACCTCCTTCCACAGCTTTAAATTGCTCTCTAGTATTAGACAAGATCTGCATGTGGGAACATCTACCCGCCATTTTGACTTAATTCCAGGCCTGATTGCTCCCACATTCCAAGATAAGATGTCCCCTCAGCCCCTCAGGTCCCCTCATCTGCTTAACAATGTAGCATTTGAAAGTAGCTGAAGATTTGAGAATTTTAATCTTTTGTGTCTTTGCTTTACCTCAAGGCTGATTAGAAGGATTTCAGGGAGTCGCTGGAGGGGCTTCAAGGAGATTATTGGAGAGCTTTCGTGTTTCTCTGTGCTGATTGGAGGGACGGTAGACTAGGTCTGACTCACCTGTATCAATGTGAGCGCAGTCACGGGGTGAGAGCTGCGGTTTGGAAGTGCACTGTACCCCACCAAGCACAGATTTTCTATCTATGTTTCTTAGAGACCAGTGGGCATCATGGAGAGCCGATCTGCCAGGGTTCTAGAGTCATCATGTGAAAGTTCTTCCAGAAAATAATGGAAACCCTAAAGAAAATGCCTGAGAAGATGACCACAGAGAACCTGGGGCCTGAAAGTGTTAAGCAGGGTCAATGGGGATTGTCTCTCTGTGGCAGGGAATGAAGGTGACATGATGGCAGCCATGAGGGCTCTATGAAAACACCCAGAGTGTCCATGTCAGAGACACCTGTTGAGTCATAGCCGGACACCTGCAACTCCAGGTGATTCCAGTATAGAGACACTTTTATACTCTTGCCCCTTTGCCTCCTTCCCACCTCTGCTGTAGAGGAATTTTCAGATGCCACACTTACAAAAAGCTCCAAATCTGCTCCTATTACTTCCTGTTGGCAACAGTCTTAAAAAAAAACAACAACCTGGGATGAGGTTTGGAGGGTCCAAAATAAAGGCCAACATTTAATTATGAGAATGCGTGCATTTAAGTTGTGGAGCTTCCCCAGTTTTCGTGCAGAGATAAGGGACAAGTCTTACAGACAGGGTTTGAGAGGGTCATAAGGAAGAAAGAATAAAGGGCTCTCTCATGTAGCATCAGCCTAATTTGTTCAACGCATTAATTATATAAGCGTGTGATCTAAGCAGAAGTGGCGAGCTTACCATTCAAAGCTTCCTTCCCTACATATCTGCTTTAATGTAAACTCGTCCGAAATTTGAAGACCAGATGGCAACGGGCACCCTTCCATGCTCTTCTTCCTCACTGCACACTAAATACACATAAGGAATAACTCTCGGATGTCACATCTATAAAGTGACAAGAAATAATGTTACTATTGTTTTGGAAATTGCTAGAATACTACTTCGGCTTCTTTTTCAGTCCCCACCCTCAGGCCCTGCTCTGGGCATTGCCTATTCTTTCAAGATCTAGCCTTGCTGGTCCGAGTCAGCAGCTCCCTCACCCCAGCCCGATGTCTCTGGCGTCCTGAGAGCTGCCGTTTGTTTCTGGGTTTCTAAGAACCACCCACACCCACTCCTGGTTGTGAAGGGACTTCTCCCCCTTCCTCCGTCAGTCCTGTGACCTTTCCTTTTCTTGGACCACGACTGCCAGCGCTTGGCTGACCATGACCTGGAATCTCTCTCCTTCTTGGAGATGACACTTCAGTGGCCTTAATGAAACTACTGTCAGAGAATTTACCAGCCCTAGAACATGTTTCATTACAAGGATCAGCTGTCAGCTTTCTCTTGGGGCTGAGATTAATTTAGGTAGCAACCGAGGTCCAGGCCTCGCTGGAGCTCCTACCAGGTGCTCAGAACGACCGGCAGGGCGAGCAATGTCACCAGAGCACTTACAGGCACGAGGAGATTGGGTGGTGCCCCCTTCCCCTCCAGGAGGTGGCCCCATGGCCTCAGCTGTGAATCAGCTTCTGTGATAAGAAACTTGAGCCCTCTTTGCTAGGAAGGTGGATGGCAGTGCCTGACCTCAGGTTCCTACCCCCTTGGCCACTGTCCCCTCTGCTCAGGGCCAGGCTGGCTCAGGGCTGAGGCTGCCCCCTCCCATGGGCGACAGCACCCTGGGTACAGAACCTGAAGTCCTCAGGGTTGAGGACCCTGGTTAAGGGGAGCCTGGGGTCATCCTGCCCAGGGCTTCCCTCTGCACCTTCCTCTCGCCTTGGAGGACCCTTCTCTCCTCTCTGGAGTAAGGATTCCTCTGCACCCCTTCCGGGGGCAAAGCCTCCAGCTTCCCTAGGATCTGGTAGGAGAGACTCCTTGGAGATGGGATAGGGGCTAACCTCCCCTGGAGGGAAGATACTAACCCCACTAGTTGGGTCCTCAATGTCTCCATTTTAGTCTGTAGTGAAAAATTCCCCAGGTCTAAGGCTCGTACATCACACAGCCTTCTCCCTGGGAAAGAGGGCAGTATGACTGCCTCCCCTTCCAACCCAGGATTGCTCTTGGTGTTACTCCCTTGGGGTCTCAGCTCCTATTCCTTTGGTTTTAGGTACCTGCTTCTGCTTTATAGATGTGGGCTCTCTGGCATCTAGATTTTCTGCCTCTCTGGGTGTGACTAAGTCACTTCCAGCTCCATGTAGGTATGGTGGTTTGCTGTTCCTTCCCTGAGTCTTGAGACTTTCACTTCTGTTCACATTAGCCTTTCTATGGAGGTATAATCCTTTAGGGGCTAAGGAGGTCTCTTCTTAAGTATTCTTGTCAGATCCCACAATGTGCATGTGTAAGCTTTCAGGACTAAAGAACCTTGATGCCAGCAGTCTCAGGCCCAGGGCCCACACCCACACCTATGCTGCTGGAGTGTCAGGTGTTCTAGGCCTGAAGTACCTGTACGGTAGTGTGAGGTGTGGGCTTTGAGGCCTGGGATTATGGAAGGGGGGAAAAAGAATTTATTTCAATATTCCATACGATCTTCATTTCTCAGTGGACTCTAAAAGTGATATTGAGACTGCAAGAGAGTTTGCATTTCAAAGATTTCATTATCAGCTATTCCTTCCTTAAAATTTCTTTGCTTTTTAAAGGAAAGATACAGGCAGGAATGAAGGCGAGTAGTCAGCAGGCAGGAAGAGAGAGGTGAAAGAAGCATATAATTTTTATTTTTATTTAATTGTTCACACTGGTGTTTTCCCCCAGATCCAGAACTTAAACCTAGGGGTAATGACTTTTTCCTTCCAATGCGATTGACCTAACTGCTGCTCCATCAGGGTATGCCAAACAGCTATTTCTTTTAAAATAACCAATATGCTGCTGCTGATTTGCTGGTACTTTGTCATATTTTTCAGCTGCCTGCAAAAACAGGTGTTTAATCTGCTTAGTACAGATGTGGCAACTATGAAACTTGAGCAGGCCGATTGCAAGCCTGTACATTCACCCTCACCGGTGCGGCACCTCATCACGCTGGCTCTGGAGAGCTGCGTAGTTACAAGAAGTGTGGCTTTTCCGTTACAAAGTGAACGGTTTTGTTGAAAACTGATTCTCAACCAGTGGTGATTTTTGTCCCCTAGGGGACACTAGTCCATGTCTAGAAGCTGTTTTGATTGTCACGACTTGGGGGAGGTGCTGCTGGCTTCCAGCGAGGAGAGGCCAGTGCAGCTGGCACACAGCTCACAGCGCCATCACGGCGGCCCCCCGCACAGAGTGGTCCAGTCACTCCCACTGAGATGGAGAACCCTGGCTCAAGCAATTTTAAAAACCAGTTTACATGACTGAGTTGAACAGTTGGTTACAGGTTATAACATTTTCACTCAGTAAGTTGCTAGATCAACGAGTGACTGGGATAGGACTTGTAAGAGAAAACAGATAATCTTATTTTGTGATATTCCAATTCCCCATATGTGTTACAGATCAAAAAATGTTGATAGATATGAATTGCCTGAGTTGGAGGGATCCTCTAAGAAACCCTGAAGTGGTTGTAGGCAAGAATGATCCTTTTGGCATGCCCTGATGGAGTAGCAGTTAGGTCAGTTGCCACTGAAGGAGCACAGGCCATGTAACCTTGGGTTGGACTTGGGATGGGGACAAACAGAGGGAACAACTAAATAAAATAAAGGGCTTCTTCCTCTTCTTACTTCCTTCCTCCCTACCTACTATTTTCATTCTTGCCTGCACCTTTCCTTTAAAAAAAAAAAGTCACTTCAGATGGGCTTTCATTCCTTCATTCCTTAAACAGAAATTTGGCAAGTAAAAAATCTACTGTGGCAAATCCAGCAGATTATGATGAAGAATGACAAAATACTAACTGCGATGTCATCTGAGGGTCCCACATTGTTTTTCCAGAGTTTTTACCTGTCTGCCAACCTTAATGCCTTTTAAAATCCGAAACAAACCTCATAGGGGAGCTCTGAAAAGCCAGGTGAGTATCTATCTCATTTATGTTCATAACAGGAAAGTCATGCAAGTTTGCTCACTGGAACAAATTACCCTGTTATTGAATCAGAAAAGTACACTGTTACTTACCAACTATTCTCTGCTGGTCCTCACAGCAGAGGAAGGGTTGTTCTAGCATAATGTAATGGCATCCAAAATATTATAGCATTAATTCAAGTAGGCAGACAGTAAAAAAGACCAAAAGAATCCCCAAACTCCAGCAGAACAAAACCCAGCAGGTCCAGAACAGCAAGTAACGCTTTGCTCCTAGAGCAGCTTCGTTATTTAAAATACAAAACAGCAGAGGAACCCAGAGACCAGGACTGATAGCAAGCACAATGGTCATTTAGGAAAAGAGTCTGGAAAAGGAGAGGCAGTCACCTACTGGCCAACTGGATTGTTGACTTCTGAAATGAATAGGAAGGGGAAAGAAATACGTTCCTTTCAATGTAATAAAGTGATTCCAAGTGTAGCTCTTAATGATGCTGTCCAAGCTGCATTCATATTGTCCTCCTGCGCTGAGGACTATGAGTAAATGCGAACATCTGTGCATGCCCATGCGTTTGCGCGCAGCATGCCCGTGCTGTAAAGATCCCTATAAACTAAACAGCCTGAATATTACTTAGGCTTATTTTATAATGCTGCCTGGATTTGAAAATGAATAGAGAGGGTTATTATGTCCCCATAAATTCAGGCCAATTAGGCAGAGAAACATTCCAAGCATAATGCCACATGTTCCTGCATTCTATCATCTCCATTAGGTGCTCCTCTGTGGGAAGAGGAAGTCTCAGCAGAACTTTACATACGACTTGTTTTCCTGGCTCATAGAGAATTCATGTTTGTAGGATTTTGGCTGGTGTAAATCTCCTATTTTATATGGGATGAGATCCATTAGCTCCTAAGCTAGCTGTCTTTCAGAAGGGTGGGGCATAAATGTGATCATAGCTAAAGAAGTTTATGGAACGGAATTAAAGGATGAGCAGTTACTGAGAGGTAGATTTTTCAAAGGTAGACAATAGTACATATTAGAGATAGAGCAAGGACGACTATGCTGTTATTCTAGAATTTTAGTTCTATCCTTGAAGAATGAAAAGTTCTAAAATTTATTTTTGGAAAATATCCATTCCCATTCCCATAGAAAGTTAGAAAACAGTTAATCTCTGTGTGATTCTTATGAGTAGAAATCAATGAATTCTATATTATTATGTGGCAAGTATTATGCAATATGCTCAGGACATTAATTTAAGAAGACAGAATCCTTGATTTAATGCGGCTGCAACTCAGCAGAGGTTAAAAACAAACTTAGTAACAAATACCTTGATGTACGATGATAAATGCTACTAAGTCTAAGAAGGAGATCAAGATTAGGGAGGTATTTAAATAGTGGTTGAATCAGTCATTTATTGATTCAAGGAAGGGTTTAAAGGAGAGGCATCACTAAAGTATGCCTGCTAGACCTCAAATTCAGGGAACTATCTGGAAAGATGTGCCATGAACAAACATGATGTGATGCAGGAAAATAAACTAGTTTTAAAGGGAAGTGTTAAGTTTTTGAGAGTTTGAATTTAAGGCTTCTGAATAATCAGAACTTTCCAATAGCTAGGGGCAATTATAGGCAATTAAGAGAGAGTTCTTAGAAGTATAGATTTGGGATATCTTTAAGACCACATTTTGCTACTTTTTATGGGCACTGAGATGGATTCTGGTTTTGGGTCATTTCCCTTCTTGACTATAAGCTTCTTGAAAAATGCTATGTCATCTTCTCACACCTGTGAGAATGGCCTATATCAAAAAGACAAAAACCAACAAATGTTGGCAAGGATTTGGAGAAAAAGAAACCCCCATACACTGTTGACATAAATTAGTACAGTCACTTTGAAAAAACAACAAAAAATTAAAAATAGAAATATCTGTGATCTACCCATTCCACATCTAGTTGTCTATCAAAGTATATTAAAACACAATTTGAAAATATTCATGCACTGCTATCATCTTCATTGTAGCACTATTAATAGTAGCTAAGAAACAGAAGCAACCTAAGTGCCCATCAACAGATAAAGAAATGTGGTGTGCGCACGCGCGCGCGCACACACACACACACACACACACACACACACACACAATGGAGTACTACTCAGCTATAAAAAATGAAATTTTTCCCTTTGTGACAACATGGATGGAACTTGAAGAGATTATGTTAAGTGAAATAAGTCAGAAAGATAAATACAGTGTAATTTAATTCATATGTGGCTTATGAAAAAGCAAAGCAACAAACAAAACAGTAAAAACCAACTCTGGGATTCTGATGACAGAATGGTAGTTACCAGAGGGAAAGGGGTGGGAGGAACAGGATGGGTAGAGGAGGTCATCTGGATTGCAGTAGATGATAATCAACTTTGGTGTGTGCATGATGTGGTATTATCATATGTTTGAAGAGGTGTGATGCTCTTAAAACTTACACAATATTGTTAACCAATAAAAAATTCATATAGAAAAATAAAATAAGATTCATAGCAGTTAAAAGAAAGAAAGAAAAGTAACACTCTAGTACATGAATGGAATTTTATTTTCATTGTTCAATTAAAAAAGACCAGTGGTCAAAAGTCATTGATGAATGAGTGAAATGTGTAGTATGTTACACATTAATTAAAAAATATGTGATGCAGTTTGCTTTCTCCAAAGGATATCTGGAAGAAAGAAAAAGGGAATGGAAATTGGAAGGTTGGGAGGAAGGAGGTTGCCTCCAAAATTAATTAATAGAATGAATAGACAATGTATCTAAGAGATCATTTGATTCAGTCTCCTCCTTTTGCTGATGAGGAAAGATAGATCGGAAAAGTAAAAATGTGTTTATTAAAAGTCACATGCACACCTGTAATATCCAGTTTTTTTTCAAGTCTCTCATTTTTGTTTGTTTTGGTGTAATTTTATAAACATTGTCAGTACAAACAAAACAGGATATAGTGAATATTCAGGAAGAAGAGATTCAAAGTGAGGCACACAGAAGGAATTGTCTAGTGTAGGCCATAGAGAATTATAGATTTGGAGAGGCAGATTTTCTGTTTCTATTTTTGATAAAATTCTTGAGTTCTAATAGCAAATATTCAAGTCCACTTAGTATTTGTCAAAAACTTAAGGCACTTAACTAATTAAGCATTCCTATCTTTTTTGCATTTGACATTTTCATCAACTAGAAACTTTCTAGGCTAAATTATTGAGTTTGAAATAAAATTTTATGTGATTAAAATTGTAAAAATGAATACTAATGCATTTCAAATAGCCAGCCCTCAGGAACAGAGAATAACTTCATTTTAAAATGGACCAATTAACAACTGAGCTTCAAGAGCAACTAGTGTATGATGCCTAAAATGACAAAAATTCTTAAGTGGCTGAATTGTCAAATGGAGAAGCCCATGAGATTTACATGTGCCACAAAGATTTTCGTTTTTCACAAAATAAGCACGTCCCTTTAAATTCAATTTTCTATGTGTCCTCCCACTGCTGCAGCTCTCACAGCTGTTTGAGGCAGTGGGCGTTTGTCTTACATCATTGGGAAGAACATTAGCTCTAAGAACTAAGGTGGGGGACCAGTTGTGGCCGTAAGAACTAATGTGTTAGTCTCTCTCATCCTTTCCCCCTGTTCATCAAAGTTCACCTTTTTATATTGACCTCATCTGTGTGTATGTATCATTTTCCCTTTAATTTTGTACAAAACTATTTCCTTGTGTATGTTCAGGGAGACACATGAATTCAGGGGAATAATTCTGGGCTTGTTCCTTTCTTAACTTAGGATATAATATTTATTAGAGATATTTTTAATCAAGTTACTGGCATTGGGTTATTGTTCAGTAAACTTTCCATGAATACATGAATCAAGGAAAGAAGTTATTGGATGCTGCTTTGGTAAATAAATTTTGTAGGCAAGTGGACTTTTTCAGTTAAAGTGCTTAGATTAGTTGATACTCTCTTTTAAAATCTATATTGTCTTCAGTGCCTGGAAAGTTATTATGGGTCATTTGTGAGTTCATATGGCAATACGGTGGGTGAACTGGTCAGTTGCTAAGAGGCCAGCTGTAATTGGCTGAATGTGTGACTCCTAAATACTCCATGCATTTCATATACCTGTGCCTTTGAAAGGGAAAAACAGCTTGGTTATGCTATGTTAGAAGGGTGGACATGAAACAGTTAAAGAGTAACAAAAATTCTTATCTTTAATACCAGAAAAGATTAGTTTATTATTACATATAAAGTAAAAATTTGGTGACATTGCTGAGAATTGCTTTTTAAGTTTGAACTTCAGTCTGGAAATTACTCCTCTGGCCAAAATGAGAGGAAGTTGGCAAATCAGTGTAAATCAACTAATGAATGCAGACGTGTAGAGCAGGTAAGTTCTGACCGTAGAAGAGAAAGCCTGAATATAATGGAAAAATTTTCAGGAAACCAAGATGGCATCAGTATGGAGCCTCATGGAAATCTAATTGGCATAGTTCAGGCAGAACAGAGAGGCAGGTTGATTAGCAGAGTACTGCAATTAGAAAACTGAATCTGTGGAGGCATGAAAAGTCAGAATGAAGCCCTTTCCCAGTAATAAACAAGTGGCAGAGAATTTTTTAAATGTATGTTAAAGCAAAGTTCTGTCTTCTAATCATTAAAATGAATAAAGACTTTATCAGAGGACAGCTTTGTACACACGTGACAACTTGTATAGAATGTGGACGATCTTAAAACTGTTATCTAGAAAAAAATACTGACTGAACAAAACTCTTTCCTCTAGGCATAGAATTTTGCCTTTTGGGGGTGAAAAATGACAAATTACTATAAAATACTTAACTTTTTATGCAAATAAGCTTAAATTAATTGCATCATGCATATTCTCTTTGTGGTTGTGTGGGTTTAGTCGTGTCCTACCTGCTGGAGACATGCTGTCTCTATAATTTCTAAATTAGAGAACCTCTGTCATTACTGTTAGATGGATTTGAACTGGGCTGAGAGTCATTGATTTGCACCCAAGATAGCGGTACCCAAATGACCATTCCTGGGTAAGAGTGTTACCTATGAAGACTTTCTTTTCCCTGGGTGCGCTACAAATACATATTCTTCCTTAAAAAGAACCCAAAGCACACATCCTATTAATACTGCTTCAGCAATATTATCTTCATGTAAAAACTTTACATGTGGTTGACCCCAAGTTTATACTCAGATCTTGAGACTATTAGGATTTTTATCCAGTTTGTATAATGACGCTGTGACTAGACCATGTTAGAATTCAGAGCTTTGAAAACTCTGTCTATGAGGCTTACCCTCTTCTATCAATGCTTTTATCATGGTATTTCTGCACTTAATCACCTGCAGTTATTTCACACTGTTATTGTACCAGGTCTAAACTAAATGTGAGGTTATCATGATGCTCCATAATCAGATAACATCTTATCTTTCTGAAGTTATTTCCATTATATTCAGATCGTCTCTTCTATGGGAGAACTTAAGTGCTGTGCACACCTCTGAATATATAACTTGCTCTCCACTGACCCTTTATACCTGGAAGTCCCTCTTGCTTATCTTTACTATTCAGACAGTGGGCTCCCACATCTTGAGGAACTCTGTGCCCACTGATCTCCTCTCTTTCGAGCTTCTACCATATGAATTTTGAACACCAATAATTTATCACATAACTGTAGGCCACCTTTCATCATTGCTCATTTATTCTTGTCTTTCCACCTGGAATTATATGTCTTGAAGGCAGGGACTTTCCTGGTAGCTCATGGCACCCAGTTCAGCATTGAACAAATAGATTTTGAATGATTTAAAACCTTTTTCTTTTTTCAGTTTAACTATTGTTTGGGGATCCTGATGCCCTTTCATTTATTCAGTTTATAATTACCACTTTTCATCCTTTATAGTGCAATGGCAGGCCTGAATATAGCACACAGATTAGTATTGAAAAGTAAGATTAATTTTGTTTTGAGAAGTTTGCAGAACCCCTTTGAATATAATTAGCATTTCTTCATGTCATTGCAGAGTTTAATTTGAGCAACAGTCTAAAAATGTCAGTAGAGCTTGTGTGATACATTAGTGTCAACTGATTAAGCTTGTCGGTTAATATTTGCAGAGTTCCATATATAAGAGGCATAAGGTCAGAGATCAGGAGAAAAGAGTATATGGGCAATTAAAAGTTTGAGGCTCCAGAGAAAGTCAAAACAAAAGAGATTTGACAATGATGAGAATGTAGATGACAATGATGCAACTGTAGAGTAACAATTTTTTTTGCTTATTTTAGTAGTCTGATCATCATGGTGTTAGGTACTTATTAGTATTCACAAAACATTTGCCAATTTTTGGAAGAAATATCTTTCATTTTCTGTTTATTTTCACAAGTGTGCTTTGAGAGGGCAAAACTATGTAGGATTTAAATAACTGATGTTTAAAAATGACCTCTTATTTTTATGTATTGTCATAATGAATGCAACTATTTCTTTAAATTGAAGTAAACCACTGGAGACTTACCCTTTTGACAAATTTCCAAGTGAACAATATATTGTTAACTATAGGCACAATGCTCTAAGCAGATCTCTAACATTTAATTACCTTGCATCGTTGAAGCTTTATACCCATGGAAAAGTTTTCCCTCCCTCCAAATTATGCTCCAACTATCTCCAGAAGGATTATTTAAAGTTTGTATTGTATTATTGTCATTTTATCTGTTGTCTTTCTGCACCTATTCAAGAAGACTTACACTGACATTAGTAATTTGCTAAAATTTTATGAATCTAAATTTAAGATATATAGTCTAGTCCCATCATTTGAGAACAGTCTCTAAGTCCTGACCCGTCAAGTCCTAATCTCTTGAGATATTATGATGACCACTTGCACTTTTAAAATAGTTGCATTTGTCCCCAGTCACTTTCTGTAGGTAGAACCACACAGCCCTTATTAAATTTTCTTCCTTCAGTTTTCAATACACGTACTTTAAAAAAAAGCTTGTTAAAATTCTGTCTTGAGTAGCCTTCCATTCTTAGTGTACTTTCAACTTCTTTTTCAGATTTTTGAAAACAGAGTATGCAATATCAACATAATTATTATATATGTAATGGCTGTAACATTTCTGTTTGTATCAAAGGCACTTTCCTTTTGAGGTGGAAGGAAAGCAGTCTTGAAGATTGACCAGCATCCATTGCAATTGGTCTGAATCACTTCTGCAGCTGTGACTTAGCCTAATTGAGCAGCATGATGGTTCATTGTGTATCTTTGTTATATTCTGCATTCTTTTACCTTACCAGAACTTTGTTGTATGGGTATCAGACAATTTCTCCAGTTATCAGCATCCTATTAGATTGTTACCCAATCTCGTGTAGTTTTTTGAAATCTTTCCCAGCCATGAAATGTTTGTATACTTTAATGGTTTCATTAAAGCAGACATTAAATTAAAACCGACACCTCACAAAGTTCTGTGTAGTCATCTCTCTTTCACTTCAACACCATGTGATTCACAACTGTATTTTAATTTCAAACATTTTTATTAGGAGTCCATTTTAGGATCAGTTTAAAACAATTTAAGAGGAAGGAAGCAGACAGAGATGAAAGCAAGCAGGTAGACAGAAAGGAAGGAAGAGAGAGGAGGAAGGAATATTTATTTATTTATTTAGTTGTTAATCTTCGTTGTTCCTCCAGGCCCCAGTCATGCATCTGGATCCTTGGGTTTCACATGGACTGTGTTTCAGCTGCAAATTGAAAATCACTAGGGTGCCCCCAACATCATTATTTATCATACTTTATTTCATATTTGAGTGTACTACATGCAACTTCTTACATGTCTCTTAAAATTAAAACTTGAAACAATCAGGTGTCCGTGGAAGCAAGATTTCTCCTAACATATAGTTGGAATGTCTTCTGGAGAAACAGTTGTCTGCTGGTATAATTTTTAAATGCTGGGACGACTCCTTGGTTTAAAATAGGTCTACTTAGTGGCTAGCTGATTCTGGAAATGCCATTGCTGCAGTTTTGGAGTTTATTTTTAGTTGGACTCTTTTATTACTATTATGCAAATCATTCAAGGAGAGTCAGTGCTCAAGTCTTTTCAGCCACTTGCACTTAAGGGTCAACTAAGGCTGGAGAATATTGTGCTTAAAGAAGGCAAGTTCATAAGGGTACGTGACACTTGGCCAAGAAGATGAGGCACAAGTAGGACAAACAAGAAAGGAATGTATGAATGATCCTAAAGATAAATATCTTACCTGTTTATTTGTGATACTGATATTTTGATATTAATTGATTGATGTGCTTTTCCTACTCTTTGTTTTATGTGTACTCTGAGCAAGTAACAGGGAGGGTCACTATCCTTGGCAGAATGTTGTTACAGAAAATGCCAAGTGTGAGAAGCAAGGAAATGTCCATGAGCCAGTAGTTTCTAGAATGACCCAGGATGAAGCCAGCATGGGCTGAGCCAGAACTGCCAGTGATGCTGAGGATAATTCTTGTAAATTAAGAATTTCCTGGAGAAGAATCCCAAGTTGAATCCAACTGGAACTAGTTTGTAGTGCCAGCACACAGAATCTGCTCTGCCCTTAGAGTGACCCTTCCTCATTAAGATGTCATTAGCATTATCACTTTAATGACCCTCAGCCCCAGGGCAGATCTAAAATGGACCGTAGATGGAATGCAAAGAGCGAGCACCTTTGATCTCAGAATTCTATTCCCCAAAACTATTAGCTTAGCTCCACCTGGTAGCCACCCTATTACCATTTCCTGGAATCTTAAAACTACTCATCAGCCCAATGCCCTGACTAGCACGTAGGCTTCTTACTAGGAGAGCTCCTGGGGCCCCATTGCTCTTGCAATAAATTTTCATGTCCCCTTCAGATCTCAGCATTTGAGTATTCATTTCATTCTTGAAGTGAAGATCTCAAGGACCCTTCACACTGACATAACTGCTGTATCATAAGGCAGAAACAATAATTTTGGGTGCTACAGCATCTGATTTGTACAAGTTGAGTATTTTAAGACCGTTTTTTATTTCCAAATGCTTGATTTGGTGTGTCAAAATGCAAGTTACAAAGGAATAAATTACTAAAATTGGTACATGCATTGAGTTCCAATATTGGGGAGGAATTATAATGATGAAGGTGGCATTTTTCCTCGCCTTTCATTTGATGAAAACCATATGGAATGGAGAGAGAAAGCAGTATGTGATTGAACACGATAGGCTGAGTAGCCTGTGACTCGCATGTTGGAAGCCTGAATCTACCAACAGTCTGTCATCACTGAGGAGGAGGAAGAGTACAACCTGTACTTATTCTCAGGGCATCTGAGAATAATGGTGAGTTCCTTGTCTAGAGCTGGGGGAATATTAGTTCATTACGGAGTGAGAACAAAAGAGATGGCGATGGAGAAGGGCGAGTCCCCAGGGATGGAACGTCTAAGGGAGTTCATTGTGTCTTCCTCAATATCCACTAAAAGAAGCCGCCAAATTGTTCTAATGCTCCCCATGAGACAATTTCCCAGAGAGAAAGTTTCTGAACCTGGAGCTGCGTGGTAGAGAGGGCTGGTTTCAGTGAGCACCAAACTGAGTTTGTGTTTCCATGTCTAGTTCTTCCACCAGCGGCACATGGAGGTGGGTGAGGAAGTTCAGCTGCTCCACTGAACTGGGGTCTCTCTCAGGTGGCGCCACACCTTCCGGTGCTTTGGGATCCACCTGGAGTTGGTTTTGCAGTGAAAGTGCGTAAGTTGTTTCCTTCTAATCATCAGTAATTCTTATGAAGACCTTGTTAAATGGAATCACAGTTCAGGACACATTTATGGGTTCAGGGAGATACTTGGCAGACACATGACTCCCTCTCTCTCCCCAAAATTCAATATACACTTAGGAGGGTTTTTGTTTTTAATTATGTAAGAAATGTATATGTTAAAATAATTATGCATAACTTACAAAAACTTAAGTTTTTGAATCTTGTGTTTTTACTGATATTGTTATATTTTTATGACACAAAAATATATTGTCATTTTAATCCTCATACTAAGGCTGTGAGGAAATGTATTGAGCACCTTGTAAACATGAATAATTTGAAGTGTAGGGTGCAGTATTAGTCAAACTTCTCTAGAGAAACAGACCATGTATGTTTCACACATTTGTTGTGTGTTTCTATTTATGTACACACATAACACACACATGGAATATAATAATATATAGTATATCTCTATATGTTATATATACTTACACATATATGTATATATTTGTTATAATGAGTAGCTTGCATAATTACGAGACTGGATAATTTTAAAATCTGCAGTCTGTAAACTGGATGCCCAGGGGAGCAGATGTATAGCTCCATTTGAAAACTTGCAGATTCAAAGAACAAGGCCAGCCCATGATTCACTTCAAGATTGTAGCTGGAAAAAAACCCCTAAAAACCAAAAGACAGTGTTCCTGCCCAAGGCAGTCAGACAAGAGGAATTTCTTTTTACTTGATCTTTTTCTTCTATTTACATCTTCAATTGATTGGATGAGGCCCACGCACGTTAGTAAGTGCAATCTGACTTCCTTAGTCGACATAGTCAAATACTAATCTCTTGGAAACACTCTCACAGACACCCAAAATAGTATTTGACAGAATTAGTTTGACTCTGCTAGTCATCAAAAATATTTTGTCAAGCTAGGTTCTTACCAACAAAGAAATGATGAAATGTACTCGCACTTAGCAATTGATAAGGAGGAAAGATGAAATGTGATCATTGCCTTCTGATGGTGAAGGAATATGAACAAAGGCAAGTTTAAACTTACAGATACAGTCAAGATGGTACATAAAATTAACTACCACAGGGAGGTTAAATAGATGTGATCACATAACTAGATGGTGGTAGGAATTGGAATTTAATCCAGATCTGTAAGATAATGAACTTTGCTTTTAATAACTCTATTACTTTATTGATATTTCCATTCATAGCCAATCAGATATCTGGATCTTCCTTTGTAAAGCTTCTTGCTTCTTCAACATTTCTACAACCATCCTGGTTTAGAATCTCTCTTATCTCCCAAGGATACTGCACGATCTGTAAGCTGGCAAATCTTCTGCCAATGTGCCCCCAACTTTGCCCTCCCACTGCATCTCTTTCTAAGTCACACATTAATTTACTTAAAAACATTTTGCCATGTCATTTTCTTGCTCAAGAGATCTTTCTGACACTCCTTAACGATGTGGACACATGTGAAGACCTGGACTTTCATGCTTTTGTGTCATGGTTCCATGTTTCTAGCCTGGGGTCCACCTGAGGAGATGATGGGGAGATTCATTTTCAGCTGGAGCAGATGTTTCAGTCTAAGATGTAGGGCACCATAAATATTTATTGCATGTGCATATGTGATTTCAACTGCTGATGGTTAAAATTTCCTTTAAAATCTTTGTTATTTTTAGAAACTATAAAATCACTGTCAAGTCTCTTGTAGTGAATTAGGTAATGGGAGAATTCTGAAGTATTTCTGCTTCCAATTGTACTCATTTTTTAAATTACTCAGCCTCTCCAACATTAATACACTTTTGTTTGTTGTTGAGAAGACTGTATGAAATAGTAGAATTCCATGTGTTTGGGGTCTGAGGGAAGAGAGGGCCTCTCCAAAGTTACCTGTAAGTGAGATGTGCATAGTAACTGACCCATTCTGCTGCCTTATTTTAACTATATTTGTGTATACATATCCTTTCTGATTGCTTAGGAGTACAGATCTCTAATACACATAGTCTGCCCAGTGAACTTGCTGATTACTGTGAATCTCTCTGTCCATAAAAAAGTATTCTGATTGTGACATGAGCTAAATATGAGGAGGCAGTAATAATGGGGTTTTTATTCTGGTTCAGAGATGATGGCCTGGAACTTTCCAGAAACTTTGCATCTGTAACTTTGCTCACATGCCTTTACTATCAAGTCTGATCACATTTTCTTTCTTCCTCATCAACTGAAAAATATTAATATAATTTATCATTCATTTATTGATAATATTTGACAAAGAACTTTTTGAGGATTAGCTTGGTAGGGGAGGAAGAAATATTTGGATGATATGAATATTACTTAGATAAGGAAGAGATAGCATGTTTTAAATTTTGGTTAAAAGCTAGTCAGCCAGATACATGGTACTACAAAGAGCAGTGGATTGAAATATTTTGCCCTTGCTCATTACTGGCTTCTTGGGGAGAATTTGGGAAAGTCATCTTTCTCATTTACCTTGAATTTATTGCCTTTAACAGAAGAACTGGATCCTCTCCAAGGTGCCTTCCCTTTGTTATGTTCTGTTATGGAAACGCATTAACAAATGCAGCAGATGGGTAGCCTAGTCGCTGCATGTCTCACATTCAGAGAATTAGCAGCAGTGTTCTTAATAGAGAAAGCAGTGGAAGAGGATGTGATGTCATTCACTTTTTTCAAGCATGAATTGCCTTATCACAGTTTTGGCAGGATTCACAATATAGTGTAATCTAAAGGGAGTTATATATGTGAATAGTTTGGTGGAATATTTGCACAGAGTGTTGAGTGTGTGTGTGCATACGTGTGTATACAAAATGAATTTCTGAGGTTTGAACCATCTCTATAAGGGCCTTCATCTGTGGAAGATTAGCCTATGTTTTACTGCTTTTGCACATCAAAATTCACTGAACAGAATAAAACAAGTATGAGCCCTCTGCTTTTTGTCTTGGCTCTGGGCTGAAAATGACGTATAAGAATGGTTAGAATAATCATTCTGAGTTTATCTTTCATGTATCTGAATAAAACCTTTTTCTTGTTAATCATAAACAGCCCTCTTGTGCAAACTCATATTTCTCTCTCTTTTTAAGTTTATCTTTGACTTCAAGAAATAAAGGGAAAGAAAAGAGGATAAGGATATGGAAGATTCACAGATACTATCCTTACAGAAGTTCCATTTACAAAAATATATTCAGGAAATGAAAAAAAAAGGATGTCAGATACAGAATAATAGATGACTCATGCAACTATCAATTTGAAGGATAATGTGGATACAATATAGTTTTGTCTTTTAAGATTAAAGAGTTTTTGCCTTCAAGGATTTAGCCTTAAGAAATTTTAGACCTGTTTTTTATGCTACTTTATTGGTGAGAATGACTGTTATCTGAAAGACTGGAAACAAGTGCTGGTAAGAATGTGGAAAAAAGGGAACTCATATAATGTTGACAGGAGTATAAAATGATGAAGCCATTATAGAAAGCAATATAGAGATTCTTCAAAAATTTGAGAATTCAAATTCCATGTGATCCAGTTATTCTAATGGCAGGTGTTTATCTTAAAAACATAACATCACTGTGTGTGTACACACACACACACACACACACACACACACACATACACATATATACATATATATATACACACACTTATGTTTATTGCAGCATTATTTGCAACAACAAAAGTGCCCATAAACAGATAAGTGGATGAAGAAGATGTGGTATATATACACAATAGAATACTATTCAACTATCAAAAAGATGAAATTTTGCCATTTGCAGCAACAATGATGGACCTATAGGGAATTTCGCTTAGTGAGATAAGCCAGAAGGAAAACGGCAGACAATGTTTGACTTTAATCATATATAGTTTATAGAGAAATCAAACAAACAAATGAACTAAATCAAATAAAAATAGACTTTATAAGACCCAATTAGTGGTTGCAGGAAAGGAAGGAGGGTGGGGATGGCAGGCAGATTAGGTAGAGGGAATACTGGAATGGCTGTGGTGGTGGTGAAAATAATGTATTATATGCAGATGTTGATTTACAGTGATGCACACTGTAAACCTACATAATGTTTTGATGGCAATGTTCCATCAAAAAAGTTAATTTAAAAGTAAAGTCATAAATCAGGAAGGTACTGTGTTTTAGGATGCCATATAAAAAGTCCTTTAGCTGAAGTTTGAATATCTTATATTCAAATCTGCAAATGCTAGGGAAAAACTGAAGTCTAAATATAGCATGAAGGAAAATAAAGTTTGGATGTTAATTCACGTGTCCTAATCCTCACTTTGTCTTTAAAGTCATGAATCTGCTTATTATATTTTTGATTTGGAAGTGAAAATTATTTTATTTCATTTTTATTATACTCATTGTACAATAAAACCTTTAAAATGCCAAGCTATACAGAAAATATGGTACCAAAATTGTTATAAAGTGTGTATGAGACACTAAAATATGTGGATAAAAAATGAAACATGCAATCAACTGTCAGATAACTCTTCTTTTACCAATGTTATGCATACTTGATTTGTTTTTTGTTTGATACATCTGGATGTTCATGGTCATCCTGAAACAACCTTCCTAGTGGGAGAAATATCTTTGATGTTGTATCTGAATGCTCCAGAATGATATTTTTCAGGGACCTGTCTGGTATTGAAAGACATTGATAGTTCTGATAATGAGGTTTATTTCCTAGAGTAGAAGCTGAGAGGTAATGACTATTGATCATGAAGTGGTTTAAGATTATTAAAAACACCCTGGCAATCATGCACATACAGACCTTAATTAACTTCTTGATTCTTCCAGTCCACCCATTTTATTCCTCATCTCTCAGCCTCAGCCTGGACACATCTAACTTTGCTCTCCTTGGTTGGCCTTAACTGAGAGCAGATTAATAAGTTTATCAGGTTTGCTATACTGATGTAAAGGATTCATTTTAATCCTAAACAATGTAAATATATTGATGTCTTGCCATTTTTATTTCTATTGATTAGTTAGTATCCTACTAGGAGACAGAGACTTCACAATACTTTGAATAGGAAAGTTTAACATAAAGAATTATTGATATTTATAAGAGATTAGTTAGGAGGAAAGAGATGTGAACTCTAAATGACTGAGTGAGTGTACTCAAGGAAGGAACAAATTTAGAAGAAAAAATTTCATCCCAAGGCAAGGATTCAGGTTTCACTTGTTTGCTGAGACCAGGGCTTATCCAGGGTGAGTGGGCCAAGACTAGTAGACAGAACACAGTCTATTGGGATACCAATGATATTCACTATCACATCACCAGAGATACTATGAAGTTAGCTGGGGCACCCCGTGCAACTCATTTTCAGAAAGCCAGAGGGAGGGTCTGTGGAACTTTCTTGATAACTTCCTGCAGGAGTACTACTGAATTCACCAGGTGAGTTTTACTGGCCTTTCCTGACAACCAGCCCAATGCAGCAGGACAGGAAAAATTAAAGCAAGCCAAAACCAGGAGGAGAAACTCTTCCCCTCCTAGGTCCTTCCCTATGTGAAAGATTAACATTATGCCAGTTGACAAGGGAGAAGTGTCTTAACATCACAAGCAGGCAGTGAAGGGTGGATTTGGAACTGAGGCAATAAACTGATAATTGGCACCTTCCTTCCTCTTCTCAGTGGCAAAATAGGTTTGAATGAGTCATAAAATGAATGATATAATAAAAGTAATCACAAAGTAGGACCAGGTAGCTCTACAGTACACTACAGACGTTCAGTCCAGTCTTTATGGTTTGAGATTTAGGTTATAGGATGATTGTACATTCTCTGTATATTCGGATATAAGGTAATGTCGACTGCAGGTCAAATTACTGAGGACCATGATGCTTTAACACAATAGAAAATCAATGCCAGTTTGTCTATGATGTGTCAGTGGTTGGAATCTGTACCCTAGTTTTAAGATGTTAAAATGTGAAAAAGATTTTGGAAGTTTTATGTCTTTTTAAAATTTTATTAGAACCAATAAAGTGCTATTTAAAAGAATCATAAATTTGCTTAGCAACTTCAACAAATGACCTGTCTTCTCCTTCCATACCTGTTTACTTGTTCAAACCTTAGTAACCTTTCTATATGTGGTGATTTTCCACCTCTGTGAAGATTTTCATACTTTGCCTTTCACTCTTTTGTTGATTTTTAAATTTTATTTGTATTGAGCACTACTAATACATGCATGCTACCCAATACACCAAATATTTTTCTAGCATAGGCAGATGAGCATAATAGTTATTTTTCATTAATCAGAAAAATACTTCCATATATCAATATTCTCCAAATCTTGACACATAGTAATGATGAACTCCAGAGATATGCCTCTTTCTAGGAAATTCTGTTGCTATGGATAATAGACAACCTTTTATTTTATTTTTTTGGCCCATTCATAACCAGTGAGTGTAATCAGTGACCACTGGGGATGAGCAAGCATGTGCCCATGATGACAACCCCAGGGAGAGTCTGGAACCCCATGGTAAGGCAGATACCTCAGACTAACACATCTTTGACCACTGAAAGGTGGGATGTCAGTTCCTCCCTAACTTCCATTCTTCTGATTATCCTTGATTATATACACTCGTATTATTCCTGAACGGTTTCATGTGTGTCTCTGTACCTCCACTGTAAAATCTTGGAGAAATATTATCTGCAATATTTATACATTTGTATAAGAAGCTTGATTGATTTGATCAATAGCTATGCTGGGCAAGGTAAAATAATTTTTAGTCAGGGGATTAAAAATAACTAGACCAATCACGCTAGCTTATGAAGATTCCTATTTCTGTTTGACTTCATACATAAAAATGTGATTACAATTAATTTTCCTAGGAGTTGAACTTTGTTTGGTTTAATCTTTCAAAGTAAAAGCCAGAGAATGATTACATGAGATGTACTATGGGCTGTTTGAACTTGAACTGAATTAGGTCTTCCAATAACACATTTGCGCAAGTCTCTGAAACGTATATGGTTACCATTGAAATCAGTTCAAGCACATTACATCTTGATTTCCCTGAAATGGGGGTCAAAGGTAACTTTTATCCAGTGGGTGCTACTTGATACCAAGGTCATTTCAAGCTTCTCTATTAGCAAAGACTTTTGGAAAGGCAAGGAAGGGAACTGATACGTAGCTTTTCTTACTAGAGAAATTACTTACAAGTCACATTGGAGGAAAATATAGTCTTAAAAAGATCACTTTACAGGAATAAATTTTAAACATTTGTAGTAGTGATGGAGGGGAAGGTAGTTTTGCAATTTAATTTTCAACTATAAGATTACAATTTAAAATCTGACAA
Source organism: Solenodon paradoxus (assembly GCA_004363575.1). Taxonomy (NCBI): domain Eukaryota; kingdom Metazoa; phylum Chordata; class Mammalia; order Eulipotyphla; family Solenodontidae; genus Solenodon; species Solenodon paradoxus. The sequence continues at coordinate 180,570 of RJWH01002049.1, read as the reverse complement.
CTATACATCAACCTTATGAGAGGTCTTTTGGACAGCAAAGGATAGTAAAGGACAGAAAGAGGGAGAAAAAAACCCCCACCAAATTTCTTGCCTCCATAGTGAATTAATCTCTTGAATTACTTTCTTGAAGAGACAGATCATAATTCTGGAGTGAGGTTGATATTGCTCTGTTGTTCTCTTATTTTTCTGGTTAAATGTGTTAATAAGGGTTATGAATTTGAAGTTTTGGGAGGGGAGCCTGTCTTGTATTCATTATTTTATTGGGCCTGCCTTCTGTTTGATCATGCCTTATCTACATGCTGAGGTCTAGCATATAGGAGATTTCTTACTCTGTTTTGATTTCTTAGCCCAGACATGGTTGCATTTTAAAAGAAAGACTTTGAGCAAGATTTATTTGAATTTAAAGAATAGAAGGTGGAAGATGTTGAGAGGCTATGAAAGCTAACATGCTCACTCTTGTTTCATTATGACTTGAATTATGGGAAAACCACAACTTTTTAAGTATAAGGGGCCCTTTACAAAGAACACTGAGCAGTTGGCAGAATGTAAACATGCCGAGGCCATATTGGGTGCCTCCAATAGTTGAGGGCTGATAATGAGTTGTCTCTTTGAACCTGTGTGAATACAAAGGGGCAGCAACTATGTTCAACGGTGAGGAGGAAGATTCTGGAATCAGAAGCTGTGTTGCAGAATGACCCGCTTTTCACGGGCCCCCTCTCAGAACCAGCAGTTTTCTTCATTATTGTTGTAAGTAGATGTGGGTTTAATTCCTAATTTATGTTACCAAAGGAGACAATAGTTAGTAAATAAAACTTTTTTGTAAGCTCTAAGTTGCTATGAAAATGTTAGAGTTATTAATGTGTGTATATTTAGCAGCTTTAGTAAATTAAGCTTTTCTGTTTTGTTCTTCACCTCTTGCAAATAATTATCAAATTATAATAAAATATGACTCCTGTTGCCACAGAATCTAGCATCAATTTGTAGACAGTGTCATCAAAATTTACATGAAAAAAAGAGATTTTTCTCTATCAGGTTCTCACTTTAAAAGTAATAGCCAAGAACCCCCACCCTCTGAAGCTCGACAGACAGCTAAGGTGCAGGCTATGAAAACCATGGACTTGGGTTTGAGACCCAGGACTGGAAAGAAAAAACAAAAAGGAATGGAGAATAAGAACTCGGCACACCCTGGTGCCTCAGGCATTAAGTTTATGAAGTCCAAGATCCCGGGTTCACAGCCTAGGGGTGTCGGGGGATGAGCGTTAGGGCCCTAATGAACAACTAAATGAAAAATGATTGTAAACAAAACAAAAAGAGTTCCCTTCCCAGCCTGCTCTTTCTACTATAAAAACAAATAAACAGAAATCCACAAATGCCCAAAACAAAACAAAAACTTTTGTAAATGCAACAGTTTATGCTCACAAACATCAAGTATTAGTCCTCAGACATCTGCACGCAGATTAACAGTGCCCGTGGTGTTTTCTCCAAGAGCACCTTCCTGGATAACTAACCTTCACTTTAAGAGGATTGGCTCAGAACAAACAACAAGTGTCAAAGAAATCTCCCTTCTTGAAAATGGAAAACTTTGCTGCTTTGAATGACACGACATCTTAAGTTTCCACAGATCAAGATTTCATACCCCGGATATTTTAATTTCAAGTAGAATGCTGATACTTTGACTCATTCCCTTCTTGTGCTTTCATATCATCTCCGTGACTAAGTTAGAAACACCGATCTGAATGTATGCATATTTACATAAACCAGCTCTACAGTAAGGCTTAGAATAATGGAAAGACCTGGACTCAAATTCCAGCTAAATCATTTAAGAGAATTTATTGAGAGAAACAAATATGCTGTGTGACAAAGTTCCCTTAGGAAACTACAGTTCTTTGTAATTCTTAGTGATTATTTGTGACAGGTAGATAGGAGAGTTATTTTTGGAGTAAAATCAGATCTTTAACATAGAAAGACAAGATGAGTTTTTCATTATTTGTTATAAGGACAGTTCTGACATTAAAGACAGCTGTCAAGGAGAGGCAATTCTGTACTTGGCCTTTAAAAATGTAGTATATTCTCACAGAGAGGCTGAGGTATAAAATATCTGACCCTGAGATGGGAAAATGATGTGGTTGGTGATGCTCAGGTACACTCTACTTGAGGTTTGAAAAGATACGAGGTGTGTGAGCTGGTCTGATTTTCATGCTTTTTAAAGTCCATTGGAAACTTTGATTTTTTTTATTTTTATTTTTATTTTTTTTTGCTATTTGTAAGGCATTCATCCCTCAGGACTAAACAGAGAAGTACTAGGAAACTGTTAAAAATTATTGTTTTTACCATTCACAATCATCAAATAGTACTGGAATCTGCTACTCAAAATTTAAGATCAGTTCACTGGGTATGCTAACAAAGTGCTTTCTAGAACCATAGGACACAAAGACAGTATCATGCAGAATTGTAAACAACCATTACATGAGTTTCCCCATGATAAAATCAAATGAGGCACAAGAAACAGTGAGAGATCATGTGAGGCCTGAAAAGAAAAACAACTTTAGCTTCATAATGAATAGCTCTTTGAAAGTCATCTTTAGAAAGGTTATTTCAAGACAGGAATATCTTGAAACATACTTGTTTATTTATGTGTGCTTGTGTTTGTGAAAACAGAGTGAGAGAGACAGGAGAGAAATGGGGGTGGGGGGAAAAAGAGAGAGAATCAGAGAGAGGGAGAGAGAGAAAGAGAGACAGAGAATAATTTCTCCCAGTCTATAGCTATGCCCTCATTTGTGCACAGGCATGCATCTGCATGCATATATACGCAAACATGCATACGCAACACACACATCCCTTTTGTTAGCAATGCCTCAAATTGCTGAATTAAAGCTCTGTTCCTTCAATTATTCATGTAATACTCTTTTTAAAGGAAAGTTTCAGGAAGGAATGAAAGTGAGTAAACAGGCAGTCAAGAAGGGAGATGATGAGGCAGCATTTGAAATTTATTTTATTTAGTTGTTCATCTTGGTTGTTCTCCTCTGCCCCAGGACTTGAATCTAGGACTGTGGGATGCATGTAGATATGCCAAAACACTACTCTACCAGGGCATTCCACATAATACTCTTAAATTAAGTTTTAGAAGTAGAAATTTTTAGGAGGTAATGAGATATATTAGCTTATGGCAACATGACCCAGTTTTGTTTCAGCATCTCTTCATTTCAGAAGGTAATGTCTTATAATTGAAGGAATCATCACAAGATTTAGTGTTAGCTTGTTTAGAGCATATTCAGATTATCTAATGAATGTTTTCCAAGGATTGCTCCTTTTTCTTTCTTTGACGATGAACCTACTAGTAGCTAAGTAGCTAGAAGAATAAATCCCTGTGATGATAAACACCACATTCGATTCCCCAGTGTAGCAGGAACCCATAGAAAGAGTCTTGCAGAAGTCATTTGTGGAATCAGAAAGACTCTGAAAAGAATGACATGATATGTTATAAATTTTAAGATATCATTGTGTCTATGACTAACCTCTCCCCATTTCTCACACACTCCAGTTCCCAGTCATCATAATTCTATTTTCTGTTTAGCTCTTTAAGATTCCATGGATATGTGACATCATGCAATATTTGTTTTTTCTCTGTCTAGCTTTTTCACTTAGCATAATTGTCTCACCATCCATCCATGTTGTGGCTAATGACAGAATTTCTTTCTCTTATAGCTGAATTACACACACATATACACACACACACACACACACACACACACACACCTCATAACTTTATCCTTCCATTGATGAACACTTAGGTTATTTCCATATCTTGGCTATTGTGAAGAATTCTGTAGAAAAAATATGGGGGTGCAGATATCTCACAGAGACCCTGTTTTAATTTCCTTTGACTATATGCCTAGAGGTGGGATGACTGGATCATACATTAATTCTATTTTTAATATTTTAAGGCCCTGTCATACTGTTTCCATAGTGACTGTACCAAATTACGTCCCTGTCAACAATGCAAAAGGCTTCCTTTTTCTCCACATCCTTTCCAACAGCCTGTCTTTCTAATTGGCATTCTAACCAGGTATGAGATGAGATCTGTTTATAGTTTCGATTTGTATTTTCCTGATAATTAGTGATTTTGAGCACCTTTCCTTGCACCTGTTGGCAATTTGTATATCTTCTTTTGAAAAATATCTGATTATTCTGCCCACCATTATATTTAATTAGATTGTTTTGTTTTTGCTCTAGAATTGTAGGTTTTATTTATTTATTTTTTTGGTTATTAACCCTTTACCATACATATAATTTGTAAATGTTTCCTATTATTACCTAGGTTACCTTTCCATTTTTTGATAGTTTCCTTTTCTGTGCAGAAGTGTTATAGTATGATGCAGTCCCACTTGTTTATCTTTGTTTTTGTTACTAATAGATCTTGAAGGTTCTTACCATAAAAAACAGTAATTATTTGAACACTGGAGGCATTACCTAACTCTATGGTTATAATTTTGAAATTAGGTGTATCAAATAAAAATTGTACAATTTGAAACTATACAGTGTCATGTAAGTCAATCATATCTCAATAAAACTGGGGAAAAAGAGCTCATTATGGTTACTTTGAGGAGAAAGACCGTTAAGGAGAAAGAAGAGAGGCAGGGAGATCACATTGGAGGCCGGTCTGTTATTCCAGATGAGAAATGTGAAGAGACTTTGAGTTATAGGTATGGAGCTAATGTGAAATGATTGGATCCTGAATAGCTGTTTGAGACAGTGCTCAGAGAACTTGCTGATGGTTTGAAAGTGGGAAATAAGGAAAAGGGAGGAGTCAAGGGTGACTTTCAAATTTTGAAATTGAGCAACTGGATGAAATGTGGTATCATTTACTAAGATGGGAAGGATTTTCTGGAGAGATAGATTCGGTTTGGAAAACAGTTGTTCTGTTTGGTGACATTAAATTTCACATACTTTTAGATAACTGAAGAAAAATGACGGTAGAAAGTTATATGTTTGATTTTAGTTTCTCTTAGAGTTCTGTATTTTTCACTCACTGCTTTATATAAAAAAAAGCCTATAAATTAAATTGAGATCTGACAAAGAGAAGGTAGCTCACAATTGGATAAAATTCAGGCTCCTTAGATTAGCATTCAAGATCTCTCTTTATCTACTTTTTTCAGCCTCATTAATCTCTCGTTCTCTTTCATGATACATACTGTAGCCAGATAAGCCATTTGTAGTTCCCCAGACACGTTTTGTTGACATATGCTTCCGTGGCTTTGCCTGCATTCCATCTATTTGCGACTCCTTTTTTCTTTCTTTCCATCCTGCTAATTCCTGCTCATCCTTTAAGACTATTTTGCTGCCATGCCATCCTTGAAACCTTTCCCACTCCTTCCACGGGTTGATAGATTCTTTCACTTTAATTCTTCACAACAACCGTCAACCACAACATTTATCAAGCAGTATTATAATCATTCCAGTGTCATCTTTCTAGACTAAACTGAGAATCTTCTGAATTCAAAAGCTATCTTTATTTTGGTACCCCTATAGTAAGAATGATTATATTTAGTAGATGATAAAATTGATTGTTGAATGAATGAACATTTTTAAAAAGAATTCTGAACTTTTCTAAGGGAACTGTAGTATAAAAAATTTCTACATAGTTCAGATCTGTGGGAATTCTTTTTGAGCAGAGAGGACCAGGTGAGGATTGAAAAGACTACTTTTTATAAAGGGTCATGTAAAAGTGCCCAGAATGTCTCCTTGTGCAAGCTTTAGTGATTTATTTCTTGAGGGTAATGCGTTCCCTTTTACTTAGATTCTCTGGAAAAAAATATGAATTTAGGGGGAGAGAGTGTAGCATTAAGTTATCAAATGAAAGGTAAGGTGTTACAGTAGAGAGAAAGCTGCGTTAGATAGGTGCAGTTCTGGACTGCATGCAGTCTCAGTTCTCTCCCTAACCCGAGGCAGGACCTCCATCCTAAGGACCTGGCTATGATGATAAGTAGCAAGTATAGAAATACTATATCTCTGCAGTTTCAGCAATGACTGGATTGCTCAGAAAGATAAGGCTTTTGATGAAGTGATAAGAGTTACAGATACTCTTGGAAATCCTATTCTCGGATGCAAAGGCTACAAGAAGGAAAGCAGGAATTGCTTTATATTCCAGTCATGTTTTGCAGTTTTCTTCCTTATTGCCTTCATGGTTTTTCTGCCTTTTTCAGTCAGGTTGGTCTACTCACAGTCCCTCAAGTATGAATTTTCTTTTCTCTTTGCTTAACTTTCCAAATACTATTCTCCTTACCTGAAAGGCGCTTCCCTTTTCTCTCCATTTATTTACAATCACCAAATCATCCAAAAGCTGGCTCTTAGTTCGTCTTCTATGTAAGGTGCTCCCTATTTCTTGAAATTAACAATCCACGAAGCTGCTCCTCTCTGTCATCTAGATCTTTAGTTTTTTCCCAAAGTCTAACCCTGTACTGGATTCTGGGCCTGGTGCTAGTGCAAATCGAGTAAACCTTTTTCTGCCCTCAAGGAACTCTGTCTAGTGTGATGAAAAGATGTTAATTCATTGTCAAATTATAGCTAATATTTATACTATTTACTCTGCTCCAAGCGCTTCACTTGAAATGATTTTTGTTAATCCTTAGAATAGCTTTATGGCTGCTGTGTTATACTTTATGAGACAGCCTCTGTAATTTTTCCCATTTAACAGATGGGAAAATTGAGGCTTGCGGAGATTAAATAAGTTGCCTAACTCCATCCTAAGGTTGAAGCTATTTCTGAATTCAGGTATTCTGAAACAGGAAGCACATTTTTCCAGGCCTCATATCATTTTACCTTTATTGACCCCTGTGTGGAATAACTAATTTCCATGTACATATATACCTTGTCTCAACTATATTTTAATGCATGGTCCATGAGGAAACTGATCTTGTCTTAGGGAACATCTAGGAACACAGGCTTTGGAAACAGAAAAATTGTATTTAACCCTAGATTCAACTGTATGATCAGGTAAAAATTCACCTCCCTGATCTTCTGGTTGTTCTTTTTCTTTTTTTCTATTAGTTGTAAAATGGGCAAGTAATAACTACAGGTTGATGATTATAAATGAACCAAGATAATATACACAGAACACTTAGCACAGTGCCTTGAACTTGTTGACTGCTCAGTACATGGTAGCTATATTATTTGTAGACTTCACCCCTTGCTGCAGTTGAAACATAACATTGAAAACAAGTCTCTTGAATAATTAAATATAGTGGAAACCTAAAATCTCCAAATAATCACAAAAATTATTTTTTTTTGACAGCCAACTTTTATTAAAAGAAATAAGATGTGCAGTTTTATTACTATAAAGTCTATAAAATGGCACGAGGTATTCACAAAAAAGAGGAAATTTTTAAAAATATAAGTATTATGTAAGGACTTGGCTAATTGCAAATGAAAATGTGAGATATTATTTTGATATAAATTTAATGAGTAATAAAAATTCTTAGAAAGTATATGCTTTTGAATCCATAGCACACAAAATTCTATAAAGTCATTTTTCTGTTTATATTCTTTTAATACAAAAATGCTCATTGGGCACATAGTATGTATAATATATTCAAGAATTTAAACATCTTTTTCAGTAGATTCCAAGTTTCTCAAATTACTAAATTCTTGTGTAGATGATCATATAAGGCTTAGCATGGACTTAGTCTGAATTATCACAAATTTTTAAACAGTTATCTTCAGATAAATAAAGTGCTATTTTTCAAATACTCTTTACTCCCTCTCAAGGACCTACACAGGAAGTTAAAACATAATCTAATTTAATGAATTCCTAATATTTGGAGAATTTTTGAATATCTAATATCAGCTTATAGCTTTCTTCCATTAGGTCTAATAATATGCATTTAATTGTTTTCATGCTTTTAAAAGTGTAGGTGTGTCCTGTAGCATGGTGGTTGGGTCAATCGCCTCCAAAGGAGCAAGACACATACCTGTGGATTCAAGTCCCGGGCCGAGGGGGAAGCAACCAGTGTGAACAGCTACATAAAAATAAAATATAGTAAAGATGCTTCTTCCCCCTCTCCCTTCCTGCCTGCCTGCCTGCTCACCTTCATTTCTGCCTGTACCTTTCATTAAAAAAAAAAGTGTTAAAGTTTATTTTATGGCCCAGAAAATGCCCGGTCAACTGAGTATTCCAAAGGAAGATTCCACTGAGAAAAATATGTATTCTGATGTTGTGGGACTCAGTGGTCTTTGCATATCAATAATATGAATGTGGTTGATAGTCTTATTCATATTTTGTACGTCTTAGTTAACTTTTCGTTTATTCATCTGAGACAAGGATGTTGAATCTCCAGCTGTAATTATGAATTTGTTTATTTTTTCCTTTGCTTCCAGTCATTGCCTCATGTACTTTGGAGCTCTGTTGTTTGGTGCATATATACTTTCATATTAACATTATGCTTCCTTGCCAGATAGATTCCTGGTAGAGGAACTGAAAAACGTCTCTCTTTTTCCTTGGCAATATTCCTCTTTAGAATTTTAATTTGTCTGATATTGATATGGATAACACATATATATTTTATTTGGTGTTTATATGGTATATATTTTTCACCCTTGTCCTTTTAACATATGTCTTTACATTTAAAGTAACTTCCTTGTAGATGTTATTTTGTAATCTGTTGTTTAACTGATGTCTAGGCAACTTACATTTAATTATTGATAGGTTAGACTAAAGGATAACCTTTATAGTTGTTTTCTTTTTGCTCCATCTATTTATTCTTTCTCCCCCCCTTTTTTTTGTCTGCATAAGCATTGTGCATTACTTTATTTTATCTCTCTGACTAGTTAATTATTTTTAATTTTTTAAAAATAGTAATATTTGTTATTTCTTTGATTCACAATACTATTTTCATTTTCGGATACATTGAAATTGCACCTGAATCTATACTTCACCCCATAACTGCCACCAGAGTTACCACTGCCTTTTTCTTCTCTCCCTCCTCTCACTCTCCTGCGATCAGTCCTGTGTCCTGTTCATTTTGTTGGTATTTGTATGTTCATTTGTTTCATTTCATTATGTTGCACATGAATGAAAACATCCTGTATTTACTGAATAGCTTGGTTAGCATGATCCGCTCCAGGTCCATCCAGATCGTTGTCAAGGGCACAATTTCATCTTCTTTAATAGCCACATAGAATTCCGTTAAGTATATATGCCACAGCCTCTTTATACAGTCATCTGTTCATGGGCATTTAGGTCGTTTCCAAGTCTGTGCTATTGTGAGCTGTGCTGCTGTTAACGTAGAGCTGCAGAAGTTTTTCTGATTAGAGATACTGCGTCCTCTGGGTATAGATACCCAGGAGTGGGATCACTGGATCAAATGGTAGGTCCGTCTTTATTTTTCTGAGCAAACTTCATACTGTTTGCCAAAGAGGCTGCACCCATTTACATTCTTATCAACAGTGTAGGAAATTTTCTTTTTTCTTCATATGCCATCCAACACCTGTTGTTTCCAGTCTTTCTGACATAGGTTATTCTCATTGGTATGAAGTGTTACCTCATCGTGGATTTTGTTTGCATTTCTCTGATGCCGAGTGAGGTGGAGCATTTTTTATGTGTCTGTAGGCCATCTGTGTGTCTTCTTCATATAGGTGTCTATTCGGTTCTTTTGCCCATTTCTTGAATTGATCATTTGCTTTTTTATTGTTGAAGTACATGAGCTCTTTTCATATTTTGGAGATTAAACTCTTATCTGATTTGTATTGTGTGAATATCTTCTCTAATTCTGTGGGTTGTCTTTTTGTTTTAGTGATGGTTTCTTTCACTGTGCAGAAGCTTTGCAGTTTGATTGTTTAGTTTTGCTTTGGTTTCTTTTGCCATATGTGTTTTTCTCCAAAAATATCTGTGAGGTTGATGTTGTGTGGAGTGTTTTTCCCCATATTTTCTTCTAAGTATTTTATGATTTAAGGTCTCTATGTTCAGGTCTTGATACATATTGAGTGAACTTTTGTGTATGTTTATAATGAGTAATCTAATTTCTTCTTCCTCTTTTTTTTGCAGATGTCTTTCCAGTTTTCCCAACACCATTTGTTGAAAAGATTTTCCTTCCTTCATTGTATGCTCTTGGCACCTTTGTCATAGATTAATTGTCCATGCAGGTGTGGTTTTATTTCTGGGCTCTCAATTTTATTCCAGTGATATTTATGTCTGTTTTTATTCTAATACTATACTGTTTTGATGACAATTGTTCTGTTGTGCAGTTTGAGTCAGGGAGTAAGAGTCTCTCTTTTTTTCCTGTAGGAAGGCTTTGGCTATTTGAGGGCTTTGTGCTTCCATACAAACTTCAGCATTGTTTGCTCAATTTTCTTGAAAAATGTCCCTGAGATTTTTGTGGAATAACATTAAACCTATATATTGCTTTGGGTAAAATGGCCATTTTAATTATGTTATTCTGCCAATTCATAAACATGGAATGTTTTTCCATCTCTTTGTGTCTTCTATTTCTTTTGGTAGGTTCTATAGTTTTATTGTAGTGGTCTTTCGCCTCCTTTATTAAATTTATTCCCAGGCATTTGATATTTCTTGATGCTATTGTAGATGGGATTTCTTTCTCAATTTTTGTCTCCTGTACTTCATTGTTTGCATATAGGCATGCTAATGATTTTCGTGTGTTCATTTTACATCCTGTTACTTTGTTGTATTCATTTTTTGTTTCTAACAGTTTTTTCATGAATCTTTAGAATTTTCTACATACAATATCATGTTATCTAAAAATAATGATAGTGTCATTTCTTCTTTTCCAACTTGGATTCCTTTAATATGTTTTTGTCGCCTCATTGCTCTGACAAAGACTTCTAGGACGGTGTTGAATGGTAGCGATGATAGTGTAAAGCCCTGTCTGGTTCCACATCTTATAGGAAAAGCTTTTAATTTTTCACCACTGATTATGATTTTGGGTGTGAGTTTGTCATATGTTGCTTTTATTATGTTGAGGTCTATGCCTTCTACTCTATCTTGGTGAGGGGTTTCAACACAAATGGGTGTTGAATCTTGTCAAATGCTTTTTCTGCATCTGCTGAGATGATCATTTGATTTTTTATTTTAACTTTGTCGATGAGGTGTATTACGTTGATTGATTTGTATATGTTTAACTATCCTTACATCTCTGGAATTAATCACACTTCATTGTGGTATATAACTTTTTTTTGATGTACTTTGATTTGCTGGGGTTTTGTTGAGGACTTTTTTTTCTATATTCATTAGTGGTATTGTTTGGTAGTTTTATTTTTTAATGCTGTCTGTCTAATTTTGGAATGGGTATTATTGGCCTAATAGAATGAATTTGGGAGTTTTCTGTCTTAATTTTGTTTAGATAATTTTGTGGTTATGTCTTTAATAAATCACAACCTATCTTCTAATAGCTACTTCACACATAGAGTAAGAATCATAAATCTATACTACTAATTCCTCTTTCCTGATTTTGTGCATATATTTTACATATTTTTTGCTCTATAAATGTTATAAATTCAGAACACATGGCAGTAGTTTTATCTTTCATATTAGTTCAAAATAAGAAAAATATTTTATGCTTACTTTCATTTATATTATTTCCAATTTTCTTTCTTTCTTTGATATAACTACACCTTCTAGTATCATACTTATTTTGCCTGAAGAACTTCTTTGAACATTTCTGGTACCGTCAGTCTGCTAGAAATAAATTATGTTTGCTTTAGTTGTCTTAGAAACTATTTTATAGAGTTGACTTATCCTTTTATTTGGAAAGATAATTTACTTGGTATAGAATGCTAATTTGACTTTTAGCACTTTAATGATGTCACACCATTGATTTTTGGCATTGCTCAGATGAAAAATTTGGTGTAATAGTTCTCTTTATTTTTTAAGTATGTAATATATTTTTATCCTTCTATCCCTATGGTATTTTCCAAATTTTACACTTTTTTATTTTTTCTCAGTATAGAAATGATTTTTCTAAGGGTGTGTGTTTATGCATGTTGCTTTCTATTTATCTTGCTTGGGGTCCTCTGAATTCCTAAATATATCACTTGATATGCTTCATTATTTCAGAAATGTTAAGCTGTTGAGTTTTATTTTCAGTACTTGTCCATTCATTTGTGTGTGTGTGTTTCAGCTGGGTAATTTCTATTCACACATTCTCTAGATAATTATTTCCTTGACTGTGCTGAAATTATCAAAGGTATTCTTTATATCTTCTAAAATGTTATTTTATTTCTAATATTTTCATATTATTCTTAGAGTTTTCACTTCTCTTTTGAATTCCTCTTCTACTTATGTTTGACATTTTCACTAGCACATTTAACACATTCATGGTATTTATTTTATCTCTGTTAGCTCCAATATCTGGTTTATTTTTTAATCTAGTTTTGTTGTTATTTTGCCACTTGATCATGAGTGGTTTCTTTTTCTCAATTTTTAATATATCTTACAGTTTTTGCTTGAAACCTGACCATCCTATTGTAGACAAAGATAAACAGTATTTATGCTTGGAAATGAGAACACCTCTTCTGATCACGCACAGAGTGGACAGTTGACTAATCTCATTAGGATGGGTTGAGTTTAATTTTTTTGTTTCTCTGGTTACCCTCAGTGCATCCACAACTTCAAATTCCTACATTGTGCCTGCACTTAGGTTGGAGAGTGGTTTGTTTAATTTTTTCCTTGGGATCTGTTATACCCTCAGCTTATGCCTGTACCTCAGAGTTCTTTCTCCATGCTCTTGATACTCCCTCAGTAATGAACTACTTGTTACTCTTACTCAGTTCTTGATCTTCTGGTAGGGGAGTGTATGTGGATTAGGGGTTGAAAGGGTTTCATGGTCCTAGTCTAGATCAGTGTTAGACAAGTCCTGGTATCTAGTGTGGGTTTTTGTTTTTGTTTGTGTGTTTTAGTAATCCTGTCCATTTCCCTGAAGTAAAAAACCTCTGTCTTTTTTCAGGGAAGAGAATTTTTCCATTTTCCATTCCCACAGTCACAATTAGTTTTCACTTGTATACTGGTGACAACAGAATTCACTACCCTTCTTGAAGCAACTTAAGACTTTTGTTCCTTAATGCAAAAGGATAGAGATGAAATTTTGTGCATTCTCTCTCAGGACAACCATTCTCTAAGCCAAGAGCTGCACAAGAATAGAGGCTTTCCTCTTGTCTCTAGCCATACTCTTGATTTTTAAGATCACTGGTTGTTACACAGATATCTGTCTTTGTTTCTATCTCTGCCTATTCTCAAAACCTCTCTCTCCACATAGTCTCTTATTTGTCAAGAACCCGGACATGGCTTCCTTTGTGGTGGTCACAGGACAGCAAGACTGAAGAGTGGAAGCTGCAGAAGCTACAAGATTTTATTACTAGACTTGGTAATCACAGAAAGTCACTTCTCCCATATTCTGTGGATAAAACAAGGAACAGATGAGACTAGATTCAAGAAGAGAGGAAAGGAAACATTGCTTCTTGTTGGGAAGAGTGGCAAAATCACATTGTAAAGGAGCATGAGTATATATAGAGAAAAAATTATTGAGATCATCTTGATAAATGTAAAAGCACTTGTGCTTCTTTGTAGGCAGTTACTAAGTGGCAATGATTATGATGGTGCTATTTATAATGATGATGGTGAGATTTTAATACATAATATACTATTGATAGCTTGAGAACTGAAGATTCTATCCTTGTTGTCAATAACACAATCATTCTCCATAAGGCATAGGAATATGGATTCACAGTTAAAATTTTATTGCAGTAACTTTGATTTTGCACATTAAAATAAACTCATATGTATAAGATTCCCCATAAGTGCAGTTGCCCCATTCCTCAGATATATGTCAATACACCTGCCCTCCACCAAGTCACCAAATGATCTTCACGGTTGTACAGTGGACTCTGCCACCACTTTCCCCACTGCCTCCCCAATCCCATTTCCTGTTGGTAACCTGAGTTCTACTGCAAATGTCTAAGGGTTGGTTTTGTTTCACCTGTTCCTTTGTTTTGTATATTGACATTCTACCTATGAGTGAGATCATCTGGTTATCTATCTTTCTTCTTTTGGCTTATTTCACTTAGTATAATCCCCTCTAGATCCATTCATTTTTATTCAAATGATAGGATTTCATCTCTTCTATGGACTGTGTAGTATTTCCTTGGATATAAATACCACATTGTCTTTATCCATTCATCTGATGACAGGCACTTTGGTTGTTTGCAGTTCTAAGCCGCTGTGGATAGGGCTGAAATAAACATGGGGGTGCACAAATCTCTGTGAGTTAGTGTTTTTTCTGTCTTTTGGATAACTACTCAGAAGTGGGATGGTGGGATCATATGGGATTTCCATCTTCAACTTTTTGAGGAATCTCCATACTGTTTGCCATAGAGTTGCACAATTTGCACTCCTATCAACCATGTAAAAATATTCCCTTTTCTCCACATCCTCACCAACATTTGGTTTTTCAGACTTTTGGATAATAGCCAGTCTTTCAGTTGTGAGTTAATATCTCAATGTTGTTTTAATTTGCATTTCTCATATAACCAGTGAATAGGAGCATCCTTTCATGGACTTGTTGACTATCTGTAAATCCTCTTCGGAAAAATGTCTCCTCTCCTCTTCTTTATTTGAATTGCTTGTTTTTCTGTTACTGAGTTTTATGAGTTCTTTTTACAGTTTAGATATTAAATTGTTATCATAAATATGGAATGCAAATATCTTCTCCAAGTTAGTTGGTTGTCTTTTTGTTCTGGTGATGTTTTATTTTGCCACAAAGTAGCTTTTTAGTTTGATGTAGTCCCAGTTGTTTATTTCTGTTTTCCTTGATGCTGTAGGTGAATACCCAAAGTCCTCTCTAAGGCTGATGTCATGGAATGGCTTTCCCGTGGTATCTTCCAAGAATTTTATTGTTTCCAGTCTTATGTCCATGTCTGTATTCCATTTTGAGTTAATTTTTGTGAATGGTGTTAGCGAGTTATCTAACTTCATTCTTTTGCATCTGATTGTCCAGTGTACTAACACCATTTATTGAAGAGACTTTTCTTTCTCCATTGTATACTTTGGGATCCTTTGTCTTAGATTAACTGACTGTATGTGAGAGGACCAGTTTCTGTTGATTCACATATATTCCACTGATCTGTGCCTCTGTTATAATTCCACTATCACTTTGATCATATCATCTTGTAGTATAGCTCAATGTCTGGGAGTGTAATCCCTCCATAGCCCTTCTTTTTCCTCATAATCGATTTGGCTAGTCAGGGTCTTCTATTGCTCCATACATATTAAGATATTTTGTTCTATTTTGTGGAAATAAACCCATGAGATTTTAATGGGGATTGCATTTAATTTGTATATGGTTTTCTGTAAGATAACCTTTATTAATGATGTGATTCTTCCCAGCCATGAGCAGGAGATGTCTTTCCATCTCATTGTATCCTATTTATTTTTAAGATGGCCGTGTAGTTTTCATTGTGCAGGTAACTCATCTACTTTGTTCAGTATATTATAAAATATTTGATTCTTTTTACTTCTATTTGAAATGTTGTGGTTTTCTTAATTTTGTTCTTCTAGCAGGTTGTTTTTGCATAAAAATGCATTGGAATTTTTTGCATTGATTTTGTATCCTGCCACTTTACTGTATTCATTGATTAACTCTAGCAGTTTTTTGACATAGTGCTTAGTATTTTCAATATACATATATCTCTCTATACATATGTAATCATGTCATCTGCAAATAATGATAATTTTACTTACTCCTTTCCAGTTTGGATTCCTTTTATTTATTTATTTTTTCTTGCCTAATTGCTCTGGCTAAGACCCCCAGTGTGAAGGTAAATAACAATGGTGAGAATAGACAGCCTTGCCTTGTTCCTGACCTATGAGGAAATGCTTTCAGTTTCTCACATTGACTATAACACTGGTTGTGGATTTGTCATGTATGGTATTTATTATGTTGAGGTATATACCTTCTACTGCCATCTTATGCAGTGTTTTTATCATGGATGGATGTTGTATCTTTTCAAAAGCTTTTTCTGCATCTATTGATGTGATTATGGGTTATTCTCCTTGCTCTTATTGATATGGTATATTATATATTAGATTTATGTATGTTGAACCATCCTTGCATTCTTGGTATAAATCACAGTTGGTCATGCTAGATGATCTTTTTGATACATTGGTGGATTTGGTTTGCTAATATTTTGTTGAGAATTTTTGCATCTATTTTCATAAGAGATATTGGTCTGTACTTTTCTTTCTTGGTGATGTCTCTAAAGTATTTGGGAGTGTTCCCTTTTCTTTAGTATTTTGGAAGAGTTTGATAAGAATAGGTATAAATTTTCCCCTGAAGTTTTCATAAACACATTAGAAAAATCATCTGGTCCCAGGTTTTTACTTTTAGGGAGAATTTTGATTACTTCTTCAATTTCTTTGCTTGTGAATATTCTGTTCAGGTTTTCCAGTTTTTCCAGGTTCAGTCTTTGTAGATTTTATTTTTCTAGAAATCTGTCCATTCCTTCAAGTTGGTTCACTTTTTTGGCATTGATCTGTTCATAGTAGTCTCTTAGGATGATTTGTATCTCTGTTGTATCTGTTGTAACTTTTACCCTTTCATTTCTGGTTCTAGTTATGAGATTTCTCTTTTTATCTTTCTGAGTCTAGCCAATGGATTTTCAATTAGTTTATTTTTTTCAAACAACCAACTTTTGGTCTCATTGAGATTCTGGACTGTCTTTTTTATTTAATTTATTTCTGCTCGAATTTTTATTATTTCCTTACTTCTGTTGATTTTTGGCTTTAATCGTTCTTCTTTATTTGTTTTAAATTTAGGGTTATATTGCTTGTTTGTGATTTTTCTTGTTGCTTGAAGTAGGCCTAGATTATATCGCCACTTCTGTCACATCTCATAGATTCTTTTAGCTCATGTCTTCATTCTCAATTGTCCCCAGTTAATTTTAAGTTGCTCTTTGATTTTTCTCTTTTAACCCCGACAGTCATTTAATAGCATGTCATTTAGTCTTCAATTAATTTGGTGTCTTTCAGTTTTTCTTTTTGGGGTTGATTTTTAGTTATAGGCCACTTGGTCAAAGAAGATGCTTTCTGATTTCAATCTTTGTAATTTTGTTAAGACATGTTTTGTGTCCCAACAGTAGTATCTATCCTTAAGAATGTTCCATGCACACTTGAGAAAAAAGTGAAATCTGTAGTCATTGCACGAAGTGTTTGTTATATATCTATTAGAACTAGCTGTTCAAAATGGTCATTTAAAGCTGCCGATTTCCTGTTAATTTTCTACTTGGTTGATCTGTCCATTATTGTAAGTAGGGTATAGAAGTCTCCCACTATTATTGTGTTGCTGTAGATATCTCTCATCAAATTAAAAATATTTGCTTAATATATTTTGATGCTTGTTCACTTTGTGCATATATGTTAATAGGTGTTATGTCTTCTTGAAGAATTGACTCTTTAATCGTTATATAATGTCCATCTCTGTCTTTTGTTGTGCTTTTTAGTTGGACACCAGTTCTATTTGATATAAGTATGGCTGTTTCTGCTTTTTTGTGATTGTCATTGCACTGCAGGACTATATTATAACCATTGGCTTTGAGTCTTTATCTTTTTAAAGAAGATGAGTTTCCCGACTTCAGTAGAAGGTTGGGTTATGCTTTTTAATACATTCAGTCACTTTGTGTTGTTTGGTGAGTTTAGTCCATCAATGCTTATGGTGATTTTTGATATGTAGCTGTTTATTGTCATTTTGGAATTTGTCTTCTCTGTGTTGTTCCAGACAGTGGCTTTGTTCTTCTCTTTCTCAGGTGGGGTGGGTGTAGTTATGTTTTGATTGATCTTCTGTTTAGTTATCTTCTTTGCTTTTTACCTGGAAGTATATTTTGAGTTTACTCTGAAGTTAGCATTAATAACTCTATGTTTATTTTCTGTCTTATTTAAAGTAAATTAGTCTTGCACTCATTCTAACCTTCCAAATTATTATTCTCTTCTCCTCCCCTGTTTTTATATTTGCTGTCTTACTGTTTGTAAATGGGGTTATTTACATTTTATAGTGCATCCTTTAGTAATTTTTATATAGCTGGTTTTGTGGTGATGAATTCCTTTAACTTTTGCTTATCAGAAAAGTCTTTTGCATCATTTTTCCAGTTCTGAATGGTAATCTTGCAAGACATAGTATCCCAGGTTGAAAATCCTTTTCTTTTAGCACTTTGAATATATCATGCCATTCCCTCCTGGCCTATAGAGTTTCTGTTAAGAAACCCACTGACAATCTTTTGAGTACTCCTTTGTATGTGACACATTTTTCTCTGACTGCTTTTAAGATTCTTTATCTTGTATTTTTGAGATTTTAATGACAATGTGTTTTGGTGTAGGTCTGCTTAGGTTTCTTTTATCAGGAACTCTTTGAACTTCTTGGGGCTTGAGTCTTGCTTCATTTTTCTGGTTAGGGAAGTTCTCAGTTATTATTTCTTCAAATGCAGTTTCTGCCCCCTTTTTTCTCCCTTCTCTTTCTGGGACTCTCATGATTCTAATGTTTTATTTTTTATGTAATCTCATGGGTCTCAAATGCTGTCTTCATTTTTTTTGCATTCTTTTATCTCTTTTCTGGTTTGCTTATGTGCATTCTTTTGCCCTATCTTCTAGCTCACTGATTCTATTGGAGACTTTATCCATTCTGCTCTTGAGTTCCCCTCTTGAGTTCTTTAGTTCAGCTATCATATTCTTCATTTCTTTGATATCTTGCTTCACTTCTCTCTTTTTTATTCTGTTTTCCTTCCTCAGTTGTTTCTTGATTTCCATGTGTATGTTTATCTCTGTTTTCCTAAATTCATCTTTAAGTAGTTTGTATAGATCTGTTGTATTCAGATTTTCCTCTGAGGTTTCAATTGGATCCATCATTTCACATCTATTTCTCTGTGTCTTTGCTCTTTTTTGTGTTCTGTTTATATTCTTGTGGGTTCAGTTTCCCTGAAGTGATGACCTTGTGTAGGGTATGACCTTTCACTAGAAAAACCTGAATTTTGGTTGAACATTGGGAATTTTTGAGTTTTGTGACATCATCATGGTTGGATTCATTGACCCAGCTCTAGGGCTCAAGAGGTCCTCTAATGTGGATAAAATTTGTGTGGGTGATGCAGAGTCTTCCCTGACATGCTAGCTCTGAATGGCAATGACCATCTCATTGTTGGCTCACGTTTAGCAATCAGGCTGCAATTCCACCTCCTCCAACTGGGTAGTCCTGAATATTTCTCCCTTCTAAGAGATTCTCTTCTGCCTTTAGTCCTGGAGGTGGGATTTCTGATGGGCATGTCTTGCAATCCAGCATTCTATGGAGTAAGAGGGAAGGGGTGGAGGGACTTCCCCTAGCTTCCTTCTGGTTATGATGGTGCCCAGTGTAATTCCCTGTGGTCTCCCACTCACTTCCACCAGGGTATTGGTCCTCCTTCCATCCTGCACTAAGATCCTGCTCCCTGGCTTATTGTACCATTTCCACTAGACAAAGACTCTGCTGCTTTCATGACTTCTGGGAGACCTGGTTCTTCCTGTAGTTCCACTGTTTCCACAACAGTCTGAATCCCGAATATGCATTGTAGCTCTGAATCCTGATGTTTTTGCCTACCCTTTGCGATAATGATTGCTGCTGTGTCTCTGTAGCTTCTGTGCCTGCTTTTCCTCAGTGCTTGTTTCTGGAGAATAGCTGAATTCCTAGTTGTTCTCTGGAGAGAGTGTGGGTGTTGCTCCTACCAGGTTACCATGTTGACTCCTATCAAGACTGATTCATTCTTACATCATGGAAATACTTGTAGGATTGCTATTGAAAACTGAAATATAATGCTCCGAATGTTTCTGAGCAGGCAATCAGGAGTATGATTTAACATCATAAATTCATAGTTATAAAATCAAGAGTGTAAGAAATGACAGTAACTTGCATGCTCTTTCTTACTTTCTCAGGTTATAGTATCATCCCAACATCTTCATTTTTGGAGCTTTATGTACCAGTTATTGAATTAATGAGCTAAGGAATATTTCGTTCAAATATTCCTTTAAAAATACAAATTATTAGCCTGTATTCTAATCAATTTTCTTCTAAAAGGCAACCTATTAACAAATCCTCAGAGAATATTTCTAGTTTTGGTGTTTGGTGCACTAGAACCTTACACATTCAGTGTTAATGATATTTACTTACATGCCAGCTTTTGAGGCAATTATCTATAAAATGTGCCATTTTAAATAGACTAGAATATTCATTTGTTTTGATGGTGAGAAATGGAAATACAGGAAGTGACACAAATACTTGAGCTGTTTTGTTGTTGTAACTATAGTAAGATTTCTCTGAGTGAGAACAAAACCAACAAAAGCAAATCTAGCTTTTCTGGACAATGAGTTGATGAAGACTGCCAAAGGCCAATGAGTAGCAGGATGCACTAAATTGAACAAACCCAGCATTGCTCAAACCTGTAGTGACTCAAGCTCCAGGCAGATCATGAAAGATATTCATTTGTGGCCCAACTTTTATTTGTAAATGTGACACATTTGGCACTACATTAAACCCACTGATTTTTGTGTGTCCTCAGAACTGGTTATTAGAGAAAAAATGCTTTCATAAAAAAAAAAACATTTCCTTGGCATGAATGTTTACAAGGAAGATAATTGCTGAGGAAGAGGGGCTAGTCTTGTTAAAAATTACTTGAATTTTTGGTTTAAAGTGAAAGCAGTGAATTTACCATAATACCAGTTTGTAAAACTGTAATGTGAAGAGAGATTCATTTGTCATGTGATAATTTCTTAGGGAAGCATTTCTTTTTCTGTCTTGGAAAAGGTAGACCTTTCATTAACTAGATCCTCATATTTAAATTTGGAGGTTTTGCCTATTCTCACAACCATGTTATGTACAGGCATTATTCAGATTCTCTGTTCTGGTCCACTTGGGCTGATTACAGAATAAATCTTGAGACAACTTATTAATTCACGTTTTAGTTGATGCACCTATTATCTGCATGCACATCAGATTGAATTGTTCTGAGTCCACATTTTTTAAGTGAAGTCAGTTTTACATGATCTATAATCTATAGAGGAAATTAGCAGTAAAGATTTAAGTAGAAAACCTAAATTACTGTCTCTCCTTGAAATCCAGACCCCCATCTCTTATTGCTATTACTGATAGCAATACCTTTAACAAGTCTATCTCAATTGAACTGATTGGTTGTATGTGTGTTTTTTTAAGTTGGTTTTTTAAGTCATTAATTCCCTACCACCTACTTCCTTAACCACAGAGGATCATATTCAAAATTGTCACTATTAGCTAAGATTGTTTTCTAGTGACTTTTAGAGCAAAGATATTAAGAAACCATAGGGGTTATCCAAAATAATACTCACTTTGCTTGTAAATACTTACTTCACACTTTTTAAATTCAATATTTTATTCAAAGTCAGTAAGTCGAGTTGAGATCAATTCTGTTTTGGAGCTCTTCCCAATATTCCATGATATTATTTTAAAGTACTTTTCATCATTTTGCTCTCATTGCCTTTCAATTGTCGGCAGTTCAAACTGGGGAAAGTTCTTCATTATATCTTTGTTTGACTTACTACCATTCTCACCACCAAACTACTTTAGTTTCTTTCCCAATTGACTTTTGAGAGTTCAAATCTAAAATCAAACAGCGAGAAATCATGATCCTAGCACTGGAATAATTAAACTTCCTGCCATAGTTTAGTTCTCATTTTCCCTAAGGAAGTACACCATTTCTCAACTATTTCTAGCTAAGTCCACGTGTAGTGATTTATATCTCCTATGTAAAAACTGCTTTTTCATGTTGCTATAATCTATTTCCATATTCTACTAACTGAGAAAGCAGAGACAGAGAAACTCAATACACATTTGAAATTAGTTTGTTGATTTAATAAATATTTATTGATTACTTATGATATACCAGATAACCTTATGTATGTATATGTGTAGAGTAAAAGTGGGAAAGACATTAATCAATGTACTGTGTGTCCATTGTTAGAGATGAAGTAGTGTCTTCAAGGAGGAGACATGGTTCCTTAGAGAAACAAGGTGATGTAAACATTCAGACAGGAGTCTCAGGTTGTTGGGAAATTTTTCCACTGATAAACTGACATTAATCCAAGAGAAGATTTGAGGAATATAAACAACTAATTTTGACATAGTGATTGTGTTCTTGTTAAAAAGGGAAATTTTTCCACTGATAAACTGACATTAATCCAAGAGAAGATTTGAGGAATATAAACAACTAATTTTGACATAGTGATTGTGTTCTTGTTAAAAATATACTTTCTGTACAATAATCCGTTTGCATAGCTTTATCTAATAGAAGGTGTAGTGCAATTGGGCCAGAATTCATCACACATCTTCATACCGGGAATGGTTCTTCACACCGAGACCCAGAGGCTGGATTTTGTTATTCCCCAGTAAGATAGAGTGTAATCAAAAGATGAAAAAGACTCAAGTAGTCACCAGAACATCACCTTATTGATTTTAACCAAGAAAAGAATCAAGTTAGTACAAACTCTTTGGAAAGCCAAATCATAATCAAGATGTTTCTTTAGTAACATTCAGTTTTCTTTTTTAAGGGTCATTTTTTAATGTTTTCAATCATTCTAACTTCAGAAAAGACATCTCTGATAATCTGTTGAAAGCTATGTATTCTCTCCTATGGAAAAAAACTTTTTTATGTACACACATTTATGCATTGCACATAAGTCCACAAAATTGATGATTGTTTAAAAACATACTATCAAGGCTCAAGAGTCTGAGTTTAACATGCCAGGGTTCTACTTTCTAATAAATGTGATACCCATTTAACTTCTATTTCCAACTAGTCAAATGCCCCTGTCTGTGCTGGCTGTCCTTATCACTCCATCAGTACTCCTTACAGGACTCCACAACCCAGGAGCTGAAGGCTTTTCATTTGTTATAGCAGAGGGATTTGGAAGACTCTGTCCCAGGGCTGTGATGCACATTTCTTATAGTTGGTTGATATTTGTGCTCTACTAGCTATTAAACACCATTCCTTTCTATATCCTTGTATTCTTGGTTAAGAAAAGGAAATAAAATTTATAAGTCCCTTGGTAAATATTTCTTGAGGTCTTATGACAAAGTCTTTATCTGCATATTGTTTCTAAGTATATTATAACTGAAGAATTCCTTGCACATCCTCTAGCCCTTATTTGGATTTATAAGTCTATGGGTTAATACAGTAAATTTATATTTGTTTAAAAAATTGTTTCAACCTCACTTCTGCCTGGAAGTGCTTATAGATCATTTGATTGAGATAATCTCTGACATATAATGAACAGTTTAGATTTTGGGGCAGAGGCCGATACTTTATTTAAATTTTAAAGTACTTATAAATTCCTCCAAATGGGTAGATTCCATAGTCATGTTTCAGAGCACTGTTTCATATTATTTCTTTGTAGAATTTTAAGAAGCACTATTTTATTATAGTCACAAATGTTAGTAGTGGATTTAAGGAACATATAATATTCCAAGTATTTTGTTTATTTGTGATAGATGAAAAGAATGATGAAATCTCCTTAAAATGAATTCTCTGTGGCATCACATATGATACTTATGAATTAAGAGGGTTTGGTAATAGTATATTAAAGGGGAGTCATTTTTTAAATTATTTAATACTCTGTTAAAAGTGTCACTCCTAATGGGATTGGGGATGACATGTCTATATTTTAGTGTATTGGAAGAATGAGAATATCTTTAGTTATTTATGAAAGCTGAATGATAAAGTAATGGTAATGGTAGCAATTGTCATGGTAAAAATGTATTTCTATATGGAAATAGGTGAAAACTTCAACTGAAATCTGAAAAGTGTCATTTTTCATCAAAATAACATTTCTTATCAGTAATGAGTTGGTCTCTTTTAAGAGATAAGTGTTGAAAAATGGTAGTGTTTCCTTATGGTGTAGAATAACCTAAATTCCCTAATAATTCCCAATTCCCTAATAATGGCAGCTGTCAATTATTGATTTGTTATTTCAGACTTGGTATTGTATACATTTTCTTTATATGCAATCTAAGTTTTTTCTCTCCCTCTCACCACTCCTTCATAGGTTGCTTTGTAGGATCTTCCTTTTCTATATATCTCTGAATTTTGGAGTACTTCAGGGAACTGTCTTGGATGTTGTTCTCACTGTATTTCATCCCCACATGCAGTTTTAATAACTGTCTCTGTATCTGTTTGGATGATTCTTCAGTCTTTAAATTCCAATGGAAAATTTTTGTGGTTTACAATTCCAGTTTAAACATTTCTAGACTTAAATGTCCAATGGTTACTCAATTACCATTAAGTTAACTCAAAGATACTCTACATTATATCCAGTCATCATATCCAAGCTTATTTATATTCCTATTCCTAGATTTTCTCATTTTTGTAAGCTTCAGTTTTATTTGTGATAATAGTTCCAAGAGGAACATGAAAAGGTGGTCAGAATTGGTGATCCCTCTTACCCCTTTTATCAGTGTTAAAATAATAGTGTTATTTTACCTCCCAATATATCTCAGATCTGTCCTCAATACTTCTATATAATCTGTTTCAAGCCTTCAGCACTAACATGTATTAGCTTTACCCCACACATAATTGCTCAGTTCATCTGCTCAAAACAGGTATGATTATACTACCTGATTGAATCCATGATGAGGAGCATGCACATTTCCCAAGAAAAATGGACATCATTGAAACAATTCAGCAGTCACCACAAAAGTAAACAAGCAAATAACAATTAATCCAACAGGTATTGGACCAGTCCTGAGGGTTACTCTAGTACAGTATTTTGATATCATCTAAAATGCACACTTTTCAAGGAAAATTTTAGAAACAGACAAAGGAGCAATAAAATGTAATCCCTTCATTGAAAACAGACAACAAAAACAGTTGTGGAGTAATCAGATAATGAATTTAAGAGAAAAAAGACTTCGAAAGATCTATTATAAATGTTCAAAGAATTAAATACAACCAAGATTAAAGAAGTAAAGAAAGATATGATGACAATGTCACTTTGTTAGAAATTATACAATCTGAAGAACAAAGAAGAAAAAAAAGAGTAAAAAATATAAACAAAGTGTTAGACAATCTAAGTGTACCAACATATGCATAACTGAAGTACTAATAAGAGAAAAGAGCGGAAAAAAATATTTGAAGAAACTGAAAACTTCCGAAACATATTGGGAAACATTAATTTATATGTTGAAGAAGAAAGAAGCAAGATAAAGAGATCTACAAAGAAACACATGCAGCTATTATACACAAAATGGTGAAAGCCAGTGACAGGTAGATCTTGTTTATAAGAAATATTAAAGGAAAATTTTCCATCTGAAAGTGACTCCAGAGAGTAGTTAGAATCCATAAGTAAAACAGAGATAGTTATGTAATTGTAAAATATGTATTAATGCATATGTTCTTTCCTCAATTACCTGGTGAAAAAAGCAATTAAATTGATCTATATATCTATATAAAATATATCACTGAGACTAATAATATAGAAATATGATATATTTGTCAATAACAGCACAAATGAGATGGATGAAAGAACTGAATTGTGCTAAGGAAAGGACTCCAAATGGTAATTCAACTCCACATGAACAAATGGCAAGAACAGGAACTAATAATGTTAATACAACAAAATCTACTAACATATACTTGTTCTCTAAACCTTTTAAAACACAAAGTTGTATTAATAATAATTATGTGGTGTTGGATTTTTATCATATATACGTATAACATATCCATGTATACAAGTAATACCACACAATGAGAGGAAAAGGAAAAGAGCAATATATGAATGAGTAACAGTTGTATATCTCTCTAGAATTTATACTAAATTAGTACACTAGAACTGATTTTGTTCAGTAGTTGGGAAATACATGTCACACCCTAGTGAATCAGTAAGGAAATACTTTAAAATGAGGGTAAATCACTAAAGAAATTAAAACACTAAATTAGAAAACAGTTGATTAATGTCAAAGACAGAAGCAAAGCAGGAATAGAAAAAAACTCAAGACATACAGAAAGCAAAAATAAAAATGGCATATATATATAAAAGTTAATGGATGAAACAGTCCAATAAAAACACAGAGATTGTTAAACTAGACAAAAAAACAACAAACCCTCAACTGTTTACAGAAGACACATTTAGATTCAAATATATAATTGGATTGAAATAAAAAAGATGGTAAAAATATGTGTCATGAGTCAGCAACCACCAGGAGTCTAGACGGCTCTATGACATTGACAACATGCACTTGTAAAATGCTACGAGTGCTGCACCCTAGTGGCTTAGTGGTTAAGTCAGCTGCCCCTGTGTTCGTCCACATACATCCCAAGGACCCATGTTCGTGACCTGGAGCCATAGGGGTAACGACCGAGATGAATAACTAAGTAAGTGCTGCTTCCTCTTCTCTCTTCTTGCCTGCTTACCTGCTAAGTTTTATTCCTGCCTGCAACTTCCCTTTAAAAATGCTACTCGAAGAAGGATATTTTATAATAATGAAAGTGTTAATGCTTGAATAAAACAAGACAATTGTAACCTATGTGAACCTGGAAACAGAAAACCGAATTACTGTGAAGCAAAAACTCACAGAAACGAAGGGTAAAATGGACAACTCAAGAATAGTTGTAGACATCAATATTCCATTTTCAATAATAGATGGAAAAGCTGTGGCATATCCTGGTAGCTTAAGTGGTTAAGTCCACTGCCTCCAGCTGGCATAGTCCACATATACCATATGGACTTGGATTCGAGACCCTGGGACCAGGGGGAACAGTCAAGATGAACAATTAAATAAAATTATTTCCTCTTCTTTTTTTCTGCCTGCCCACCTGCTTACTTACCTTCACTGCTGCCTGTACCTTTCCTTAAAAAACAAAACAAAACAAAATAAAACAAAAATAAACAAAACCAGGCCAAAGATCAACAAAGAAGTAAAACTTAACACTTTGAACTAATTAGACCTAACAGACATCTGAAATTCCACCCAATAACAACTGAACAATTTCTGTGCACAGGAAATCATTAAGCGAGTAAAAAGATACTTAAAGAATGGAGGAAAATATTTGCAAATCATTTATATGGTAAGGTATGTCTATTGAAAATATATTAAGGATCTCATATAACACAAATAAGTTAAAGAGTGGACAAAGTATCTGAAAAATTCTCCAGAGAAGACAGGCAAATAGCCACTAAGCACATGAAAATATACTCAAAATAAATTAGTTATTGGGGAAACTGAAATCAAATCACAATAGACACTTCACATCCACCAGGAGGACTGAAATCAAAAGACAATGAGTGCTGTGAGTGGAGGAATTCAAGTAGGAAGAATTTAGAACCTCATGCACTGCTTGTGGCAATGTAGTCTTATAGTCATGTTAGAAAACAGTCTGGAAGTCCCTCAAATGGCTGCATATAGAGTTACCTATAACTGCAACCACTTCTAAAAGAAATGAAAACTTACCTGCCATAAATTTCTACCCATGTTTATAGCAATTTATTCATCTCAGGCAAAAGGTGAAAGCAAACCAAATGCCCATCAATGACTGAATACATAAACACAATGCGTAATACTTTCTGCTCATGGAAAGGAAGTACTGATAATGCTAAACTTGAAAACATTGCACCAAGTAAGAGATAACAGTCACAAAAGAGAACATGGTATGTGATTCCATTTCTATGAAACACTCAGAAAGGGCTCTAGAGGACACAGAAAGCAGGTTAATTGTTGCTTTCAGGTGGGTAATACCTAAGGTGATGGAGTTTCTTTTAGAGATGATGAAATAATTATAAAAATTGACTGTGGTGATGGTTGTATGTGTCTGAGTACACTGAGAGTCCTTGATTTGTGTCATGATAGGAAATATTTGGTCATTGTCCCCAGTTCCTAACGCAGAGCTCCTAAAATCCTTGAAATGTTCTGAGTTATAGGACAGTTTCTCTTAAGCAACCCCTGTTATCATACCTGAGTTTATGTTAATGACATGAATTAGGGTGAGACCTCTGCTTAGCCTGAAATGGGGCTGATCAGCAGGAAGACAAAGCGGTTGGAAAGTAGACCTTTAAGTCACACCCATCGACTGCCAGGAAATAGGGAAAGGGCTGGAGAGTGAAGCTCTATAAAAATTCTGAACAATGAGAATTTGATGAGCTTCTGGGTGGGTAAATTCATCCACATGCAGGGAGAGTGGCATATTCCCAATGCACTGGGAATAGAAGTTCCTGCACCTGCATACAGGACTTTTTTGTACCTCTTCCTGTATACCTCTCCACCTGGTTGTTCACCTGTATCTTCTATAATATCCTTTACAAGAAATCAGTAAGCTTAAGTAAATATTTCCCTGAGTTTTATGTGCATTTTATCAAATTAACAAACCTGAGAAGGAGATGGAAAACTTTCAATGTAGAGCCGGTTAGAAGTACTGGTGATAAATCTGGACTCACACTGGCATCAAGATTGAGTTGGGGAAGTCTTGTGAGACTCAGCCCTTAACTGTGGGAGTTGATGGTACCCCAGGTAGAAAGTGGCAGAATTGAATTGTTGGGCACCTAGCTGATATCCAGAGACCTGAGAATTGGTTGGTGGCATTGCCAAACACCTTTGGAATCTGGAAGTCTGGAACAATTGTCAATATATGTGGTATGTCTATTATATCTCAACACAAGTGTCACTAAAAATAATGATATAGTGCCCCCCCCTCCATAAAACTAGGACAATTTGATGCCACTTTTCCTAATCTCTCTCTTAGGCATCAGAGTTTTACCCACCATTACTTTTGTAACATCAGGACAAATGTCAACACAGTGAAAATACATGATAATTTGATATTAGTGTGAAAATGGTTTTGACCTCATGAACTACCTGGAAAGATCTTGGAGTCTGTCACATAGCTACAGACAGCATGGTTTACAAGTAAAGGTGTTACAGAGAGCAACTGTCACATTGTGACATGCCACACTACCCTGGGAGAGTTTTCATAAGCATGGTTTCCCTTGGATTTCATTCAAGGGATTCGATCTCTCCAGGAGCCAAATGTCATCTTTCTACATTGTTTTCACATGTGATAGAGTTGAGTGTTGTGTGTCCTGAGAGAGGAAGGCAAACGGATCTCTTGGAGTATTTTATTTTCAGGGCGGAATGCACCAGTAACAACAAATATTTGTTGTGAGTGAATCCATAGCGTCTTATAAATTACTCTTCGGTGGCATGTCTGATAGCTTTGTTACAGGCAATAAACACTGCCAGACAGAAGATGTTTGGTGCTTTTTAATCAAATAACAGAATCCTAAAAAGGTCAAAACTATAACTTATAGAAGCACTTTTCAGTATCTGTCTCAAAAGGAATGAAAGATCAAAATGCGAGTGATTCCCTAAGCAGAAATGCTATCTCAGCATGAGAATCAAAAACAGATTGCTTCAAAGTGGGACAGTATTAGCAATGAATTGGAAAAAGACAAATTTCTCCTGAGCTCTGGACCACCTTCCACTTTCTCTCTTTCATCTAGGTTTGAGAAATTAAATTATTTTCATGGATTTGAGAAATCTGATCTTGTATCAACACATGGAAGGAAATACCATGCTACCAAACAGCTTAATAAAACCATTTGGACCAGACTGTGTGGAATTTATTTACTTTTGCTAGTAATTTCCCACAGGATGGTTAGAACTCTCTCACCATTCATTATGTGCAATTTTATCTGGGAGTAGGATCAAAGACAGGGCAGTCTGCTTGATTTTGAGGTCTGGAGAAGTTGCCACATGGATGGATTTATTGGTATACTTGATGCTTTATTATTCAGTTTCCTATTTTAAAACAACCTGTTATTTCACATTCATTTATTCTTTGACCCTCTAGACATCATTTGAGTACTTATTGTCCAGAAGTAAATATACAGGCAGAAGAGAAGTTAGCAAAGCAAGTGAATATGTTCTGTAATTTAATGGCCACAGAAGAGTGAACCGAGGTGTTTTAAAACCTCCCATGCCATGCAAGCAGCATTATTTGTAACTCAAAAGAAAATAAAAATGGTATACATGCATGTGCAAAAGAAATTTTCAAAGATGAATTTTGTCTGTTTTTTTTTAAATAATTATTGGGTTTATTATTATTGTACAAGATTTTTTAAAATGAAAACATGGAAATTTTACATATAATTGTGAATTACATCGGGGCACTAACTATAAAGGGGTTGATTACTCTAAAATGTACCCTGGGAATGAGAGCTGAGTATCAAAGGAAGGAACATGTTGAAAAGATGGACCCTCTCCCTTAGGTTGGGATTCTTGTAACCTGGAGAAGGTGTAGTTGTTGTCCATTGGTACCGAAGAAAGTCACTGTGTTGTCGGGTCAGGACTAGTTGATGGAAAGTACACAGAAGCTGGCAGGCAAGGAAGGGAAACTTCCACTGGGCTGTTGATGAGTTGTACTGATAAATAAGGACTGGAAGCAAGAAACTATGCTGGACGTTTTAGTTTGACCAAGGTTGTCAGACCATACCCACTAAGGTGTATTTGCTGTCTTATTGTTTTTCTCTGTGGTTTCTTTATGCTTTATAGAGCATGCTTTAATGTTTTTTGCAAAGCTGGTTCTATGGTGATAAACTAACTTTTGCTTGTCAGGAAAGGTTTTTTTTTTTTGCTTGTCAGGAAAGGTTGCTTTTTTCAAAATAATTTCTTCAGTTCTGAATGATAATCTTGTTGGATATAGTATCCTAGGTTGAAAATTCTTTTCTTTCAGCACTTTGAATACATTATGCCATTCCCTTCTGGCCTGTAGAGTTTCATTTGAGAAGTTCACTGACAGTCTTATGGGGCTCCTCTATATGTGACATGTTTTTTCTCTGGCTGTTTTTAATAGTCTTTCTTTATCTTGTGTTTTTGACATTTTTAATGATGATGTATGTACAAATATTTCTGTTTAGGTTTCTTTTATTAGGAACTCTTTGAGTTTCCTGGATCTGGAGGCTTGCTTCATTCTTCAAATTGGGGAAGTTCTCATCTATTATTTCTTCAAATATGGTTTCTGCTCCCTTTTCTCTCTCTTCCTCTAGGACCCCTATGAGGCAGATGTTGTTCCTTTTGATGTTTTCCCAGAGGTCTCCAATGCTGTCTGGTTCTTTGAATTTTTTGATATCTTTACTAGTTTGCTTGATTGAGTTCCTCTGTCCTAACTTCCAGATGGAAGCTATCAGATGCTTCATCCATCCTATTGTTGAGTCCCCCTATTAAGTTCTTTAATTCAGCCATCGTGTCTCTTACTTGCTTGCTGTCTTGTTTTAATTCTTCTCTTTGCTTCCTGACACTCGTTTACTGCCTCTCCTGATTTCTGGATTCCTATGAGTATGTTAATCACCATTACCCTAAATTCCTCATCAGGTAATTTACATACATCTGCTGTATTCAGGTTTTCCCCTAGGTTTTTTATTGGATCCATCATTTCATGCATTTCTCTGTGCCTTTGCTCTGTTTGGCATTCGGTTTATATTTCTGAGGGTTTGGTTTCCCTGGCATTGCTTAGTTTTGACTTGCTCAGGATTGGCAATCAGGATGCAGTTCCGCCTCTACCCACAAGGTGGCGCTAGCGGGTAGCCTTCTCCCTGTAATCCAGGGGGTGGGGATTCTGATGGGCCGGGTTTCTGGTGGGTGGATGTATGGTGGGCGGGATTTCCACTCAGCGGACCCCAGGTTCTGGTGTGAAATCTTTATGGGAGGGGCTTGAGCTCTCCTTTCACCCCTTCCAAGTCGGCTCTCTGTGGCTCTGAGTCTCAGCCCCACTGGGCCTGCCTCTTGTTGCCGCCACAGCTGGTCCCGAAATCCCTAGCCTCCACCCACCCCCTGTCCGGAGGCCCCTGAGCTCCATCCCAAATCCAAATCTGCAGTTTAGCTGAGAACCCTGCTGGGTGCCCTCACCCACTGTTAGTCGTCAGCTGTCTACAGATGAAGTGCCGGTTGTTTCTTGGTGTTTGTCTCAGGAAAACAGGTTATTTTATTTATTTATTTATTTGTCTGTGGGGAGTGACCCAAAGTGCAGCTTATAGATTCACCATCTGAAGTTTGTATCTATTTTGTATTCAAAATTATGTATTTAAATCTTCATGTCATCATCATTTTCCTGTCCCAATCATTTCCCTCTTTCCAAAGCCTTTACTTTCCATTCTTTCAGTTGATTTCATTGATATTTACCTCTGTAACGACAAATATGTATCATGCATACATTGTTACTTGTTTTATCAGTGTTAAGCATTACCTACTTATTTTCTACTATTGGAGATGAGAACTTAACTATCCTATTTTTCAGTCCTTTCATGCCCAGCTCACACATGTATATTTGCTGTCCCTGGAAGGAATGCTTCCAGTATATTTATATCACGACTTTGTAAATATTTAGAATAATATTTAGTTTATACAGGAAAACATTATGCTTGGTTAAGCCATGTAGTGTATTATTTTTTCTTTACTATGCAAAATCCTGGTTTTCAGAGTTAATGGTTGTTTACTGAATTCTCTCTATAATTAGTACTAAATTAATACTTTATACATATATATTAAAGCATTTTAGATTTATAAAAATAATTTATTGTATCTTTTTATTTACATTGATATTTGCATTTTAGGATATTGGAAAATACCTCAGTCTGTATGTATTTCACACCACACCCACCACCAGAATTCTAGTGCTCTTTACCTTCAACTGGTTCACTCTTTCCCTCCCCACTGTAGATGTTTCACCAATTTCAATTTATTAGAAAAATCTCTCCTAGTGCCTTCAGGTCTGCTCCTGTATTTCTAACATACTGTATAGCTGCCATCTTGAGAACATTTTTTCCCCCATCAGTCTAGAAATTCCTTTGGCTTACCTTTTATGATAGAATTTTCTTACTGGGATCTATCGTTTTAACTTTTCATTTACTCCTCACCTTTGCAGAGTCTAGCTTTCAATATCATCTTCAAATGTTGTATACGGGAAAAACATTTTTAAAACATCTTTCATGGGCAATACATCTTTATGCTATCCTCCACCCTAATTAAGAGTTTGAGTGGGCAAAACATTCTAAGTGGGGAATTATTTTTTCTCAGAACTTTGAAGGTATTTCCCAACGTATACAACTTCTAGGAGAGGATTGTGGGGAATATGATGATATTTTGAAATTTGGTCCCATGTGATGCCTGTTTTTAACCTTTCTTCAAAAGCTTATATTAGCATATCTTTGTTCCCAATATTCTGAAATTTACTAGTAATATGCCTTCGTGTATTCTAACTTTCTCCCCTGTGCTGAGGATTAAGTAGGTCCATTCCATCTGGAAATGCATGACCTTTATTTTTGAAGTTGTGGAGTAGTAATTCTTTCTATCTTTAATATTTATTTCTAGAATCCCAGTATTTGACTGTTCAACTAATTGAACTGGTCCTCTAATTTTCTGTTTATTTCCTTTCTTTTATCTTATGATTTCTTTCTGGGATATCACCTTGACTTTATTTTCTAACCCATATATTGAGTTTCTTATATGTGAAAATAATATTTCTCAGAAAATTTATCTTATTTATTAATGTATTAGTGCTATTTCATTACTTTATGGTACTGTTTGCTTCAGGAGAATAGATTCACACCGCTGCCACTGTGTAGCACATCACATCCACTACCAGAATGCTAGTGTCTGTCACCAGTGTCATTTCTACTTTGTCAACTTCAGGTTTCCTCCTGTCTCCGCACTCACCTACCTATCCCTCCAGTAACTATAGCCTTGCATTAGAGTCCTGAGAATTTTGTTGTGTTTTATTGTTTCACTTTTTTTTTCTTCATGTTTTACAAAGTACCTAATATCTTATAGAAAGGTTGGGCTACTATTTTGAAGAGACAGAGAGAGAGAGATGCCCAACCAGACTCCAACTGTTCCATTTGTTCCATTCTTTTGGCTGATGGTCAGACATGTGACAGATGTTACCATGGACTTCTGGATAACTGCAGTGACATGTGTGACTCCTGGTGATGCATGCAGATGAATCACTCACTTGAGCCCAGTGCAGATTGCAGAATCATAAGCAAATAGTTATTTTGGGTTGAAAAACTTTGGAATAGGTTGTATTTGAAGGAATAAATCCAATGGAAAGGGAATAATTAATGTGCTATACAGAGTCAAGATGACTGAAACAGTAAAAGTTGAAAGAGGAAAAATTAGAAGTTTTAAAAAAGATGAAAACTATGAAACTGCTGTCTAGTAAAGATGCTACTAAAGTACTTCTTGGAGAAAGTAATAAGGACTGAAAAAAGTCTATCACCTTGGAATAGGGAGATATGAGCAATAGTTCAGAGATGCTGTCTGTAGGAAATATGTGATTGGATTCAGAGGTAAAGGAAGAGGGAGAAATACTGAATGATGAATAAGTTCTGACTGTGCAAGTAAATCAAAGGTGTTATTAATTCTCTGAAATGGAGCAAGGAAACTCATTAGTACAATTTGGAAAAGTTTGAATTCCAGACATTTTTTTTTCTGATTAGTACTATCATATCTGAAAGCTGGAGCACAAAATATTACCTTTAAACTGACTGATTTTGAATGTGAAAAAAGTTGAGTCTATTCCATAATCCTGTTGTCACTTCCTAGGAAAGGAACTTGGTTCTTTCATAGAGAGTGAATTTCAGCATCATGAATTGTAGTTTAGACGTAAATCTCGCTTCTGCTGTTTGCATTTTTCCTCTGATTTTCTTCCCACTTCTTTCCAGGCAGAGCTGGTAGCACAGCTGTCTCTCTGTGGGTGCCAGCTTCCCTCTCCTGCAGTCTGGCAGTATACCTTGCACAGGGGACGCTTCTTCTCACTCCCAGGAGGGGCCAGGTCATTTCACAGCTGTCCTGTGCCTGGCAGTATGTCTCTATGGAGGTGGTAGACATATTGCTTCCAAGCTTTGCTGTCACTGATGAGAGAGGGGCAACATGATTTAATATTGACATATGTCTTTGTATTTTAGAACATTGGATCATGACACTGTGAGCATTAGGATGAGTAGAAACAAAAGTAAACATCTCACAATTCTAGGACTTAAAAACTGTTGACAGTGAATGTGACTATATAGGGAAAATGTTTATATGACAAAGGCCACTTACCATCAATGTGTTTTCCCCAACAGTTCCCTCAGGAACAGACAGACAGCTGTAGAACTTTGGTCCCGCATTGACAACTCAGCCTACCTAACAACAGCAGGATGTCCTGTTAGGGCCAAAATTAGAAAGCTTAAAAAACTTCACTTCACTCCTAACTCCTTGCTATAAATGTAAAGAAGTTGTATGTTTAGTTATGCTATGTTTTCTACTTTTTTTTTTGAGCGTTGGCGGGGAGATAGAAATATGGTAGTGATGTAACTTTTTAAATCAGTCAGCATTTACTAATGATCTGATAGTTTGCCAAGATTATTGGAAGAAAATCAAATCCATCTGCATGAGCAGATAAAAGATGATAGATGAATAAATACAAAATCTCCAAAAGATTAGAAACATGTTTAAAAGGTTGGCCCTTCCAAAGATACATGCAAATCTATCTTTCTATTGGCAAGATCACCTGTTGGCATTTTCTATCTACTGGGAATTTTTTCTTTCCCTCGGTCTGACAATATTATCATGTGGTGCTGATACTGAGATAATTATGTCTGTAACATCCTTTGGTCTTTCTGGATGCCAAGTTATTTTCTCTGTCAACAAATAATTTAATATTCTTATCCTGGGCCAAATTCATGAAGCAAAAGAAAGGGCAGAGATGTTTCTCCTTCTTCTAGTTTATCCAACAAATATAATTTCCTTTTACTACCAGATGAAAGCAGCTAAAATAAAGGAGAGTTTTAATGATGAATTGTTGAGTTTCAATATTTATAACAGCTGGCCCACAATTCATGGAGAGAATAGCACTGTTTATTACTTGTGAAGTCTCAATTTTCTGCAAATATTGACATTTTGTTATTTAAAATGACTATCCATCCTTGTTTTGAAGCCACAGCTTCTATTCAACCAAATGAGTTTCCATTTCAGCTTTAAATTGAATGTAGTTTCAGAGTTCTGGCAGCTTCTTTTATGACCTGCATGGTTAAGGTTCAGTTATAAGTGGAAAATGCTATTCATCTGAATTTGAATTTTAATGAAAACAAATGTCATTCATTTGTGAGCGTTTGAATATTAAGAGATATCTGGCATTATCTGTTTGATTAATCTTGCTTGTCACTTGTAAATATACTGCATGTACAATATGCATGTAAATATACTGCCTTTTAGCTTAATTGGAAATTGCTCAAAGAAGCATTCCTTCTAGATTTCACGTGTGCTGATAGAGCTTTTCAGTGTTTGCCACTAGGTTTTTAGATCATGGACTTGGATCTGAGGGTTAGTATTTCTGGAAGCCCAAATGGAGGAAGTGAAGAACAATTGTAAACTATGTAAAAAAGTAAAGAAAGTAAAAGCTATAGAAGAAAAAATAAACAAAAGGGAACTGATATATATGTATATGTGTATATATATGTATATATATATATACATATATATATAAAAGATCCTCAAATAATGTCATTTCATTCAACATTGTTTTGCTGTAATGTTCACACACACACACACACACACACACACCCCTCTGGCTGGGCCACTGTCTGAGTAGAGTTTGCATGTTCTCATATCTGCATAGGTTTCCTCAGAGAACTCTGATTTTCTCAAAGATGTGAATGTGAGCTTCACCGGCGCCAGCTGTGTCAGCTGGAATGAGTGTGGGTCTGTATATGAGTGCTCCCTGCAACTGAAGGGCATCCTGTCCAGGGGGGATTCCTGCCTTGGACCCTAGATTCCTGGATAGATTCTAGCTACTGTTGACCCTGAACTTGGATAAGCAGGTTGGAAAATGAATGAGTGAATGCAAACTCTTGTTTAATATTAGAAGCATTTAGGTCTTCATTCAGAAGTTTGGTGATGTTTTTGAAATATGCTGTAGGTACTTAGTTGTGTCAGTCTGTATAACATCAGCCAATTGGTTTTGCTGTATGTTGTTTCCCTTACAGTTGCAGTTTCCAAGAACATATTTATCACATTAAGTGAGGGCTTATTACATATATAGTAGCTACTATTACTAAATAATACAGCGAATGTGAGAAAATAAGTAACTATCAGCCACTTAGTCCAGTTCTAAGTGGTCAAGGGGGAAGATTAGGAATGTCTGGAGAGGCCAGGGGATAGAGGTCAAGGGCTAGTTTCTGAGTTTGGGGAAGCAGGACAAGGACATGACTGAATGGAAAGTTAAGTTGATCCATACCAGCATTTTCACCCAATGCTGAACCAAAGAATTTCCAATGTGTTTACATTTTTTTCTATACTAAATGGAGGACTGGTTTCAGAAATTGGTGTGGGCGAAATATATCAATGGGTTTAATTATCATAGGTGGTTTAGGAGGGGAATTCAGACAGCTCATCTCAATATACAGTTAAATTTTTCATAAAAAAAACATGTAAAGCAATCTGCTAGCTATAAATATCAGAGAAATTTTGTTATTGAGATGTTCTAGAGAGCTTAAATGTGATCATGGCAAAGAGGGAAAACAATCTTCAGTAGGGCTTTGGATAAATTACAATTTAGAAAATTTTGTGAGTTGGTGCCTTTGGTGGTCATGTCTCTGTGGATTATGCCTTAGTTGTCCCAGGAAATTGAGTCATATTATTAGTGATAAGAAGTCAATTTTCACTTAATTAATTAGATTTTATGAATTCTCTGATGCCTTCATGATTAAATTAAGCTTAACATCACAGGAGTAATTGGCTCTCATAGTAGCCTTGTACTGTAATCTCTGTTCTTCTCTAGAGAATCTCACAGAACCTTAGCCTCACTACTGACCTTGCTAGGGAAAAATTATATTGTTGCTGAGAGCATAACTTTGGAGCATTCTATTGCAGTCTATATTAGAAATAAGTATCATATTGTTTGAGATTTACATTTCTATTAGAATGACTTTGTTCCTTGGTTATAAAAGGCAATTACATAAGTAGAAAGTGATATTGGAAATACAGAAAGTTTAAATAGACATGACAAAAGTTCAACAAAGCCATACATACCGAGATAAAGACACTTACAATCTTCTTAATTACAGGATAGTGTCTCCTTCTGTAATTTCCTGTATATAGAAATTAACATTTAATATTCTAGCGAGATTACAAATAAGAAGACCCTTATCCAGATATGGATAGAGTGACCATGTCTATTTATGTTACATAACTGAGTCTGCCTGTTTAAGATTTGCCTAATGACTAATATGGGTAAGTTACCGCCTAAAGTTTAGATGAAGAATCTATGCTGGCTACCTGAAGCAGTGATTTGAAGTTATTTTTCAGGTGATCAAAGTCAAAAAAATTTTTTTAAACTAATTCCAAGATCATCGAAACATAACATTAAAAAACATATACATGTCTGGAGCGTTAAATAGCAACATACCGCTATAGGAGATATGCTAAGGCAACAGCATATGTTTATTATTCAAAGGAGGTAGTAAGAACTGCGAGTTCAGAAGAGGGAGGGCACTATATGCCTTTCTGAGCAGTCAACTTAGTTGCTATTTCCCTGAAAATGTGGTCAAGTTTGTTGAAATTCTTATTTGTTATTGCATTCAGCAATCTACATCCTTTCATTCCCTCTGCATACCACTCCCCGCCTTGCTTTTAGTGTTTATTATTAAATGAAAGGCAGGTAATTAGTATGTGACTGTGACACTGAAGAAGGAGGTTTAAATGGGAAATTCGGAGACAGCAAACTGTGATAATTCCATTATAGACTTTGCTTCAATGGAGCCTTTGAATTCCAAGGACATAATGCGACTGTAGGGGGCCTGCAATTTCACTGACTGAGGGGTCTCTCTAGGAGATGCTGGGCTTAGTAAATTAGATTTGAGATCCATCATTTTATTAGTAACATTTTATCAGAGTAAATTATTGTCGGGCACACAGTTCTCTAGGTTAAATGGATGAGTTCACCCAGAATGACTTTACCATCTCTAATCATCAGTACTTGTCCACAGCATTCTAATTTAGTTGAATAATATTGTGTTCCTGTTAACTTCTTCCCATCACCTCCCTTTCTCCCAGTTGCATTAGAAATAGGCATGATTTTAAATATAGAGGCAAATTTAAAGTAAACGGAGCCAACTAAATGCAAAATGCAGCAATTGTTGTTTCTCCTGAG
Organism: Solenodon paradoxus; assembly: GCA_004363575.1. Classification (NCBI taxonomy): domain Eukaryota; kingdom Metazoa; phylum Chordata; class Mammalia; order Eulipotyphla; family Solenodontidae; genus Solenodon; species Solenodon paradoxus. The sequence continues at coordinate 141,357 of RJWH01002049.1, read as the reverse complement.
TATAGTACAGAATACAGGTGTAATTACTGCACTTTTCCTCCTGCAGTAAAGTCCCTGGTTAATACTGTAGTTTAAGCAAACCGGAACCAATCGAGGAGTGGAAAGTTCCCTAGGATTAGAGAAACGAAATAGGGGGAAAAAAGAGAGGGGGTGGGTAGGGAGGGAGAGAGAGAGAGAGAGAGAGAGAGAGAGAGAGAGAGAGAGAGAGAGAGAGAGAGAGAGAGAGAGAGAGAGAG